>CM071861.1:36959250-37027222 GCA_036759665.1 Gynandropsis gynandra | reverse complement strand
GAACTCAGTCCTTTACAAAAGGACAAAATTTATTTAGAGGTAAAAGTTTATTATTTTATTTCTCCGATTATTAAAAAATAATTTGTGAAAATCTAACAAAAGGACAAAATTTGTAGTCGGTGAGACCGTATATGGGACGTCTATACGGTCTCGAGGCGCTTCAAAAGAACATCGTCGAGGACCCCACGACGGTACCTCCCGTAGTGCAAGAGAGTTTTTCGCAACAACGGCGTACCTAGGAGCTCGAAGCCAAAGTTCAGCACTTGGAGAGCGTCATCGAGTTGATGAGGCAAGGGAGGGGATCAACGTCGCAGCTAGAACCGGGTCCCGATTCAGATGCAACGCCATCTCGAGGTGATGGCGATCACAGAGACGATATCGACCCCGCCGATTGAAACGAAATGTAATAGGGTAGATTAACGTAGTTTTAGTTTTTTTTGTAAACAATTTAATATTTTAATTAAAAAATTTTATTTTAAAAAATATTTTTAATTTTTAAAATTTTTTTCAAGCATTCCAACGGATGCCCGTTGGAAAATCTAACGGGCATCCGTTGGACTCGATTTTCCCGCTAAATGTTAACGGACATCCGTTGCCCTTTCCCGCCACGTTGCAACGGACGTTCGTTGCTCTTTCCCGCCATTTTGCAACGGATGCCCGTTAGAAATCTAAATTCCCGCTCATTTTGCCCGTGTAAATAGCAACGGATGCCCATTGGAAAGCTAAATTCCTGCTCATTTTCCCCGTCTGAATGGCCACAGACGTCCGTTGAAAGTTGTAACAGACGCCCGTTGCCCTTTTCCAACGGCCCTCCGTTGAAAATTTGCAACGGTCATCCGTTATAGGGTTTTCCAACGGGCGCCCGTTACCATTTTTCCAACGGCATCTTCCGTTGAAATGTCCGTTACAATGCTGTAACGGATATTATCCGTTGGAAGACCGTTGCGAATTGCAACGGATATGAATTTCTAATGACCGATTCCCAACGAACGGAAATCCGTTGCCATCCGTTGGAAAGAGCCCTTTCCAACGGAATTTAGGCATTTTCCAACGGATATGTCCGTTGGAAAATGCTTGTTTTTTTGTAGTGATATTTGATGAGTTTAATGAATTTCAAAAATTTGGAAATATATCTTATTGATTTTGTTGCAACATTTCTATATGGATATTTAGATAATGATAATCTTTGAAGGATTAAGAATACCGGAAGCATCAAAGTCAAAACCTAAAGAATTGTGTGCAATCAAATTACAACGATCTTTATATAGATTGTGGTATAATCGTCTAAATGAATATGTACTAAAAAAGAATTATGAATAATCTTATTTTTCCTTATGTATTTATTTAGAAAATAACAAGCAAGATTGTGATTATAGCTATTTATGTGGAATGGAGATTGAGAATGCTTTAAAATATTGAAAGAGAAAATTGAAATGAAAGACCTTAGACAAATAATGTTTTGCATTAGTTACAGATAGAGCACATAAAGCATGGTATATTCTTACATCAATCAAATTATATAAAGAGAGTATGGAAATACTTTAATATGGATAAAGCAAATCCATTTAGCACTCCAATGGTATGTAGATATTTAATATTAAAAAATATATTTTATTCTCCACACATCGTCGTTGGATAATGATTAAACATATCTTTCAATATTTACAAAGGATGATTAATTTAAGATTATTTTATCCTAGAGATTTCAAACATGAGTTGATTGGCTTTGCAGATGCAGGTTATTTCTCATAAAGGTCGAGCACAATATATGTTTTTACAATTAGAAGTACGACAGTATCATGACGCTCATAGAAGCAAACATTAGTTGCAACATCTTCAAAACATGCTGAAATCATTGCAATCCATGTAGCAAGTAGAGAATGTGTATGGCTCAGAGCTATAACTCAACACATATAAGAAACATGTTGATTATCGGCTAATATCGATCCAACGATATTATATGAAAATAATACAACATGTGTAGCTCAAACAAAGAAATGATATATCAAAAGCGACAGAACGAAACATAAACCTCCAAAAGTTTCTCATATATCCAAGAGCTTGAAAAGAAGAAAGAAAGCGAAAATTTAGATCATCTAATCACAAATGCGCTCTTTACTTCAACATTCAAAAAACACGTTCAGAATATCGGGATGCGTTACCGCCAAAGCTTTTAAAGAAACAAATGAGTTTTTATGGCTAGACTCTTTTTCTTCATTATAGTTTTTATCTCTAAGGGTTTTTCCATGATAGTGTTTTTAACGAGACAACCAATAGACATTAAATGAGAAGTATTATAATTATATATAATTGTGAATGTCTAAACTTTTATTGAATGATCATATTTGAATTGTGAACTAAACCCTTTCAAAATGAGGAGTTATATTGATTTGTCTACATATAGACAATGTAACCATTCAATTCAATATAGAACTTACAAACTTCAAATATCTCCCCATTCTCTCGTATTCAAGTATTTTGTATTTTTTCTCTGCTTTGGTTCATTACATATATATATATATGTCATTCTTATATCATACATAAGCTATATTTATAATATGATATTTCATATTTATCATAGATTATGCACATTGTACATACTACATACATATCATATATATATATATCATGTACATTTATATTACCTACATATATATCATTATACGTATGTATCTTATATATATACAAACATATTCATAGAATATATGCATGAATATATATACACACATTATTATATATGCTCATATAATTATGTAACATATAATCCATATATATATTATTTAATTAATTGTAACATATATATATATGTATATTTATGATTCTATTTTTTTCGACAAATACATGTTTTATATTAAATTAATTTAATGTTAATACTATATATGCAATAGCATTTTTTATGTTTTGAAATCGAAAAAATGTTAAATATCATTCATATCTTCGCATTTACGAATTAGATTGACTAGGTTTACAAATTTTCTCCAAACGATGATTGGATATATTTGTTTAATATGGTTTGATACTGTAATTGCAAATGTTAGAAATCTTATGTAAAGATTAACGTATAAATATGATGCAATTAAACCCGCACTTAAACACATTAATATAAGCTTTTATTACGTCTTCATATGTAAGAATATCTCATGGACATCTAGGATTTCTACCAGGACCACCGAAAAAGAAGGTAGTTCCTGAGATCTTGCTACTCCCCAAGAACAAGTCATAACAATTTGGATTGGTGACAATACGGCCAAGTCTCTTAGGTTCGATGCTTACGAGATTATCAGATTTATCCACAACTTGAAGATTGGCGAAATAGCTTGCTTTCTTATACTTTTCCCAGAAAAATGACCATTCCCCATATCTGTACTTGTGTGTTGTCCATTGCTCATGTGGTTCACGACTTCACCTCCCTAAGATACCTGTCTTGCATCGTCCAAGGTCGACACGATGGATCTCGGCCAATACCCAACCACGTGTTCTCCGTATTGCAACCACCAGTGCCCTAGTTTTAGGCCCTATTGTTGTTGATAAGCTCATGAATGAATTAATAAAGTCATGAGCTGCTGCTTCTCCATTTTAATCCTTGTGCAAACATGAAAACTAAGAACTGATGTGTTTAGGTGTTTCACTCGTATGCTTGAATCTGTCTCTCCTCTCTCACAAATGGGTTTGTTGTGTTTGATGAACAAAGTGTTTCTCTTAGGTGTGATACCTCTCACACCCTCCGTAAGTACTCATATATATTATCTAAACTATTACAAAAGGTGAACTTGCCATGAACAGACAAGTCCCTACATGTTACTCAAAATAGGTTCCTAATGTAGCCCATGACGTGATGCTAATACTGCAATGTCTATACCATTTTTATATAAATCGTTACTTAATTATATTCTTCCCAAAATGACCCATTCTTTGTTTTTGCATGGGCTTCACAGTTTGGTCTGGGCTTTGGCGTGCTGGGCCTCACCCGCTGGATTGCTGCATCCGATCAGCTAATGCATCTGGGCCTCCTGCTTCTTCACGTTCGTGGGCCGCTCCAACTGCTCGGCCCGCTTCACTCGGGTTTCAGAAGGGGTTCTAGGAAATTCTCCAGAAACCCCCTTCGTGCCCTTCTCTCAAAGGTTCTCTCCAGCTCCGTCGTTTCCTCGCCGGCCAACCTCAACACCTATTTATACAACAACGTCCATTTTATTTTGATCTCTACGCCTTTCGAATGCTCGCAAGTCCTTGCTTCTTTTGATGGAAAAGAGTTTGAAATTACCTTCCAAATATGCAATGTGATTTCAAATTGGGAACCACCGTAGGTCGAAACAGGCCCCATTGATGCACCGAGGGCAATTTTTTTGCTTATTTGAACGAAACCTGGACATAGAATATTGTAACACCCTGTGTTTGTCTATGTATCACCCTGGCATAATTATTTGTTAGATACAAACCACTAAGTTAATATATATATATATATATATATATATTGTGCCATGTTGCATTGTAACTAAAATGGTGTGATTTGGATTTCCACATTGTAAGATATAAATTTAAACAAACCAATCAAGTGAACTTACAGTCCAAAAAATGAAGAAGTTCGGGTTATTATCTCCACGCAACGGATCAACCTATTACGAGAGATTTAGTAAGAAAAAAAAAGATTTTGATTATTAAAAAACGATAATTACGAAAAAGAAAACGTAGAAGAAAGAAAAAGACCTGCCAACCAGCTTCCACGGTAGTGATATCCCAATCGGTATAACCATTGAAAAGCCATATTTGAGATAAACTAAACTCACCACTCTCTTGGACTTTAAGCTTCCACACATTTATCCGAGCCTTGGCTCCATGAAAGCTACCCTTAGCGTAGACTGTTACATACTATAAAAATGGTTCCATATGAGAAACATCTATCTAAAGGGATATTGGTATCCATACTTATGACACTCTATAAGTCTTTCAGTGAATATGGGAATGTAACTCGTGACCATTTCTAGGTTCAAGAAATCGATCTATTTACACTTATTGATGTCATTGAAGATTGACTCGTACTCTCTTTCTTCACTACTGATTCTAGCCATTTCCTTGGTCTCAACTTGAATTTTTCTTTTACCAACTTCAAATCGATCCCTTTCAAATACGAAATCACTTCGTCTTCCTTGTTCTAAAACTGTAGAACGTGTGTTTTTCACATCCGAAAATTAAGGGAAAATTTGTCTTTTCTTTAGTTATTTTCCTATTTAATAATTATTTTCACGAGAGTAGACGTGAAGCAATTCAGCCTTACGAGGGTATCTTTGATATGATGCCTTCTAAAAGATGAGATAATTAACAAAAGGATTATAATTCATTTGCTTTCCAAGCTCTACAAGCGAAACCAATAATTATTAATTGTTAATTATTATTTTTGAGGTCAACACAATAGAATTGCACACAAATTTATCGGCAACGCCTGTTTCGACCGGGACCGCCATAGTAAAAGCATGATCCTAAAGCTTCAGATTGAGAAGAAGCCAAGTTGTAACAATTAGAGTTAGTAACGAACTGTCCAAGCCCTTGTGGAGGTGTCTGTCTATTCGATGCGGCTATCGTCATCAAGTTTGAGAAAAGCGCAGCCTTTCCGTACCCTTCTTCTGCAAAGTGTCCACTTCCCATCTCTGTCGTCGTGTGTCTATCCGCCAGACGATTTGTGATTTCCCCTCCCCAATGGACCGACGTCGCATGGTTCGACAATGCTGGAACCACTGAACCTGGCCAATATCCCAGATTGGTTTCTGCCACTCGTACCCACCAGTTCCCGTTTCTAATATCCTGATACCATACAATTAATCCATGAACGTCAAGAACGTTAACAAGATTGGAAATACAGTAGGTGTATTTGTTGATTAAATATGACACCATATCTCACTTACCCTCCATATTTGAGCGAACATATCTGCTTGGCCACCGTCGTAAGTTGAAAGGGGTTGTATAATTTCACCGAGGCCAACTTCTGGGCTCACGTAAACAAAGCCTGGGCAGTCGGTATTATAGCAACCGTTTCTGTATGAATCACCCTGTTTTGTACGAAACAATTTCATTCATTTCTTGTTTGATAAATAATATATAATAAAAACTCAATGAAAAAGGAAGAAACTTACGGTATAGTAAACAAATAATCTGGGATTAGCATCACGATACTTTTGAGGGTACACCTGCCAACCAACTTCCAAGACACTTATGGGATCTGTGTCACCACTCTTAACCCATATTTGTGCCAAGCTGAACTCGTTAGGCGCTCGGACCTTAGGTTTCCACACATTTATATGGGCATTGGCTCCGGTGAATATCCCATTGGCGGCCATTATGGCGTACTAAAGCAATCCAAAAATGTAAAAGAGCAAGCCAAATAAGTAGAACATGAGTAATAAGACAACATAATTTTTTTTCAGAATATATATATATATATACATATATATGAATGATTATACCTCGTGGCCATCCGAAGAATAAGGGTAGTTTGTTAGATTTAGTACAGGAGTATTTCTTTTAAATTTGTTCATTAAATCCGCTCTTAAAAAATCTTCTCTTGTCATCCTTTTGATAGGAACTGTATTCTTAGGACATCTGCCATTCTTAGGCCATAATCGCGTAAACACTGGCCGTTTTTTAGTGTTCGACGAAAGACTTTTTGGGTAGGAACTTGGTTCCATCTATTATCATATATGGAAATTGTACCCACGTTAGAGCAAACCCTTTTGTAAAATTAAAGAGAATATCAAGATATCAACTAGTTTTATATATTTTTTTTAGGATTACTTGAATAGTATGATTCTTGAGTAGAGGATGATCAAATGCTGGTTGTTTGTAGATATCCACACAATCAAAAATATCTCCATTCGAACTCTGTTTGATTAGATAAAAAATAAGTCAAAATTAAAAGTTCTTAATGGTAAAAAAAGAAGAGTTAGCTAAATATATAAACATGTACTTTGATGAATTTGAGAGCAGGTTTATTGAGTTGCTTCAAACGTTGTTGAATTTCGTCCTCCTGGAGATCGGAAATTTTGTATTTTTCGGCAGAAGCTCCGACAATAGCATTTGCAATTACTATCAAAACCACCATAAAAGAGACTGTATGGTGTATCATAATTATATATCAAAATTAAAAGAAAAATAATCCAAACTTTAGTTGGATGCTTAGATAATTGTTTTAGGTTAAGACTCATATATATATATATATATATATATATATATTGATATAGATATAGATACGTATACACCGTGTAAGAAAGTGGAATATATGGAAAAAAGAAAAAATTTCTTGTTTTAAATTATTGGATAATGGTTTGAATTCCCTTAAATATTCACGTGATGTTGAACAGTAATCATAATTCAATGTTTATGGATGATTGCAATGCACAAAAAGGTAATATTCAACAAAAGAGTAATTTGCCAAATTTTATATATTCTTTTATTTTTATCCAAATATATCAAAAGTCAAATATGGTTATATTGAAAAAAATAAAAACTATTATTATATTATTATAATTATATAAAATTATAAATGTTTAAAGATTTATTGAAGGTACTTAAATTTAAAAGTCACATTAATTTGTTTATTAATAAATAATATAATCATTCAATCCATCACACAATTTACAATTTTTTTATTGAAGGATATCTCATTTGATTCATTATATATATATATGTATATATCATACATAAGATATATTTATTGTTATATGCATATCATATATATATTTATATCACCTATATATATATGTATCTCATATATATTCAAAAATACAAACATGCATATATATACATATATATTAATATATATATTCAAATATGATTGACTAAATTTTAAGATTTAATGATGAAGATATATGTTTGGCCGATAGTGTTGTAACACATACTCAAAGATAAAGAGTATTTTCTGAATTAAGAAATGCAAAGTAATTAAGAAATGCAAAGTAATCATGTGTTACCATAATTTCGAGAAATGCAAAGTAATTATGGGTCAGAAAGAGCTAATTTCCTAATATTTAGAGGGAGAACATTCACCATAAATGATGTATTATTCTCTCCAATGTATCAAAGAAAGTTGTTGGGTTTTAAAATATAAGCGAAAATGGTTGTCATAGAGACAACAAATGATAAAAATCGTGAATATCTTTATATCACAACAATGATTTTGGGAGAGAAATGTAAGATAGAAAAACTACCAACCTTATCTTCTAGATTATATTTCACAAAAATAAGTTTGGTTGAATCACATACCACCATAAGCCCAATCATATTGATAAGTTTAAAATTTCACTAAAATAAGATTTGGTTATATGAGCCAAACTTGAAGCGCAATTGGAAACATAAAGAGCACATAGCTAGGTGCCTCAATTCCTTGTTTGCTAATGGAACAAGTAAGACAATCAGATAAATTTCCTAGAGAATAACTTCGAAGTGGAAAACAGATCGCTATTTTAAACCTTCCAAATGAAAATTCTCATTTTTTGTGGTACAATGTCTTTATTTAGCGCATTCGTATTTGTATGTATAGACTTGGTTATTCCGACATAGGAGATATGAATGCGATGCTATGCAATACCTAGATTTGACCATATACTTTCCATTTTTTACCATCTTCATGCAAATCCATCGTTACCTTCATGAATAATTTGAAAAGACTCAATAGTTCTTTGATCCGTTCGATAAAGAGTTTTCTCACCTCATCTGGCTTCCATTCCAGCCTTTCAATATCCCTTAAGTATGAGATTCATAAATTCGGGGTATCACCTCTTTCTGGTCCAAATGCAGGTCACAGAGGAAACTCTAGTATTCATGGATTACGTCGAACAAAAGTTTTTTTTTATCCTAATCAACTGTTTTTAGGACTCATTTTCTTAGAAAATTTCTTTGTAAAATTATACTTCTCCATCCAAATGAGGTGTTTCATACTTTAACCTAACAAACTGCAAACACTACACAACAATATGTCATTTACAAAGATAAAATCATTGAAAATACCAATTTTTCCGTTGAAATCGACCCTTTCCAACAAATTTCAATTGATTCGTGATCATCAGTAATCGACCGTTGAAATACGCATCCGTTGCAATTTCAAACGATATTTCAACGATTAACAAATAAGGCTGTTGAAATTTCCAATGGATGTCCGTTGAAAATTTCAATGGATATCCGTTAGATTGACTATTAATGGGTATCTATTTAAAATTTTCACGGAAAAATTGGAAATTTCCAATGGATATCCATTGGTACTTTCGAGTAGAGATTTTAAATATATCAACGGATATCCGTTGATGTTATGATTGTATAATCAATGAACATCCGACGATTTTATGGCGAATTTAAAAAATAAAAATATTAATAAATATTAACTTAAAATATTATTTCAAAATGTATCAAAAAATTTAATTTAATATTTAAAACATAAAAATACAAATAAAATACTATATCCTATAAATCATCTAAAACATTATCATATTCTTCATCTTTTATCCCGACATAGCGAAAATGAGTGATGACAGAGTTCCACCGAAACTCATCAACTATTCTCTATGATCGGTGAATGGTTCAATCATCATAGTGTATTAATTGTGTTTAATTGCTTTGGGAGATGTTTTGGTAGGATTTGAGACATTTTGTTGAATGTGTTGTAAATGAGTTGTTTAACATCTTAAATACCCCAATTTTCAACGACATCCGTTGGAGCTTCCAACTAATGCTTGTTAAAATCGATGTCTAACAAAAATGTCAGATCACAACCATTACATTCTTTTCAAAGGGAATTCGTTGAAATTTCCAATTGATACCCAATGAAAACGTGAAGAAGGTTAGACCCAAAATTTTTGTAATTATAACTTTTTCCAAAGGGCATCCGTTGAACAATTGAAAAATTCACTGAGCATCGATTGAATATTTGGAAAAAATTACAAGGGGCATCCGTTGATAAAGATTAAGGATTTTCAACGGTTCACCATGGAATTTGTTGGTAAATATTTCAATGGATGGATCCATTGGTAAAAGTTTTAATGGAACGATCCATTGGAATCCGTTGGTAAAAATTTCGACGGATAGATCCATTGAAATCCGTTGGTAAATATTTCAACAGAAAGATTTGTTGATCTATCCGTTGATATTGACATATTTGAGTAGTGAAATGTTTCCATTATCGAGGATATACAAAATTACTTAGTACTGCTAGAAGAGTCGAAGGATTATCAACGAATCCTCCTTCCCTTTTTGGTGTGCATCTTCTCTCACACCAACTGATCATCTCGTTTTTGTACACGTTTCTCGCATGATTTTAGAGATGTTCGTGATGATAATTGCGATGTGTATGTGTGATTTTGTATCTGTTTTATTTGTTTTCGTGTTCACATGTTTCTGCAGGTTTTGAGGTATATTTGGTTCATTTCAGAGCTGAAAAACATACACGAGACGAAGTACGAGTGTTGAGGATCACAATGAAGCAAACAAGACGAGAAACGGACAAGAAATGAGCAAGATATGGTGTGAACTTGCTGCTGAAACGGGGAACAACGCACGACCGAGCAACCGGACGTGTTTGGACACAAAATGGTAACTCGGATGCTAGAAACGAAATTGAAATGCGGCTTCTGGAACCAAAATGGAAAGGAGAGGGTGCTCAAGAGAAAAGTAAACAAACCAGCCGCTAAAAAGAAAAAGGAAACAAACCTGTCGTTGGAACAAGAAAAGGAATTGGTTGGAAGAGAATAGACAGCACGGTTGGAAGAGGAAAGGAAAAACACTTGGAAGAGAAAAGGAAATCGCCTAAAGAGAAAATGAAATCGGCTGAAAAACGAAAAGATGAAGAGGAGCTCGACCGAAGGGGTTTAGAGGGTAAACTCTCGGAGATTTTGGAGCATTCTCGGATTTTTGGAGGATCAGAAGAGTAACCTTAGCAAGAAGACATTCAGGGAGTTTGATTTCTATGCTCTCTAGTCTATCTATTTCTTTCATGATGCTTTGTTTCGAACTCATATCTAAGTGGTAGTTTTTTTCTAGGAGAAGGGATTGGCCTTAGGCAATCCCAAAGCCTCTTTTGATTAATTTATGAATCCAATTCCCTATTTTGGTTTATCTAATATTTTTCTGAGTATTTGAATGTCGTATATTTGCAAGGCCAAGTATATGCATGTTTTAGGGGTTTAAGAGAAAGATCGAAATGAGAATTCTAATCCCGGACATTTAGGCTTAGAACAACCGAGGCTAGGTCACGAATGTAGAGTAGTGACGATTGAAGGTTAATCAGATGAATCAGAGAATTTGATGGGTTTAGGTTAAGGTATCAACCACGGAAGTAGGGGTAACTTAACTAAATCACGTTTGTATGCCTTGAAAGAGCGTAGAAATCATATTAAGATCGTCTCCTTAGATGCCTTGATTAGGAATGCATGATTAGATTGATTCATTTTTGTTTCCAAAGAGCCTTGTGGTGAGACCAGATCCTAGAGAATTTGTTTAATTGCTAAGACTCGTTAGTTTATTGCCTTTAGTTATTTGATTCGTTAGTTTATTACTTTTAGTTATTTTATCTCAAACCCATATTCATTCATAGCAAGTTTGATTTGTTTGTTTGAGTTTATTTTGTTTTGCTTAGTCCCTGTGGGGTCGACACCTAAATTACTACACACATGTTGTACACCTGTGGGTAGTTTAGGTTAATTTTATTTGATTTAAATGCAACATCAAGTTTTTGACACTGTTGTCAGGGACTATTTGTCAACACGTTTTAGATTCGGACATAGGGTCATACTTGCTTTTTATTTTCTTTTCTTTTCGTTTTTATTACTAACTCATTCTATTTGTTCTTTTATATTGCATGCCTAGGTCTCACGGTACTTCAAACCTACTTCAGATCGATCCCGAGATCGAGAGAATCTGCAAACAATTAAAAAAAGGGCAAGGTTTTTATTGAAAGCAAACTCGTCTAATCAAGTAAAGATGGATGGCTAGAACGGTGTGTTGGATGAAAATGGACAAACTCTATTACCCAATTGTAATGTGGCATAGCTACAACAACAACAACTACCTCTTTGGCCACAAGAGCCAAAAGCTCCTCCACCAGGTCAGCTTCGAGATTACGTGGTACCAAACTTGAACAATGTCCATACTGCAATTAGGACGTCTACTGTTTCTAGAGAGCAATTTGAGATCAAGCCTACCATGATCAATATGCTATATTCGAAGCAGTTTATGGGTGGAAACCATGAAGATCTCCATCAGCACCTCAGGGTTTTTTGTAGAGCTTTCTAGGTCATTCTAGATATATGGAGTCTCAGAGAATGCAATTTTGGTTCGGATCTAAGTGGTGGGTTGTAGATTATCTTTCTACGTCTTAAGGGCATGACACAATAAGAAAAGCCATCTACCTTGCTGCTCTCTTGAATCAGATGCAAGAGTATACCGTCACCGGTAGCCTGGATCTAAATAGAGACGTAATCCTTTCAAATCCGACGTCCTAGAGACTTAGTGTGTTTGTATAATCTAAAAAAGAAAAGAAAAAGAAAATAAATAAACAAGAATTCTCTTTTATTCTATGTTTAGCACTGGTCTAAAGTATTGTTTGGTGGAGAGAGTTGCAGTTTCTTGCTTTGTTTGGCTTTGATTTGCTTTCCTGTGGATAGCCATGATGAATCTAGGATGAAGATTGAAAAGTAATAGGCCGAATTTTCTCACAACTTGCTAATTAATCGATTAGGTCCGCTATGGCGGTGTCTCTAGAAGAAAGATAAATTCTCGTTTTGTATCTCCCATGTGTTCCACACTTACATTTGCTTAGGGACAAATGATAACATCTATTTTGTTATAGTATGGGTGGAAACCATGAAGATCTCCATCAGCACCTCAGGGATTTTCTAGAGCTTTCTAGGACATTCTAGATATATGGAGTCTCAGAGAATGCAATTTTGATGTGTCTCTACTCAATCGGGGGATGCCCAAAAACATGGTTGTAATCTCTTCCCGCAGGTTCCATCACTACCTGGGACCAACTCTACACTTTGTTTTTATCACGGTTCTTTCCTCCCAGCAAGACGATTAAGATGAGGGGAGAAATTACGACATTCAAATGAAGAGAAAGGGAGACTTTACTTGAAGCTTGGGGAAGGTTTAAGGACCTACTATAGATGTGCCCACACCAGTGTCCAGAGCAGTGGTACGTGATCCAGACTTTCTACAATGAGATCTAAGATGAGCATAGAACAATGTTGGACAATGTCGCTAAAGGATCATTCATTGATCAGAGTGTAGAGGAGGCATATAAGCTGATCGATAACTTTTCCATGAACCACACTATGTGGTCCACGCCGAGGGGTATACCGAACAAGACAAGGGGACTCTATAGGAATGGGAATGTCATGAACTGTGTAAACTGCGAAAATACAGAACATGTAGCGTATCAATGCATAGTGCAAGAGGATATACAATAGATGAGTTATGCCCAACAACAAGAAAAACATGCATTTCGGGAACACCTACAACCCAAACTGGAGGAACCACCCAAACTTCTCTTACCGGGCAACTCAACCGGTTAAGTTTTCGGTTTTTAATAGAAGCCGCAAAGTATGCAGCCATACCAAAAGGGTACTCAACAATTCCACCAAGCCCCTCAACCTCCTCAGGCTCCTTCATCAAGACTTGAGGCGGTAATAATTGAGTCCATCAAGACTCAAGCCTAACTCAATGCAGATATAGGGCAGTGATTAATGAGCTCAAAACTCAAATGGGTGCAAATATGGAGGTCAGCGATTAACGATCTCAAAACTCAGATGGAATCTGTGAGCACGCATGTGAAGATGTTAGAGAATTCCATAGTGCAACAGGCTGCCTCATCCTCTCGAGATCCCGGAAAACTCCCTATGAAGCCTGAGAGAGCACGTGAATGCTATTACCTTGCATAACATGAAAGTGATTTAGAAACCGCCCCCAAAGAGCAAGAGAAAGCTGCTGAAAAATCTGTGGATAAATGAAAAGGCATCGCGATCATGGAAGGGGCTGAACCAGATCTAGAAAAGCCATATGTTGCCCCACCGGCGTACAAACCTCCTATATCGTTTCCTCAATGGTTGGTGAGCAACAAGAATGAAGTGAGATATGGAAGGTTTGTAGAGATCCTTAAGAAGTTCCACATCAACATCCCGTTTCTGGAAGCCCTCCAACAAATGCCTACATATGCCAAATTTCTCAAGGAGATTCTATCCAACAAGAGGGGCATCGAAGAGAGTTAGATGGTAGCACTCACCGAGGAATGTAGCGCCATTCTCCAAAACAAGCTGCCCCCGAAGTTGAAGTACCCCGGAAGCTTCTCCATTCCATGCACCATAGGGAACATCGACATTAACAAGGCTATGTGTGACGTAGGAGCAAGCATGAACATCATACCACATTCAATCTACAAACATTGAACTTCGAGGAGTTCAAGCCTACCAAGATATCTCTACAACTCGCAGATCGTTTGGTAAGATATCTGGTGGATATTGTTGAAAACATCTCCACCAAAGTAGGTAGTTTTAGTATACTGATTTCGTTGTACTAGACATAGTAGAAGATGCTAGGGTGCCTATTATTTTGGGTATACCTTTCTTAGCCACTGCAGGTGCCATGATCGACGTACAACAAGAGAAGCTCTCTCTATGTGTCGAAGACAAGAAGATAGAGTTCAACTTGTCTAGCTCTATGAACGGACCTTCCTTCAAGGATTCTTGTTTTAGAGTTGACTTGTTGGAAGACTTGGTGAATGACACGATTGATCATGTAACTATCTCTGACCCTCTTGAGAGATGCTTGACACAGGTTTGCAGGGACACAAGACGCACAGACGAAAAAGCCTAGGTCTATGAAGAATTTATGAATGTCATTGAGGCACTACGGGACGCCCCACACGAGGATATTCCACGCGAAACACATGATGATTTCACAGTGGAGAAAGTGCCTAAACTCGAGCTCAAACCTCTCCCATCATCTCTTCGGTATGAGTACTTTGGACGCAATGAAACATACCTTGTTATTGTGAATGTTAACTTGAACACATATGAGACGCAAAAGCTACTTGTTTGCCTAAGGAAGCATAAGAGAGTGATCGAATACACCATCGAGGACATCAAGGCTCTGAGTCCGTTATTATGCATGCACATGATTCTCATGAAGGACAACCACAAACCCTCCATCAAAGCTCAAAGTAGGCTGAATCTAAATTTGAAAGAGGTAGTAAAAAAGGAGATACTAAAAATTTTGGATGTAGGTACCATTTGTCCTATCTCGGACAGCGAATGAGTGAGCCCTGTGCATGTTGTGCCAAAGAAATGAGGAATGACAGCAGTGCGCAACACGAACTTTAAGATCTACAAGGAACGCGTTAAATGATGGCACGACAAGAAGATCCTCCTTCATGAATTTCAGCCAGGTGATTTAGTTATGCTATCTTTAACTCTCGTCTTATGTTTTTCTCGGGCAAACTACGGTCCTGTTGGTCTGGTCTTTTTTAGATACGAGAGGTATTCCCGCATGGAGCAATAAAGCTATGGAGCGAGTCGAGTGGAACATCCAAAACTAATGGTCAGAGTCTGAAGCTCTACCAAGCTGCTCAACCAACCGAAAGCAAAAACTCCTTTTCCCTTTTTTATCCACCCAACGCAAATGCATGAGGCATGGAGACGTCAAGCTTAAGGAAGTTAAATAATCGTTTTCTAGGAGGCAACCCCGCATTTTGTTTTCTCATTTTTGTAGCTCTTTAGTTTAAGAATTAGATTTTTCAAAAAAAAAGTGATCACACTTCTCTTACCCTCAATCAGAGCTGAACGTCGAGGACACCATTCGATTCAAGCTTGGGGAGGAGCTCAAGTTTGTCAAGTGATTTCGTCTCCTTTTCTTTTACCTTTTCTCTTTGATTTCGTAGTTTTTTAGCTTAGTTTTAATTTGATTTTGTTTTCTTAAGTCAGAGTCATCCCAGGCACTTGTCCAATGCCATGTTTTGAGATGAACCCTGAACCTTGGATGCTTAAGAAGTTTACCTTTTATGTGATATATGTCATGTTTCAGCTTAGGTTTTCCTATGCGTAGAGCTTATTAGTTATTTGAAAAGTGAAAAAGGTCATAGTTCTTTTGGAATTCTAGTGTTTCTTGTGGGAGGTTTAGACGAGACGGCTATGCTAGTTTCTTGTTCATTCTCTCTTTCCAGATGATTATACTTCGTTTAGATGATGCTTTACTTCTTTTTTTATCAGGATAGTTTGATCATAGGAAAATGAGATTTTTTGTTGAATAAGAGCACACACTAACACCCCGCTGTCGATATTAATAATGCCTAAAATAATGATTTAAGATAGATATGAGTGCATCGACCTTGATAACTTTTCGATAGTTCGGGTCTAAGTGGTGGGTTGGAGATTATCTTTCTAAGTCCTAAGGGCATGACACAATAAAAAAATCCATCTACTTCGCTGCTCTCTTGAATGAGATGCAAGAGTATACCATCATCGGTAGCCTGGATCTAAATAGAGACGTGATCCCTTCAAATCCGACGTCCTAGAGACTAGTGTGTTTGCATAATCTAAAAAAAGAAAAGAAAAAGAAAATAAAGAAACAAAGAAGCTCATAAATGAAACAAGAATCCTCTTTTATTCTATGTTTAGCACTGGTCTGAAGTCTTGTTTGGTGGAGAGAGTTGAGGTTTTTTGCTTTGTTTGCCTTTGATTTGCTTTCCCGTGGATATCCATGATGAATCTAGGATGAAGATTGAAAGTAATAGCCATAATTTGCTCACAACTTGCTAATTAATCGATTATGTCCGCTATCGCGGTGTCTCTAGAAGAAAGATAAATTCTCGTTTTTGAATCTCCCATGTGTTCCACACTTACATTTGCTTAGGGACAAATGATAACATCTATTTTGTTATAGTATTTTAGTCCATTTTCCATAGTTAGTTTAACCATTCATTTAGACTTTACCGAGCATTAAGCATCATTTAGTCCTCTTCTAGCGTTTTCTCATGTAATTGAAGAAAATGAAATATCGGGGGTACAAACACGAGTAAATGAAGCAAAAATCACTTTCCAATCAACTATAAACGGTCAACATCCAAGGATCTTGAATCAAAGAAGAAAAATGGAAGCAAAGACGACTGCATTACAAAGAAGGCACACGACCACAAAGAAAAGAAATAGACGACTATAAAAAATGGAAACTTAGGCCGCAACTCACAAGAATGAAAATTTTCGGTTGCTGGAACAAAAATAAGAAGAGCACAGTTTGAACATGAAAAGAAAACATGGTTTACATAAAATAGAAGCAAGTTTTTGGGACGAAATGTAAACTTCCAACCGCCTACACAAAAAATAGAAAGATAGCCGCCTACACAAGAATTGGAAACTGAAATTGTTGGACATAGAAAATGGAAATGGCTGCTGGAACAATAAATGGAAACACATGGATAAGAGAAAGAAGACAGCCAGCAAAAGAGGAAAAGGATGAGAAAAGAAAAGGAAACCATTGCTGTACAAGAAGAAAAGGAAACACAATCTGCTGAAGAAAATGGAAACCGAGAAAAAGAAAACAAGTAGAGAAGAGGAAAGGAGGATGAAAAGGAAAGGGCTTGAGAGCTTAGATTCGGCCAAAGAGGAAAGAAGGAGAAAAGGAAATAGAGGAAAGAGAGAAAAAAAGACGAAGGGGTCAAGAGGAAAAGCTCAATTTCGGACAGAACACACATATACCATACAACACACACGAGAGAAAAAGAGAGAGCAGCATGCCGGAAGGCTGGAGACGGGGCAACGAACTCAAAACGGTGAGGAGCTGTTGAAGAAATCGGTAATAGAATAGGGAGAGATCTATTTCTTTATCTATGTTGAATATATATTTCTTTTGCATTTTGTTTTCTAAGTCCATAACCGTGTAGATCCATAGCCTCGGGTTTGAGAGCTTTGTCGATATGTAATGAAGTTGTATACTTAATGTTTGGCTATAATATTTGATCATTTTCGGATTAATTGGATGTTTTTAATGCTTTTATTCTTGTTGGTAGCTTGAATGAATGATTATAAAAGTCTGATTGCATTGGAAGATAAATTAGATTTTAGAACATAGCCATGATTTGAAGTTTCAATTGATTTTAAACTTTGGTCGATCGGTTAATTAGACTTAGGAATTAGGATAGTGATCTTAATGCATCTAGTAGGTGAGATTACGCATAGATTGACTAGCTCTACTAATTTTCTCCAAACAATAATTGGATATATTTGTTTAATATGGTTTGATACTGTAATTGTGAATATGTTAGAAATATTATATAAAGATTAACGTATAAATATGATGCAATTGAACCCGCATTTAAACACATTAATATAAGCTTTTATTACGTCTTCATATGTAAGAACATCTCATGGGCATCAGGGATTTCTACCAGGACCACCGAAAAACAAGGTAGTTCCTGAGATCTTGCTACTCCCCAAGAACAAGTCATAACAATTTGGATTGGTGACAATACGGCCAAGTCTCTTAGGTTCGATGCTTACGAGATTATCAGACTTATCCACAACTTGAAGATTGGCGAAATTGCTTGCTTTCTTATACTTTTCCCCAGCAAAATGACCATTCCCCATCTCTGTACTTGTGTGTTGTCCGTTGCTCATGTGGTTCACGACTTCACCTCCCCAAGATACATGTCTTGCATCGTCCGCCAAGGTCGGCACAATGGATCTCGGCCAATCCCCAACCACGTGTTCTCCGTATTGCAACCACCAGTGCCCTAGTTTTAGGCCCTATTTTTACAACAACGTCCATTTTATTTTTATCTCTACGCCTTTCGAATGCTCGCAAGTCATTGCTTCTTTTGATGGAAGAGAGTTTGAAATTACCTTCCAAATATGCAATGTGATTTCAAATTGGGAACCACCGTAGGTCGAAACAGGCTCGATTGATGCACCGAGGGCAATTTTTTTGCTTATTTGAACGAAACCTGGACATAGAATATTGTAACACCATGTGTTTGTGTATGTATCGCCCTAGCATAATAATTTTTAAATTACAAACCACTAAGTTAAAAAAACCAAATATATGTGATGTCCCATGTTGCATTGTAACTAAAATGGTGTGATTTGGATTTCCACATTGTAAGATATATATTTAAGCAAACCAATCAAGTGAACTTACGGTCGAAAAAATGAAGAATTTCGGGTTATTATCTCCACGCAACGGATCTACCTATTTTGAGAGACTTAGTAAGAAAAAGAAAACAAGATTTTGATTATTAAAAAACGATAATTACGAAAAAGAAACCGTAGAAGAAAGAACAAGACCTGCCAACCAGCTTCCACGGTACTGATATCCGAATCGGTATAACCATTCAAAAGCCATATTTGAGATAAACTAAACTCGCCAATTGTTAGGTTGATTTGGGTGCGGAAGTGTGTTTGATCAACCCGAATATGAGATCTAGTCATGTTTAACGATTGGTTTTTCGGGTTTCAACGACGAACAAATTTAGAAACGATTTTGTAATACCTTTCTGCGTTAAACGTGTGATTGTCGGATGTGATAGTCTTGATAGCACAAGCCCTCTACGCGTATCCACGCCGAAATCGGATCAGCTTTCAACATTTGATGCAGGATTCGGGAAGAACGAAAACTGTTTTCGTTCTTCGTTTTCTTTTAACGGCTATTAGGGTTTAGATTCTGCGTATGTGTAATCTGATAACGAAAACTTGTTTTAGTTTCTTAAATAATTATTAAACTTTTTTAATAATTAGAACTTAAACCCTCAACTATTGAAATATTACATAATAGAGATAACACTTTCAATCTCCCACTTGTCTTTACGTAATATCTCAAATAGTCGAAGTACATATATCTCCATACACATACTTGCCCGTACATCTTATGTACTCACCCCAAAAGAAAAACAAATACAATTATATTCTTCGGTGCTAGCGGATGAATATAACTGCATTCCACATTGATTGTCTAACAATCACAAGCAGATACCGAGGCACTCGTATGCGTATGATCTCGTAGGTTCATCACTAAACCGGTAGCCAATTAGCCTCCACTAATTAACTAATCGAGGTTGGCGTCTAGCAACACTCCCCAATGACCAGATAGCATGAAGTAACATCCTTACTCATTTGAGTAACAACCTTACCCAAAACGAACCAGGTGAGCTTGACGTTAGTATTTCCTTCCATCTTTACAGCTCTGGATGCATCCTAGGCATGATCATAACTGTTAGCCTTACGGATCATCAACTATGTCTCATGTCAATCACAACTGACTGATGAATGAACCTATAAAACACCTTTTTTCATTCATTCAGTGTACTCTGGCTAGAGATTCGTATAGTCATTGTGATTACTGACAACATAGAGCTCAAACTCTTACCAAGAGTTGACGGATCCCATCTTGATCAGTTACTAACTACGCAATTATCTAATTATTTCCAATATTTATTCAACTAGTACTCTAAGATACTAGGTGTCCAGAATCAAAGAATAATAGATAAGATGCTAGTTACTATGCTCATCTCAGGTCCAAGGAAAAACTAACTATCTAACTATCTAGAGAAATCTTAGTGACAGTTCATTGGTTATTTAACCGTTAAGCATTTCTTCCTTTAGGTCAGTTCAGTGATCACATCATCATGTGTATCACCCATATATGTGATTTAGTAAAAGAGATCTACTGATTTCTATCACCATAGAAACTTATCACATACATGTTGTTCTTTCCGGATCACTATAGTCCGAGTAGTGATCCTACGAACAAGAACAATTCAGATTAAATCATACCAAAACTTGACTCTCTTTATTATGATCTCTATCATAATGTCAAGTTTCAGATTTAATCGTGGACTCTATCATACAACTATGAAAACTCATCAAATGAAAATAATGCCATATATTAACATTTGATGCAGGATTCGGGAAGAACGAAAACTGTTTTCGTTCTTCGTTTTCTTTTAACGGCTATTAGGGTTTAGATTCTGCGTATGTGTAATCTGATAACGAAAACTTGTTTTAGTTTCTTAAATAATTATTAAACTTTTTTAATAATTAGAACTTAAACCCTCAACTATTGAAATATTACATAATAGAGATAACACTTTCAATCTCCCACTTGTCTTTACGTAATATCTCAAATAGTCGAAGTACATATATCTCCATACACATACTTGCCCGTACATCTTATGTACTCACCCCAAAAGAAAAACAAATACAATTATATTCTTCGGTGCTAGCGGATGAATATAACTGCATTCCACATTGATTGTCTAACAATCACAAGCAGATACCGAGACACTCGTATGCGTGTGACCTCGTAGGTTCATCACTAACCAGGTAGTCAATTAGTCTGCACTAATTAACTAATCGAGGTTGGCGTCTAGCAACACTCCCCAATGACCGGATAGCGTGGAGTAACATCCTTACTCATTTGAGTAACAACCTTACCCAAAACGAACCAGGTGAGCTTGACGTTAGTATTTCCTTCCATCTTTACAGCTCTGGATGCATCCTAGGCATGATCATAACTGTTAGCCTTACGGATCATCAACTATGTCTCATGTCAATCACAACTGACTGATGAATGAACCTATAAAACACCTTTTTTCATTCATTCAGTGTACTCTGGCTAGAGATTCGTATAGTCATTGTGATTACTGACAACATAGAGCTCAAACTCTTACCAAGAGTTGACGGATCCCATCTTGATCAGTTACTAACTACGCAATTATCTAATTATTTCCAATATTTATTCAACTAGTACTCTAAGATACTAGGTGTCCAGAATCAAAGAATAATAGATAAGATGCTAGTTACTATGCTCATCTCAGGTCCAAGGAAAAACTAACTATCTAACTATCTAGAGAAATCTTAGTGACAGTTCATTGGTTATTTAACCGTTAAGCATTTCTTCCTTTAGGTCAGTTCAGTGATCACATCATCATGTGTATCACCCATATATGTGATTTAGTAAAAGAGATCTACTGATTTCTATCACCATAGAAACTTATCACATACATGTTGTTCTTTCCGGATCACTATAGTCCGAGTAGTGATCCTACGAACAAGAACAATTCAGATTAAATCATACCAAAACTTGACTCTCTTTATTATGATCTCTATCATAATGTCAAGTTTCAGATTTAATCTTGGACTCTATCATACACTTATGAAAATTCATCAAATGAAAATAATGCCATATATTATAAAAATAAAATCGATGTCTAAAATAATACAACTCGCTACTAGTCTATAAACTAATGCCAGCTAGTCATCTCTCTCAATCCGATCCTCAGCTTATACTTGTCAAACTCCTTTGACCCAAGCGCCTTCGTGAATGGATCTGCTGCATTTTCCTTTCCATCCACCTTTTGGATTTGCACGTCCCACGCATTATGATCTATCGTATCAGGTGAAACTTCCGCAGAACATGTTTCGATTTCTGATGAGACCTTGGTTCCTTGGTCTGAGCAATAGCTCCGGTGTTATCACACAATAAAGGAACGGCTTCCTTTATCGAAGGTACCACACCAAGTTCATCTATGAACTTTCTCATCCAAACCGCTTCTTTAGCTGCTTCGCAAGCTGCTATATATTCTGCTTCAGTCACCGAATCGGCTATAGTAGCCTGCTTGGAACTCTTCCAACTTACTGCGCCTCCATTCAGACAAAACAGATAGCGTGAAATGGACCGACTGTCATCCTTTTCCGTCGAGAAACTCGCATCAATGAGTCCTTCTAACTCCAAGTTAGAACCACCATAAATGAGGAGCTGGTCCTTAGTCCTTCTCAAGTACTTAAGGATGTTCTTAACAACCTTCCAGTGTTCCTCACCAGGATCTGCCTGATATCTACTCACTACACTTAGTGCGTAGGCTACGTCAGGCCTTGTACACATCATGGAGTACATGATGGCTCCCACTATGCTAGCGTAGGGAAGCCGACTCATGCGTTCTCTTTCTTCCGGGGTCTTAGGACAATCCTCCCTAGAAAGAGAAATTCCAGTGCCTATCGGTAGATAGCCCTTCTAGGAACTTTACATGTTGTATCGTCTCACGATACTGTCGATGTACTGGGATTGTGACAATCCAAGCAACCTCTTTGATCTATCCCTATAGATCTTTATTCCTAGAATATAGGCCATTTCTCCTAGATCCTTCATGGAGAACTGATCAGACAACCATGACTTCGTCTCTTGCAATGCCGGAATGTCATTCCCCATGAGCAAAATGTCATCCACATAAAGCACAAGGAAGACAACCATGCTCCCACTAAACTTCTTGTACACACAAGGCTCTTCATCGCATCTAACAAAGTTGAACTCTTCAAATCCCTTGTTAAAGCGAATGTTCCAGCTTCAAGAAGCTTGCTTGAGTCCATAAATGGACCTCAGAAGCTTGCATACCATATGACCTTGAGTCGGCAATGTGAAACCCTCAGGTTGAGTCATGAAAACCTCTTCTTGGAGCTCTCCGTTAAGGAAAGCAATTTCACGTCCATTTGTCAAATCTCATAGTCATAGTACGCCGCTATCGCAAGCAGAATCTGAATAGATTTGAGCATTGCCACAAGGGAGAACGTTTCTTCATAGTCAATCCCTTCTCGTTGACTATACCCCTTGGCAACTAGACGAGCTTTATAGGTCTCTACCTGCCCGTCTACTCCAATCTTCTTCTCGTAAACCCATTTACAACCGATCGGTCTGGAAGCCTGTGAAGAATCAACCAAAGTCCATACTTTGTTGACCTTCATAGATTCCATCTCGGATTCCATGGCTTTCCACCATTTCTCAGAATTTGGGCCTTTATAGACTCTTGGAAAGTCAACGGTTCGTAATCTCTATGATCGACCACGTCCTCCTGCACCATCAGATTAAGTTTGTCAGGTACACGTCGAGAACGTATTGACCTTCTCAAGAAAGGCTGTGTAGCAGGTTCAACCTGCACTGGGATATCTTGTTGGTTCGTCGGGTTCTTGAATTCTTTCCTCAAGGAATTCCCTTTCAAGAAAGGTTTTTGTTCTGGCCACAAACACTTTGTGCTCAGACGGATGGTAGAAATAATATCCCATAGTTTCCTTGGGATAACCTATGAACCTACACTTGTCAGACCTAGCATCCAGCTTGTCTAGCGGAAGTCTCTTAACGAAGGCCGGACAACCCCAAACCTTGATGTGTCTCAGGTTTGGTTTTTGTCCCTTCCATATCTCATATGGAGTCTTTGAGACTGCTTTAGTGGGAACCTTGTTTAAGATATAAGCAGCTGCTTCTAAAGCATAACCCCACAGGTTTATTGGAAGATCTGTGAACCCCATCATGGATCGGATCATATCTAATAAAGTCTAATTTGTCCTTTCGGACACACCATTATGCCGTGGTGTACCAGGAGAAGTCCACTGAGACAAAATCTCATTTTGCCTTAGATAATCGACAAATTCATGACTAAGATATTCACCGTCCCGGTCAGATCTCAACACATTGATACTCTTTCCGGTTTGTTTCTCCATTTCACTATGGAATCTCTTGAACATTTCAAAAGACTCGAATTTGTGTCTCATCAAGAATACAAATCCATATCTCGACATATCATCAGTGAACGTGATGAAATATGAATATCCACCTCTGGCTTGAACTCTCATAAGTCCACATACATCAGTATATATGAGTCCTAGGAGTCCTGTAGCTCTCTCTCCGGTTCCACTAAACGGAGATTTGGTCATCTTACCAGTGAGACAAGACTCACAAGTTGCATAAGCAAAATGGCCTAAAAGACCATCTTTATGCAACCTGTTTATCCTCTTCTCACCGATGTGACCAAGTCTACAATGCCAAAGGTACGTCTGTCTTTGACGATCATCTAACTTTCTCTTATGGCCCGAAACATGCATGTTAATTGGTTCAATGTTAACATCAGGTAAGACATAAATCCCTTGTTGCAAGTAACCTTTCACACATAAATCATCACTATGATATATAGAGCAAATGTTACTACTGAAAACAGTTCAAAATCCATGTATATCAAGCATAGAAATAGAAATAACGTTCGAAACAAATTTAAAAACGTAGTAACAGTCTTCTAACAACAAAGTTTTACACGTACGCATTACAAGAGAAATCGATCCTACAGCTAGAGCAGCAACATTTGCGTCGTTTTCAACCTTCAGATTGAATTCTCCTTTCCTGAACCTCCTACTCATCCTTAGTCCCTTGTTTCTTGCCCTTGCGAGATTGCAGGTATTCCTTGTAGTTCCTCTTCCAATGCCCTTTCTTCTTGCAGAAGAAACACTCGGCTTCTGATTGGTTGGCCTTGGTGGCGCCGCCCTTTGCCCTGGTCACACCAGTCTTAGGCGCGCTCTGCCTAGTCCTGGGCCTCTTCTTGCCCTTCCTCTTCTGATAAGAGGATTGCCCAACCATCAGCACAGATCCCGATCCGTTCTTCCCTATGGAAATTTGTTTCTCATACTCTGTGAGTATGTTGTGCATCTATGCAACTCAACGTCCAGCTTGTTCATGTTGTAATTGACCACGAACGGGGAGAAAGACTCCGGAAGTGAGTGCAAGATCATCTCCTCATGCATCTCCTTGCAGAAGGTACACCCCAACTTCTCAAGCTGTTCTATCACACTGATCATTCGTAGAACATGGGGTCCCACAAGAGAGCCCTCACTCAGAGCGAAATTGAACAAAGTCTCCGACAACTTGGACCTTGTCGTCCGACTCTGGTCACCGAACATCTTCTTAAGATGCTACATGATCTGCTTAGCATCCATATGCTCGCGTTGTTTGTGGAGTTTTCCACTCATTAACGCCAAGATGAGGCACTTCAAAGTTATGCACCATTCCTAGTACTTAGTGTATTCACTAAAAGCCTCGTCATTCGCTGGGTCTGGCACTGGAGGAGCCGGTTTGTCGATCACATCGATCAGCTTCTCATGTGTCAGTATCAGGCACAAATTGCATTGCCATTCGTCGAAGTTCTCACCAACCAGCTGGTTGGTCTCGAGAATTGGATCAAGTTGAACTGAGACATTCTCAGGAGATCTAAAAACGAAAGATAAAATTAACAGCAGAGAGTTAGACATCGTATATATATCATTAAGACATGGATTTCATCTAAATGATATATTTGCTAATCAATGTTACGACAACATTAGAAATCTTATTTCGAATTAGCATCAATCTATAACTATATGCCTGAGCCCCTTGGTAGTCAAGACGTTTCCCAAACATATAAAATAGATTCTTTATAAATTTTATCCCCATAAAATTTATAATAAATTAACTTCGGCTCTATATCACATAGTCACCTGGTAGTTAGATCGTTCCTATCGATATAGTTGAGTTCATCCTTCAGCTCATGGTCGGATAACAATTAAGTTCATGTCCCCCGGGTAGTCCAAGCCTTTACAAAAACTAATTGATCCCTCCCACTAGACATCTGATGTCATAAACGTACGAATCGAATTCTTGAACTACATACCTCCTCGTAGTCAGGCCGTACCATGTAAACAAGAATCTATTGAAAACGTCTACGATGAAAGAAAAGCCTAACAATAAATAATTTATCGTATAAGAACTCAATTATTAATTTTAAAATTAAAATTCTTTAATTTTAATTTTAATTTTATTTTAATTAATTTTTTTAATTTTTTTAGGGCTAGGGTTAGGGTTAGGAAAGTTAGGGTTAGGGAATAACCCTAACCGCCGCCGCCCTCTTTGCTGCCGGAGGCAGGGCTCGGTCGGGTTGCAGAGCCACCGGTCAGGGCGCCTCAGAAGCGCCAATCGACCGGTCCTGAGTCGTCGGCGTGGGGTGACTGCGGAAAACATGCTCGGGCGAAGAGGCGATTTGGGTTTCTGAAAAAACTGACCGCGTCGTTCGCCCTTTGCCGCTCGACCCTTGCCGATCGTCGCACTCCCGCGTTGACTCGCGCCCGGCCGAATCCCCCTGCCGCCTCGCCTGCCTCCACCGCTGAAGACCCGTTGCGCTCGACAGAAACGCTCGCGCAGCGGAAGCCTGCTCGGCATCGCCTCGTGCCCGCGCGCTCGTCTCTCGGTCTCAGCATTGGTGGCGGCCTCCGCCCGCACCAGCGACACTCGCTTGGGCGGCTAGGGTTTCGGCCGCCGTCCAGGACTCCTCCTTCTCCTTCCCAGTTTAGGTTTTTCGCCGCGCGCTCGCTTTTTACTTTTTTGCAATCCGATTTTCTCAAAAATTCCAAAAAACAAATCCTAAAGAGACGAACAAATGCTCTGATACCACTGCTGGGTTGATTTGGGTGCGGAAGCATGTTTTATCAACCCGAATATGAGATCTAGTTATGTTTAACCATTGGTTTTTTGGGATTCAACGACGAACAAATTTAGAAACGATTTCGTAATACCTTTTTGCGTTGAACGTGTGATTGTCAGATGTGATAAATTTGATATTACAAGCCCTCTATGCATATCCACATCGAGATCGGATATGCTTTCAACGTTTGATGCAGGATTCGGGAAGAACTAAAACTGTTTTCGGTCTTCGTTTTCTTTTAACGGCTATTAGGGTTTAGATTCTGCATTTGTGTAATCTGATAACGAAAACCTATTTTTGTTTCTAAAATAATTATTAAACTTTTTTAATAATTACAATTTAAACCCTCAACTATTAAAATATTACATAATAGGCATAATACTTTCACCGCTCTCTTGGACTCTAGGCTTCCACACATTTATTCGAGCCTTGGCTCCATGAAAGCTACCCTTAGCGTAGACTGTTGCATACTATAAAAATGGTTCCATATGAGAAACATCTATCTAAAGGGATATCGGTATCCATACTTATGACGCTCTATAAGTCTTTCAATGAATATAGGAATGTAGCTCGTGACCATTTCTAGATTCAAGAAATCGATCTATGTACACTTATTGACGTCATTGAAGATTGATTCGTACTCTCTTTCTTCACTACTGATTCTAGCCATTTCCTTGGTCTCAACTTGAATTTTTCTTTTGTCAACTTGAAATCGATTTCTTTTATGTTCGAAATCACTTCGTCTTCCTTGTTCTAAAACTGTAGAACGTGTGTTTTTCATATCCGAAAATTAAGGGGAAATTTGTCTTTTCTTTTGTTTTTTTCCTATTTAATAATTATTTTCACGATAATAGACGTGAAGCAATTCAACTTTAGGAGGGTATCTTTGATATTATGCCTTTAAAAGATGAGACAATTAACAAAAAGATTATAATTCATTTGCTTTCCAAGCTCTACAAGCGAAAGCAATAATTATTAATTGTTAATTATTATTTTTTAGGTCAACACAATAGAATTGTACACAAATTTATCGGCAACGCCTGTTTCGACCGGGACCGCCATAGTAAAAGCATAATCCTAAAGCTTCAGATTGAGAAAAAGCCAAGTTGTAACAATTAGAGTTAGTAACGAACTGTCCAAGCCTTTGTGGAGGTGCAGCTATATTCGATGGGGCTATAGTCATCAAGTTTGAGAAAAGCGCAGCCTTTCCGTACCCTTCTTCTGCAAAGTGTCCACTTCCCATCTCTGTCGTCGTGTGTCTATCCGTCAGAAGATTTGCGATTTCCCCTCCCCAATTGACAATCGTCGCATGGTTCGACAATGCTGGAACCACTGAACTTGGCCAATATCCCAGATTGGTTTCTCCCACTCGTACCCACCAGTTCCCGTTTCTAATATCCTGATACCATACAATTAATCCATGAACGTCAAGAACGTTAACAAGATTGGAAATACAGTAGGTGTATTTGTTGTTTAAATATGACACCATATCTCACTTACCCTCCATATTTGAGCGAACATATTTGTTTGGCCACCGCCGTAAGTTGAAACGGGTTGTATAATTTCACCGAGGATAACTTCTGGGTTGACGTAAACAAAGCCTGGGCAGTCGGTATTATAGCAACCACTTCTGTATGAATCACCCTGTTTTGTATGAACCAATTTGATTCATTTTTTATTTGATAAATAATATCTATTAAAAACTCAATGAAAAAGGAAGAAACTTACGGTATAGAAAACGAATAATCTGGGGTTAGCATCGCGATACATCTGAGGGTACACCTGCCAACCAACTTCCAAGAAACTTATGGGATCTGTGTCACCACTCTTAACCCATATTTGTGCCAAGCTGAACTCGTTAGGCGCTTGGACCTTAGGTTTCCACACATTTATATGGGCACTGGCTCCGGTGTATATCCCATTGGCGGCTATTATCGCGTACTAAAGCAATCCAAAAATGTAAAAGAGCAAGCCAAATAAGTAGAACATGAGTAATAAGACAACACAATTTTTTCAGAATATATATATATACATATATATATGAATGATTATACCTCGTGGCCATCCGCAGAATAAGGGTAGTTTGTGAGATTTAGTACATGAGTATCTCTCTTAAATTCCTTCATTAAATCTGATCTTAAAAAATCTGCTTTTGTCATCCTTTTGATAGGAACTGTATTCTTAGGACATCTGCCATTCTTGGGCCAGAATTGCTTAAACACTGGCCGTTTTTTAGTGTTCGACGAAAGACTTTTTGGATAGGAACTTGGTTCCATCTATTATCATATATGGAAATTGTACCACGTTAGAGCAAAAACCCTTTTGTAAAATTAAAGAGAATCTCAAGATATCAAATATTTTTATATATTTTTTAAGATTACTTGAATAGTATGATTCTTGAGTAGAGGATGATCAAATGCTGGCTGTTTGTAGATATCCACACAATCAAAAATATCTCCATTCGAACTCTGTTTGATTAGAGAAAAAAAATAAGTCAAAATTAAAAGTTCTTAATGGTATAAAAAGAGTTAGCTAAATATATAAACATATACTTTGATGGATTTGAGAGCAGGTTTATTGAGTTGCTTCAAACGTTGTTGAATTTCGTCCTCCTGGAGATCGGAAATTTTGTATTTTTCGGCCGAAGCTCCGACAATAGCATTTGCAATTACTATCAAAACCACCACAAAAGAGACTGTTTGGTTTAGCATAATTATATATCAAAATTAAAAGAAAAAATTCCAAACTTTAGTTGGATGCTTAGATAATTGTTTTAGGTTAGGACTCATTCATTTATATAGATATAGATATAGATACGTTTACACGTGTAAGAAAGTGGAATATATGGAAAAAGGAAAAAATTTCTTGTTTTAAATTATTGGATAATGGTTTGAAATTCCTTAAATATTCATGTGATGTTGAATCGTTATCACAATTCAATGTATTATGGATGCAATGTACAATGCACAAAAAGGTAATATTCAACAAAAGAGTAGTTTGCCAAATTTTATATATACTTTTATCCAAATATATCAAAAGTCAAATATGGTTATATTGAAAAAAATCAAAACTATTATAGTTATATTTTTATAACTAATAAGTATCATGCACGTTGCACGGGTATCAATACTGTGACATGTAGGAAGAAATTATACATATAATAATATATGCGGGAAATTGAATAAATAAAAATTATAACAGATTTTTTGAAAATATTTTTTTATATACAACATTCATTGTTCGTTTAGCACATTGACGAACATCATTTAATATAAGTAATTTTAAGCATTTTCTAGTTTTTGCTCTGAAAATTGCAACATATAGGTGTCTATAACTGAAAACTGGTCTTGGCAAGTATATACCAATTTGATCAAAACTTTGTCATTGGTTTTTGTTAATTGTCATTGCAAAGCATAACATAATAGGAAACTACTTTATTTTGAAGTGAAACGACAATGTTGTGTTTGATGGGATTAATGAGAGTTTCGGTATAAATGTTTTGTTTCCTGCATGTGCACATGTTAGTATCTTACTTTCGATTATATTCAGACCCAACTGCGTTATTTGAAGACGTGTTCTGTTGTATACACCAAGTGTTTGATCGATGTCCTCTTAATGTATAATAGGTGCGCCTTTTTTAAGAGCCTATGTCGTTTTCATAAACCAAATAAAATTGGACCTCACATTTGGAGGAGAAATATTTCCTTTTTTATTTTCAAGAAAATATATTATTATAAAATAAATATTTTGATCCATACAAAAATTATGGCAGGAACCACGTCGAGATCTGCCGAATTTTCAGAAATAATAAACTTTTTTTTGGGTAAAAACTTTACCTATTTTTATCCACTTCTATCATTGTCATTTCTAAGAAATTTATTTGAAATAATAAAAATTATATTTATTATTTTATGATAATATAGTTCACAGATAAAATCCTTCTTATTCTTAGTTGTATCCAAACATTATGCTCCTTTGATTATTAAAAAAATGTATTGATGAGAGACTTGAAAAATAGCCAATATACCATAAAGTTCGAAACTGTGTTTCCCTACCAACGCTAATCTATGACGATTCATAAGTTCAAGGGTTTTAATGCAGCATTATTGTCTCTAACCGATATTGAAAACTTAATTTAAACAGTAATAGAGGTTAATTTAGGGCAAACCCTAAAATAGGGGTGGATAAATTACCCGAAGAACTCGTCCCGATCCAAAATCCATCCCGAACCCGTGAAAATTACCAGAGTCCGCGCGTTCGGGTTCGAGTTCGGATAATAAGATCTCATTACCTACGGATTCGGATTCCGGTATTTTCATCTCTACATAAGGTATCCAAGGATATATATATATATATAGTAAAATGGACATTTATAAGTCATTATATTTACAAAAATGTCAGTTAATTTTACATTTTTCTCTTTCTTTCCCTCCTCTTTGCCGCCGCTCATTCCTCTCTCTCATTTTCTCTATCTCCTCTCTTTCACTCCTCTCATCTGCTCTCTCTCTCTCTCTCACCTCTTTCACTTCTCTCATCCTTCTGTTTCTAACCTCGCCGCCGCTCGTCTCCCTCTCGCAGTAGCAACTCCGCCGACTTGACCAACGACGCTCGCTTCATCTCCCTCTCTTCTTCCCGTTGCAACTCTCTTCGTAGCACTTGTGTATACCATTTGCTCTTCCTCCATCAGATTTAGAGCAAAGCTTTTGGCTCTCATTTTCACTTTAAACACATCACAGCCTCGTGCATCTTTTATCCAACACCATTTGTCTTAAATTTTGACTTTGAACCCATTTTCAACAAGCTTCCCAACACTAAGAAAATTTTGATTGATGTCAGGCACATATAACACATCATCAATGTACTTCAAACCAAAAGTTGTTTCTATAGCCACAACCCCTTTTCCCTTAACTGGCAGAAATTGTCCGTTACCGATCTTCACTCTAGAAACAATTACTTTATCAAGGTTTTGAAAAAGCTCTTGATCATAGGTCATATGGTTTGTGCAACCACTATCAATCAACCAAGAATCACTGGAAGTGTTACTTGTTGTAAAACAAGTTGCAACAAACAAACGATCTTCGTCATCTTGCTCAGTTATAGGTTTTGCTTCTTGTTGCAGCTGAGACTTGCAAACCCTTTCAATGTGGCCTAATTTGCCACATTTTCTGCACTTAATATCAGGCCTCCACCAGCATCTCTTTAGTGGATGACCTGTCTTTTTGCAATAAGCACACGGTGGATAGATTTCATTGCTGCTTTTGAATTCGTCTGCAAACCTCCTTCTGAGTTTTCTGCCTTTGCTTGAAAAGCTCCCTCCATTGATCCTTCTTCTCTCATTAATCATCTTTGTTCTTGTGCCTGCAATGCATTCACTAAATCTGCCAAGGAAATACGTGACAGATCCTTAGCTTCTTCCAAAGAATAAATTTTTTATTCGTATTTCTCAGGCACAGTAACCAGAATTTTTTCCACTATTCTCTCATCAGAAAAATCATTTTCCAATAGCCTCATCTTGTTAACAATGCCCAACAACTTGTCAGAATATTCTTTGATGGTTTCATTTTCTTACATCCTCAGCATCCAAACTCTCGAATCAGATTCAGCACCTTCATATTTTTTGTTCTTTCGTTTCCCTGGTATTCTTCCTTGAGATAGTCCCATATGGCTTTTGCAGATCCCAGATTCATGACTCTTGTGAATATGGTGGTCGAAACGACTAAGAACAGAAGAGCTTTCGCTTTAGATTTTCTCGTTTTCTTTGCTTTGTGTTTCTTCATCTGAACCATTGTCGGATTCGCAGGTAGCAGAAACACTTCATAAGTCCTCTTCAACAGCTTCCCAAAGGTCTAATGCTTCAAGATGAACAGTCATTTGCAGAGCCCAAGCTTGATAGTTTTCACCATCAAAAATGGGTGGTGCAAGAGAAAAGTTTGTTTCTTCCATTTCTGATCACTCGTCTCACAAGTCCCTTAGGGAAAATCTGCTCTGATACCAATTTGTTGTTTATTTCTTCATCAAAAAACATGTCTTACAACTATGCTCTAGATAAAGAGCAGAAAACATAACAGATTTACAATTCAATAAGTATTGACTAATTATTCAGCAACTTTCTAACTAAGAACTAAGGCAATTTTCGATCATATATATTATTTAATTATAATATATATATATATATATATTATAATTATAATATAATTATAATTATATAATTATAATTCAGGAAATGAGATTATCATCAACGAAGAAAAATTGAGTAATGGGTGGGCTTTGACGTGTAATCTTAATTTCTTGGATGATACCCTTTATTTCAACCCTTTTCACTAAAATGGATAGGACTTCCGAGCTCAAAATGATTTAAGTCTGGGGATAGGGGATCTCTTTGATGTAAGTCTATGTGCAATGTGATTCTAGATTATGGTTAACCATTTATAAGTATATCACAAGATATCGTCGTAACACATGTCATCACCCAATCAACCCAAACCCATTTTTTTCCATTGTGTTCGAGAGAAAATTCCATTCCACTCGGTCATATGCCTTGCTCATATCCAACTTTATTGACATATAATCATCTTTGTTCTTGTGAATGCATGAAATCTCCTGGTTAATATGATGGGTCTGATATATGTCGGCCAACTATAAAAGCAACTTGATTTTCGTTGATCACTGTAGGGAGCCCCATCTTCGGAGTCTTTACAGTATGATGGTGTCCTTCATGCTTTTTCTGTTTCTTCAAGATCATGCAGATATGCGTATTTTATTCCATTATGATCGATTATATTTATCATAAAGAATTCTTGACTTTATGCAATCACATGCTCCCCAACCACATCCCAAAACTTTTGAACGACATGTCCGTCATTCCATCTGGCGCAGGAGCTTTTTCTGGATCCATGTCATAGCAAGCATCTCTGATCTATTCCTTGATACTATTGGTTTTGCTCTTTGTTCATGAGTTTAGGATTGATTAGCTCATGAACTCTATTCTCTCATGAACATTTGTGCAAATTAGAAAAATAAAATTGATGAAGAACTTGCTGGTTTTTCTTATGGTATTTGCTAGAAATATGTAAACTGTTATTTATGTTTTTAAGGTAGTTTGCAGAATGTTTCTGGAGGGTTTTTCTAATGGTGATTACTTACACCATCTTCTCTCTTCATATATATAAACTTATCCATACAAAAGTGTTTATAGCCTAGTTTCTATATCTAGGTCTATTTTACACAATGTCAACTTAATATTAGTCTCAAATGTTTACCAAAATATAGGTTTTAGCCGTTGTCTTCTGCAACTTATACTTAGCCTTTTTTCTGGTATTTTTCAGATGTCTTTAGCTGGGCCTCAGAATTTCTTCAACACTTGGGCTGGACACACAAAACGGGCTTCTCCATCTTCATTAGGCTTGTGTTCGAATGGGCTTTTATCTGGTGGCCCATCACCTCTCATCTTCAGATTAGGGGTCATCTTATTTTCTCCCAAATTAGGGTTTGTCGTCTCAACCCCTCTCTCTGGCGATTTTGTTTCTTCACCGGCGATTTCTTCTCCTGTCCGCGCGTCACCGCCCGCCCGTGCTCCGGTGCCCTCCCGTGCGTCACCTCCGTGGTTCTCCGGCCTCAGCAGCAAGGGTGAGACTCCAATAGATACATGCCTAATTAGATGACAATTCATTTAATATGTGACCATCGTATCAATATTATCCCAAACATTTCCAAGAGGATTACCATATGTTGTTGTGAATAGCTTCCTAAATCATGAAATTGCTATTTTTCTAAAGTCCTTACCATGCTTCAACCCCGTTTTCATCATATATATACGGATATAATCTTTATTCTGGTTTATCTTTGTATTGGGAAAGATGCTATGTAGATATAATTATACTTATTAAATAAAAGAAAGGTAACTCCTAATGCAGTCAAACTAGTTGGATGAAAATGAGTTTTTGCGTGAAAAAGAAACAAAAATAGTGAAATCACAAGATATAAGGCATATTTTGTCACACTTTCAAAGGTTCGGAATTGACTATGAGGGAACGTTTTTCCCTGTAATGAATGCAATTATATTCAGATATTTGACGAGTTTAATGAATTCAAAAATTTGGAAATATATCTTATTGATGTTGTTGCAACATTTCTATATGGATATTTAGATAATGATAATCTTTGAAGGATTAAGAATACCGGAAGCATCAAATTCAAAACCTAAAGAATTGTGCAATCAAATTACAACAATCTTTCTATGGATTGTGGTACAATCGTCTAAATGAATATGTATTAAAAAAGAATTATGTATAATCCTATTTGTCTTTATGTATTTATTTAGAAAATAACAAGCAAGATTGTGATTATAGCTATTTATGTGGAAAGGAGATTGAGAATGCTTTAAAATATTGAAAGAGAAAATTGAAATGACAGACCTTGAACAAATAATGTTTTGCATTAGTTACAGATAGAGCACGTAAAGAATGGTATATTCTTACATCAATCAAACTATACAAAGAGATTATGGAAATACTTTAATATGGATAAAGCAAATCCATTAAGAACTACAATATGTAGATATTTAAATATTAAAAAAATATGTTATCCCCACACGTCGTCATTGGATAATGATTAAACATATCTTTCAATATTTACAAAGGATGATTAATTTAAGATTATTTTATCCTAGAGATTTCAAACATGAGTTGATTGGCTTTGCAGATGCAGGTTATTCCTCATAATGGTCGAGCACAAACTGTATATGTTTTTACAATTAGAAGTACGAAAATATCATGACACCCTCAGAAGCAAACATTAGTTGCAACATCTTCAAATCATGCTGAAATCATTGCAATCCATGTAGCAAGTAGAGAATGTGTGTGGCTCAGAGCTATAGCTCAACACATATAAGAAACATGTTGATTATCGGCTAATATCGATCCAACAATATTATATGAAAATAATACAACATGTGTAGCTCAAACAAAGAAATGATATATCAAAAGCGACAGAACGAAACATAAACCTCCAAAAGTTTCTCATATATCCAAGAGCTTGAAAAGAAGAAAGAAAGCGAAAATTTAGATCATCTATTCACAAATGCGCTCTTTACTTCAACATTCAAAAAACACATTCAGAATATCGAGATGCATCACTGTCAAAGCTTTTAAAGAAACAAATTAGTTTTTATGGCTTGACTCTTTTCTTCATTATAGTTTTTATCTCTAAGGGTTTTTCCATGATAGTGTCTTTAACGAGACAACCAATAGACATTAAATGAGAAGCATTATAATTGTATATAATTGTGAATGTCTAAACTTTTATTGAATGGTCATATTTGAATTATGAACTAAACCGTTTCAAAATGAGGAGTTATATTAATTTGTCTACAAATAGACAATATAATCATTCAATTCAATACACAACTTACAAACTTCAAATATCTCCGTATTCCCTCGTATTCAAGTATTTTGTAATTTTTTTCTCCTTTGGTTCATTACATATATATATATATATATATGTCATTCATATATTATACATAAGTTATATTTATAATATGATATTTCATGTATATCATAGGTTATGCACATTTACATACTACATACTTATCATATATATATATATATCATGTATATTTATATCACCTACATATATATCCTTATACATATGTATCTTATATATATATACAAACATATTCATAGTATATATGCATGTATATATATACACACATTAATATATATGCTCATATAATTATTAACATGTAATCCATATATATATATTATTTAATTATAATTGTAACATATATATATGTATATTTATGATTCTATTTTTACGACAAATACAGGTTTTATATTAAATTAATTTAATGTTAATACTATATATGCAATAGTATTTTTTATGTTTTGAAAACGAAAAAACGTTAAATATCATTCATATCTTCGCATTTACAAATTAGATTGACTAGGTCTACAATGTGTTTAATATGGTTTGATACTGTAATTGTGAATGTTAGAAATATTATGTAAAGATTAACGTATAAATATGATGCAATTAAACCCGCACTTAAACACATTAATATAAGCTTTTATTACGTCTTCATATGTAATAATATCTCATGGGCATCTGGGATTTCTACCAGGACCACCGAAAAAGAAGGTAGTTCCTGAGATCCTGCTACTCCCCAAGAACAAGTCATAACAATTTGGATTGGTGACAATACGACCAAGTCTCTTAGGTTCGATGTTTACGAGATTATCAGACTTATCCACAACTTGAAGATTGGCGAAATAGCTTGCTTTTTTATACTTTTCCCCAGCAAAATGACCATTCCCCATCTCTGTACTTGTGTGTTGTCCGTTGCTCATGTGGTTCACGACTTCACCTCCCCAAGATACTTGTCTTGCATCGTCCGCCAAGGTCGGCACGATGGATCTCGGCCAATACCCAACCACGTGTTCTCCGTATTGCAACCACCAGTGCCCTAGTTTTAGGCCCTATTTATACAACAACATCCATTTTATTTTGATTTCTACGCCTTTCGAATGCTCGCAAGTCATTGCTTCTTTTGATGGAAAAGAGTTTGAAATTACCTTCCAAATATGCAATGTGATTTCAAATTGGGAACCACCGTAGGTCGAAACAGGCCCGATTGATGCACCGAGGGCAATTTTTTTGTTTATTTGAACGAAACCTGGACATAGAATATTGTAACACCCTGTGTTTGTGTATGTATCGCCCTGACATAATAATTTTTAATTACAAACCACTAAGTTAAAAAAAAAACAAATATATGTGTTTTCCCATGTTGCATTGTAACTAAAATGGTGTGATTTGGATTTCCACATTGTAAGATATATATTTAAGCACCAATCAAGTGAACTTACGGTCCAAAAAATGAAGAATTTCGGGTTATTATCTCCACGCAACGGATCAACCTATTTTGAGAGACTTAGTAAGAAAAAGAAAACAAGATTTTGATTATTAAAAAAAATGATAATTACGAAAAAGAAATCGTAGAAGAAAGAACAAGACCTGCCAACCAGCTTCCACGGTACTGATATCCGAATTGGTATAACCATTTAAAAGCCATATTTGAGATAAACTAAACTCGCCACTCTCTTGGACTCTAGGCTTCCACACATTTATCCGAGCCTTGGCTCCATGAAAGCTGCCCTTAGCGTAGACTGTTGCATACTATAAAAATGGTTCCATATGAGAAAAATCTATCAAAAGGGATATCGAAATCCATATTTATGACGCTATAAAGGTCTTTCAATGAATATGAGAATGTACCTCGTGACCATAACTAGGTTCAAGAACGTAGGATGAACTCTTGTTCATATAATGATCAATCTTATTAGCTCTTAGCAAATCCTCTTTTGTGGTCCTTTTAATAGGGACAGTGTTGTCAGGACATTCCCCATTCATATGCCAAAGTTGAGATACAACATCTCTCTCTTTATCATCATTCAAAGAAGCCTTGCCCTCTTTTATAATAATCTCTTCTGGATAAGAATCTGGCATCATCTATATACATGGTATACAAAATGATGTTTGAAAATATTCCAAATTGATTTTAAGAGAAAAAAAGATATGAAGAAAGTTAATGCTTTTTTTCAAAACCTGAATGGTATGATTTTTGAGCAAAGGATGATCAAAAGCTGGTTGTTCGGTGATTACAACGCAATCTATTATGTCTCCGTCTGGACTCTATTTAATTCAAAAATTAAGAGAAATAATATGATTAAAAATCACTTGTCATATAATAATTGAAAAAATCTCATTTTAGTCATTTTTCTTATCTATTTCTCACATAACTATAAAATTATTTTGGTTTTTAACCTTATAATGGTTATACTTGGTTAAAGTTCTAGAAAAATACATAATCTCGATTCTCGTCTTCTAAATTAATATCTGAAGATTAACGATGTGTCAACACACAATCGATTTTTCGTTAATGATCACTGACGTGGATGTCCATTTCCTTCATTTTTGTTTGATGATGTGGTTGTCAACATCCACGCTATCGATTGTTAACGAAAAATCGATGATTTATCACAACGTCAACTTTTGGATATCAATATATAGGAGCTATGAATCAAGTTTTTATTTTTCTAGGACTTTAACCATACAACCTATAGTGTTTATAATATTGAAAATATAGATGAATAGTTCGATAAGAAATAGATAAACAAAATATTTAAAATATGATTTTCTTTAATAATAATTTGGTTAGGGTGACTGAGGATGATAAAAAAATATGATAGAGAATAAAAAGTTGTGTGTTTTATTAAATATTATAACATATAAGTTAAAGAACAATTAAATTATTTAAAATATTCTAATGATAATCATACAAGTTATTTAAAAATATTTTGGTATTAATATTTATAATAGTCTTAGTTTTTATATTTTCACTATTTACCATCATAAGTTTGAAGATTTATAATAATTTATTTTTTTTTATTTTGGTGACTATTTTATTTTTCTTTACGTAAATCTTTTATACCTTACTTTATTCTAATAGATTAATTTTATTTAAAATTATCTAATAGGTTTGAAAAGATAAAGTAGATTTTGAAATTTTAAAATACTTAAAACAAAAATCCTGAAAATAAAGGAATTCAGATAAAAAAATGTTAGAAAAATATACTGGATTTATATTTGAAAATTTCTCTAAATTATATATATATATATATATATATATACCTGAATGGATTTAACGGGAGGTTTGTTGAGTTGATTCAAACGCCTTTGTATTTCGTCATTGGAGATTTTGCGATTCATAGCAGAAGCTCCGATTGCATTTGCGACTATCAAAAGGGCAAGAAGCAGTAAACTGGTCGTTCCATTCGTTATAAAGTAACGAACGGTCATGATTAAATAAAAATGGTGTTTTAAGCCTTTTGGAAAGTTCTGCTTATAAATTATATATATATATATATATTTATAAACACATGTGCGAGTTGTGTTGTATTCCCGATATTTGGAAACAAATTAATGTATTTGTAATTCTTAGGGATTAAACTTTATTCCGTTTTTTAGGTAAGTTCAATGAAATAAATGAGTTTCTTTGATTTAGTCAATATACTGAATGAATTGTTTGGAATATGTATATATTAAATTTACATTAAAAAATACGACTAAATCATATGTTGGATTATTTTAAATATATTAGTTTGGTATCTATATAATGCGCAGACTGAATTAATGAATTAAAAAAAATTATATGTGAGATTTGTTGATGTGATAACTGTATTGTATAGAGATGTTTTGAATTTTGAATTTCTTGTATAAAGTTTTGTTGATCTGATAACTATTAGGTTATAACCCACATATTATAAATTTACAATATATAAAAAAATAAAAAATTGAAAAATAAAATAATTTAATATAATTTATATTATATTATAAATTAATTGTTAATTTTATTGATATTATTTGTACTTTAAATTTCGCAGTTTTATTATTATTATTTAATATCATTAAAGAAATATATAAAATAATGTATGGAATACGTCTCATTATTTTATTTAATAGAATATAATTTTATTTTGTTTTTTTATATGTTTGACAATGTAAATGTATATATTTTTTAAGTTTAAATATATGAACCACGTGATATATTTCATTTTTAAGAGGTTAATATCTTTCTTCTTCTTTTTTGTAAAAATTAATTTATTTTTAGTTTTAATTAAATAAAGATATTATATAAAAAACGAGACGTTATTTATAGTTTATTTTAAAAACAAATTATAAATAAAATAATAAATTAAATCTCTAATAACAATGATAATTTTATTTAATTTTCTTGCTTTTATTCATTTTTTAAATATGGTCTCTTTTTTCTCCATGTCTTCACCATGGAAATCTCTTTCTCCACAATAATTTTCCTATCTCCACACACACGTACATGCAAGCAGACACAGATCGCTTCACGCATCTTCCCCAATCATTTTTCTCTTTCATCTCCATCTTTGTTTCTATTTTCGAGATCTACCTTTTTCTCCAACTCTATCTTTTTCATCGGCTCTTGAGAAATTCGAATAGCAAGACAGACTGAACGGTGTGGCTCTTCTCGGTGTGACACAGACGATGCTACCACTGGAGAATTCGACGGAGAAGAGGAGGAGTGTTTCTAGGGTTTGAGGTGCTAGAGAAGGGGAAACTAAAAGACATCGAACTGAAGTGTTTAAGTCAAACACTTCAGCTAGATGTTGAGCACGCACGGGATGAGCATGGACTGAAGGTGTGGGCTGTAACAACTGAGGAGCACGAGCTGGCTGAGCAAGGGCTGAGGGCACGGGTTAGACCTGGCACGGGCTAAAGCTGAAAATTAAAGAATGGGCTGAACATTATGCTGAAGCCCAGGACGTTTTTAGGATATTTTTACCTACAAAAACAGAATGAAATTTGCATGTTTAAGAAGAGACAAAATGGGGTGTTATGGGTAGATTTACATAATGTTTTGCATAATGGTGTAAGCATTTAAAATGTAAATAAGAAACTCTAATGAAGATTGAGTAAGAAATCTACAGAAAAAAAAATCTTTTTCACAGAAAACCTTTCATCACCTTCACCTAAATCAACCCACAAAAAATATGAACACAAATACACCAAATCCTTGTTTTTTCATTTCAGTTTGCACAAGCAACCTAAGAACCCTAAAATGACCATGAATAGAACATATTGAATATTGTTCTTGGCCAATTGAACAACTCCAAATGGTATCAGAGCGGTTAAGATCAAGTATGATCGTTAAGACAGCATCAATGACACTACACTAAGCAGCAGAAACAACATCAGCATAACAGCAACAAAAACCCACAACAACAGCAGTATCATTCCAGCAACACACGCACAAAGGAGCACAAGCATAAACGGACAATAACAGCAGCTTAGGTAACCGTTTTACACACCCTAAAACAACCAGAAAACGAACCTAGATGGAGAGGTCACAGAACTCCCCGCCCTTACCTGTGTTTGAGGGCAAAAATTATACTTTATGAGTAAGATTAAGCCTACCCTAAGATCTAAGGGTTATGGAAAGTTGTTACGGAGGGGTTGCTTGAGCTGTCCTCGTTGGGGGAAATGACCACGGATGAGCAGAAGAAGAAAGTTACGGCAGAATGGGAGGAGTTGGAGGCTAAGGATCAGCGTGCACTCAAGTTGATTTATCACGCAATGTAGGAGGAGATTTTCAGCGCTCAGTTGTTTACATGTGAGACATCTAAGGCAGCTTGGGATCTCTTAAAAGAGAGGTTCCAAGATGATCCAAATCTGCGCGTATCAAGTTAGAGCGGCTAAAAGTCTCATTCTATAATATGAGGCAAACGGAGAAGGAGAGCATTAAAGATTATGCCAACTAAGTTATAGAATTAGGTAATGAGATAAGAGCCTATGGGGCAAGGATTGAGGAGGATGAGCTGGTCTCAAAAATACTATGTTCACTGCAGATGCGTTTTGATCCATACGTGGGAGTTAGAGAGCATACGAAGGACCTAGAAACTCTTACGGTGGGAGAACTTGTGATTGCGCTGCAATTACAAGAGTTTAGACTTGCTGACAGAAATGGGACAGGTCTGGAAGGAGCGTTTAATGCCAAACATCATGGCATGAAGACGGGACAGAAACCAGATTACGCAAAGAAGTTTTCTGGTAATGCAGATTACAAGCAAAAGGGATGAAATTCTGTAGCATCTGTAAAAAGGATAATCATGTGAAGGCGCAATGCAATTTTAGAAATCATGGAGAAAAATCGGAGGGAAGTAAAGCGCCTAAGACTAAGAAAGAGTTACAACTGTGGGAAGCCGGGACACTTTTCAAGAGACTGTAAGGCGAAGAAGAACACTCAAAATCAGGCACATATGATAAGGCAAGACGATGAGGATAACTCACTCTTCACAGCTGCCCATGTGATGTATGAGTCGCAAGACAACAACGTTTGGTTGATTGACAGTGGCGCAACGAGTAGATGGATTTTTCACTACGTTGGACATAAATTTTAACGTGCCTATACGAGTAGGCAACGGTGCTACATTAACTACGACTGGAAAAGGAAACATTGAGGTATTGACGAAGAAGGGTTGAAGGACAATCCGAGATGTTTTCTTAGTTCCGGGTTTAAGCAAGAATTTATTGAGCGTGCCACAAATGACGGGGAATGGATACAACGTTGTATTCATGGAGGATAAGTGCGTAATAAAGGATAAAAATGGAGGGCAAGTAGCTGAAAGTTCACATGCTGAATAAGGCTTATCCTTTAAGATGGAAATTGGCGAATGAAGGAGCATTAGTTACAAAAGAGGATGAGCTGTCAGATTTGTGGCACAGGATATTTGACAATTCTGGTTTGCATAATTTACAGATTATGCAAAGCCAAGAGATGGTGAAGGGGCTGCCTAAGTTTAAGGTAGTCAAGCAAGTGTGCGAAGCGTGTATGAAAGGGAAGCAATATAGAGAGGAATTTCCCAAGATTTCAGAGGCGAAATCCAAGGGGATTTTGGATCTGGTTCACACAGATTTATGTGGACCGATGCAAACTCCATCGTTGGATGGAAGTGTGTACATATTGACGTTCACGCATGATTTCTCCCACATGCTGTGGGTTTATTTCTTAAGGCTGAAATCTGATACGTTTGTTGTGTTTAAGAAGTTCAAGTCGCTAGTCGAGATTCAAACGGAGAAGAAAATCAAGAAATTGAGGTCTGATCGAGGGCTAGAATTTAATTCAAAGCTGTTTACAGATTTTCTTGACAAAATCGGAGTACAGAGGTAGCTAACAGTTGCCTATTCCCCTCAACAAAATGGAGTTGCTAAGAGGAGGAATAGGACGTTGTTAGAGATGGCGAGAAGCATGCTGAAGGAGAAATGTACGCCGAATAATTTTTAGGCAGAAGGGGTGTTTACAGCCTACTATATTCAGAACAGGTTGTCAACTCGAGCACTTGAAAATAAAACCCCACTCGAGGTTTGGAGTGGACACAAACCGTCGGTGGGTCACTTAAAAGTGTTTGGGTGCTTGTGTCACATACTCATACCAGCATATCAAAGGCGAAAGTTGGATGATAAGTCGGAAAGGGAGTGTTTGTGGGGTATAGTAGTATGAGCAAGGGGTACTGAGTTTATAAATTGGTGACGAGAAAGGTCGAAGTGGCTCGAGATGTGGTGTTTGAGGAAGAGAAGGGTTGGAATTGGGAGACTCACGCTGAAAGAAAATAACAGCCTGCGCCTCTCAACTACAACCCTAGAAATGTGACAAACAGACAAGAACTATGAGAGTCACCTGTTACAGTGACTTCGCCGCAGCAGTGGAGTTCAGGAGACAGTGGGAGACAACACTCTCCACCGTTCTCCCCTGTCCCGTTTAACTTGAGTGACACCCAAGGAAGAAGCGAGGAAAGCAACTAAATGCTGAGAGGGAGCAGCAGAAGCTCCTCAAGGGAAGTTCATAGGCACAGACGCCTAAGTGAACTTTGCGAGAACATGGAAATTCAAGGTGATGAAACTTACAGTATTTTTGAAGGTTGTTATTTAACGATTGCAAAACCTATTTCATTTGAGAAAGCGATAAATGAGAAAGGATGGAGAGACGCGATGGACATCAAAATGGAGATGATTAGCAAGAACGAAACCTGGGATTTTGTTGATCCTCCGAAGGATAAAAAGATTATAAGTGTGAAGTGGTTGTATAAGGTTAAAACGGATGAGAAAGGGGAAGTTTTAAAGCTGAAAGCGAGGCTGATTGCAAGAGGGTTCACGCAAACATATGGGATGGACTACGAGGAGACCTTTGCCCCGGTGTCTAGACATGACACGATAAGGTTCCTAATTGCAATTGTAGCACAAAAGATGTTGATTTATATCAAATGGACGTGAAATCTGCATTCTTGAATAGGGAGATCATGGAAGAGGTGTACGTTGAGCAGCCCCCGGGTTATGTGATAGAGGGAGCTGAGGAAAAAGTGTTAAGACTTAAGAAGGCACTATACAGGCTCAAACCAGCACCACAAGCCTAGTACAACAAGATTGATTCGTTTTTTATTGGGGAAGGATGCAAAAGGAGTGACTGTGATGCAACAATATACTTGCCTATATGTTGATGATATTATCATCACGAGAAGCAGTGAGGAGATGATTAAGTTTTTTTAAGGGCAGATTATGCAACACATTTGAGATGAGCGACTTGGGGAAGTTGAAGTACTTTTTGGGTTTAGAAATTGACTATGTTCAAGAGGGAATTTTTCTAGGACAAGCCAAGTATGCACAACATCTGTTGAAAAAGTTTGGAATGGAAAGGTCCAAGAGGGTGAGAACTCCTCTCACGCCTCATGGAAAGAACGTTGAAACCGAAAGAGTTCTGTCCGAGACTACTAAATACAGAAGCATTGTAGGAGGACTTCTGTATTTAGCAACCACAAGATCCGACCTAGCATTTGCTGCTTCTTATCTGTTGAGAAGCAATTCAAACCCTACAGAAAAGAGCTTACAAGAGGCTAAACGTGTACTGAGATACGTTGGAGGTACGATGGACTACGGGTTGTTGTTCAAGAGGGTTCAGAATCCTCAACTAGTTGGGTTTTCAGACTCTAACCTAGCTGGATTTAGTGAGGATGCAAGGAGTGCTACGGGATATTGTTTTACAATTGGAATTGCCATCTTTAGTTGAGGAACGCAGAAGTAGTGTACAATCGCTCACGGCTGAAGCGCAGTACACTGCCCTATGTGCGGCTACAAAACAACGTAGTGTGGTTGAGGAGGTTGTTTGAGGAGCTAGGGTTCTCTATCCTAGAGGGAGTTCAAATCCTATGTGATAACATATCAGCAATAGCGATCGGTCGTAACCCAAATGACCATAAGCGATTGAAACATATATTCATCAAGTATCATGTTGTTCGCGAAGCAAAGAGAGACGGGACCATAAGATTGAAGCACGTACCTGACAAGGAGCAGCGGGCGGACATTCTCACGAAGCCGTTGGGCACCGGTAGGTTCGAGAGGTTGAGGGAGCTTATCGGCGTCACGCCAAAGAGAGCCAAGAGGGAGATTGAAGGCTGTGGCTCTCCCTAGCGTGACATAGACGGTGCTACCACTGGAGAAGTCGACGGAGGATTCGACGGAGAAGATGAGGGAGTGTTTCTAAGGTTTGAGCTACTGGAGAAGGAGAAACTAAAAGACATCAAGCTGAAGTGTTTAAGTCAAACACTTCAGTTAGATGTTGAGCACGCACGGGCTGGAACAACTGAGGAGCACGAGAGGGCTAAGCACGGGCTGAGGGCACGAGCTGGATGTAGCACGGGCTGAAGCTGAAAATTGAAGAATGGGCTGAACATTATGCTGAAGCCCAAGACGTTTTTAGGATATTTTTACCTGAAAAACATAATGAAATTTGCATGTTTAAAGAGACAAAATGGGGGTGTTATGGGTAGATTTACATAATGTTTTGCATAATGCTGTAAGCATTTAAAATGTAAATCAGAAACCCTAATAAAGATTGAGTAAGAAATTTACTGGAAAAAAAATCTTTGCACAGAAAACCTTTCATCACTTTCACGTAAATCAACCCACAAAAATCTGAACACAAATACACCAAATCCTTGTTTTCCATTTCAGCTTGCACAAGCAACCTAAGAACCATAAAATGGCCATGAATAGAACATATTGAATAGTGTTCTTGGCCAGTTTAACAACTACACAGACGAACCAGAGGCGACGAAAAAAGAAATTTGGGCGAAAAAAATTTTGAGAGAATTAGAGGCAGGAAGAAAAAGAAAACATTTCAAGCAACATCAAAGAATTTGAAACCTTCTTCCATATAATATCAATCTCACGACATGCAAACCCACATGAAAAATAAAATTTAGAAGGAGAGTGAGATTAGATTACCGAGAGATGGAATGTCTGAGTGGGATATAGCAGGGTGGCTCTTGGGAGATCAAGAGGCCCTTTAACGACGAAATCCATGACATTGGTGCCTGGTAGCGTGAGGGATATCAAGAGATAGTGAGTGATTGTGCAATAGAGCGATGCAGAGAACGTTGTCGAAAATTCACAAGTGATTATGTGAGAGAGTGACAAGGCGATCGTAACCAAAAATTCGAGGTGGAGAGGATGTTCACCGACGGCAGAATAGGAAACTGAGAGAAAGCCAAAGGTTGCATCGCAAGATGTGTGGAAATCTCTTGCTCTTCCTAGGCTATGAAAAGAAGGTTAAATTTGAAGGATGGGACGACTATTGGTCTTCAAAAAATTGTACGATCCATTGAAGATGCAAAATGACATTTAGTTAAGAATTATTTTTTTAAGAAAAGAAAATATGATGTGGAATATATTTATAATTTAATTCACATTTTATATGTATAATTTATTATTTAGGTATTTTAGAGTCAATTTTTAGAAAAAAAAAATTATATTTATAATTTATTTACATTTCATTGAATAAAATAAAAAATTAAATATATGTATGACATCCATTAGTATTTATCATAATTTCTTGTAAATTTTTTAAAAAATATCGATTAATATTTTTTTTCACTCCACACACACGTGTGCATGCAAGCAAATACAAATTGCTTCACATATCTTCCCCTTTCATTTTTTCTCCATCATATCCATCTTTGTTTCTATTTTCGGGATCTATTTTTTTCCCAAATCCTTCTTTTTCATTGATCCCTGAGAAATTCGAATAACAAGACAGTCGAACCAAAGGCGGCGAGAAAATTAATTTGAGCGAATAAAGTTTGAGAGAATTAGAGGCAGGAAGAAAAAGAAAACATTTCAAGCAACGTCAAAGAATTTGAAACCTTCTTCCATATAATATCAATCTCACGACATGCAAACCCACATGAAAAATAAAATTTAGAAGGAGAGTGAGATTAGATTACCGAGAGATGGAATGTCTGAGTGGGATATAGCAGGGTGGCTCTTGGGAGACCGAGAGGTACTTTGTCAACGAAATCCACGATATTGGCACCTCGTAGCGGGAGGAGTAGCAAGAGATAATGAGTGATTGTGTAATAGAGCGACGCAGAGAACGTTGTCGAAAATTCGCAAGTGATTACACGAGACAGTGACAGAACGATCGTAACAAAAAATTCGAGGTCACCAACGACGGAATAGATAATTGGGAGAAAACAAAAGGTTGCATCACAAAGATGTGTGGAAATCCATTGCTTTTCCTATTCTGTGAAAAAAGGTTAAATTTGAAGATGGGGCCACTATTAGTCTTTTAAAAATTATTCGATACATTGAAGATCTAAAATGATGTTTAATTAAGAATATTTTTTTTAAAATAAAAGAAAAGATGATGTGGAAAAAATTTATAATTCAATTCACATTTTATATGTTTAATTTATTATTTAGGTCTTTCAGAGTCAATTTTTAGAAAATAATTTATATTTATAATTTATTTACATTTAATTGAATAAAAATAAAAAATTTATATATAGATCTAACATCCATTATTATTATCATAATTCCTTGTAAATTTAAAAAAAATATTAATTAATAAATTAAACAATTCGGATAACCATAATTTTCTCTATCTTAAAATACAAATCTAACATCTATTATTATTTACAATTTTTTTAATACCTTATTTATATATAGATTGTAATCGACGAAAATGGTTTTTGCGCTCTTAATATTAATTATAAATCTCATGAGAATTTTTTATGGAATAATGAAATAGTAGAAAACATAAATAATTAATATTATTAAATAATTGGGTAAATTTTATATTAATTAAAAAAACTGAAAAATGTGATATAAATATAAAATAAATGTAAATAATTAATATTTATTTTTATATAAAAAATAAATTTGATTATTTGGATGTTTAGATGGTTTAAAGAAACCACCAAAACATTCTCTTTTTATATATATATATATAATTTTTTAAAAGAAAAAGTGATTGGATTTGAGAGAATATATTTACATTATATTTATTTTGCAATTCAAACATCGGAAACATAATCAAAATACTTTTATTGTTGTTGAATAAGAATTTTTATTATAAATAGCGAATGTTAGTTCAATTTATGTGAAAGATTGAATTCTATGATTATAAAATATGAATCTTATACATATTTTCTATTGTAGAATATAATATCTCACTTATTTTTTCATCAATTATCGAATCTGTAAATTTATTCATTTCTTTAACTTCATTTTCACCATATCTATTTACTCAAAAAATTATATTTACAACATATTTTTATTACTTATCTTTATTTTGAAAATAAGTTTATATAATTTATTTTTAAATTTTGTGTTTTATTAGAAAAATATTACAATCAACAATAAAAATAATTAACATGTATGTTCAAATGTGAAATATATTTTAATCGGTGATAATTTTTTACTAAATTAATTTATATAATTGTAGAAATATACTATAAATTTAAAATTAATTATATAAAATTATTTATAAAATAAAGATAAGTAATAAAAATATATTTTAAATATAATTTTTTAAGTAAATAGATTATTTAAATTTAAAATTAATTATATAATTTTTTTCGACCATGGCGTCATTTTCGGAGTTTCGACCTTGACGTCTTTCGGCGTTCCTACCTTGACGTTTTTTTAGGCGTTCTGACCATGACGCCCTTTGTTGGCGTTCCGACCATGATGCCCTTTGTTGGAGATCCGATACGACACTCTTTGGCTTTTCGACCATACGCTCTTTAGCATATTTACCCTGATGCCCTCATGGCGTACTGAACCGTGATGCCCTATTCGGCTTACCAAACCCCGACGTATTCCGGTGTACCGACCCAACGGCCAACAACAAGCCAACGAACCCGAGCAACAGTGCGACAAGAAATTTGATGAACTTTTTGGCAATTTGGGTGTTTTTCTTCCAAGTTGGACGTCCACAATTTGCACGCTTCAACTTGAGGGAGAGTATTAACGAATATAATTAGTGTGATTGAAACAAAAATATTCTTCGAGATCTTACTTGATATTCTAATTATATTCTACGAGATACTCTGGATATTATGTGATGCTTACTTAACACTTAATATTCTGATTATATTCTAGCTTGCGAGCTTAAGTGGTTCAAGGATCTTCTTCGGAGTTCTGGATTTTCTCATTCAGATGTTTTGTGACAATCAAGTGGCGCTTCATATCGCTTCCAAATCAGTCTTTCACGAACGCACCAAACACATCGAAGTTGATTGTCACTTCCTTTGGGATGAACTCAGTCGTGGACTCATCTCAACAGCTTATGTTCATCCATCAGAGCAGATTGCGAACATTTTCACCAAGGCACTTGGTCATCATTCGTTTACCTATCTACGATACAAGTTGGGTATTCACGACCTCCATGCTCCAAGGGGACATATTGGGAGATATATTAGAATATACATATATTTAGTCATTATTTTTCTTCCTAGTTTATAATGGTTTAGTTTCCTATTTTATAGTGATTTAATTTCCTATTTTTGTTACAATATTTTTATATATATTCACCATGCTAAATAAAAAAATTCCAACGGTTTCCCACATTTTTAATATATATATAATCTAACCATCATATAAAGAAGAAAAATTAAGTATTTGAACTCTATATTGCTGAATACCGATACGTAAAGTATATATTTTTACTTTTCTTTTATGTGTTTAAATATGTCTTTACATCTGTTTCTTATTATATTTAGAAATTTTGTATTAAGATAGGAAACAAGTTATATTAATTATATAGCAATGGGTGTAACATTTTTATTACGGAAAACATCTATATTTATTTAGGGATGTTTGTGTATCTAGTTTTCTTATTGTGAGATTTATTATGAGATTTACGTGTATCATTCTTTTTGTTATGAGATTTGTGTATATTATTTTTTTGTTCCGTTATATATATATATATATATATATATACACCATAATTAAAATTTGCACTAAAAGACAGAACAATTCCCAATATGTTATTCTTTTTTTTATAGTATATTTAAATAATCTATTTATCAAAATATCTTTGATATAAACCGAATGGTATTGATAGGAAATATAATTCAATCTAGGTGAAGTATTAAATAGAATAAGTTATAAAGAGCCCACAATCATGTCATAGCTTAGATATTTCAATTTATTGAAAAAAAATACACGTTATCACACTTTGTCCGAAGATATTACATATATGTTATATACTTCAGCCCTTATTCGTCAACAACTCCAAACATATTTTAACTTTTACAAAATCTGTCACACCGCAATCTTAAGGTTTATACATATCTTATAACCTAAAGTATATACAGTACATATATATATGATGATATATAGTGCATTTTCATGGGCAGCCAGGGTTTTTACCAGAGCCACCATAGTAAAAGTAACTCTCCCATGTTGTACCCGCATTTCCCAACAAGACATCGTAACATTTTGGCTTCTGGGCGAAGGCTCCAAGTCCTTGTGGTACTCTAAGAGTGTTAGACCCATCAACTACATAAAGGTTCCTGAAATAGCTAGCCCTTCGAAACCCTTCTTCTGCAAAGCGTCCACTTCCCATATCTGTACTTGTGTGTTCTCCATTAGGTTGTAAATTGTAAACTTCCCCTCCCCAATGCACTTGTGTCGCGCTATCGGATAGTTGAGTGAACAATGACCCCGGCCAATACCCCACGGTGTATTGGTCGTTGAGTTGAAGCCACCAATTTCCTGTTTTTTGATCCTAAAGAAAGATTTCGTTGAAGAGAGAAGATTTACATATTGATATTTTTTTATTGTTTGGGAAGAAAGAATCAGATTATTAATACCTTCCATATAAGTATGGTGTATTCATATTGGGTGCTCCCATATATTGATGTGGGAGAGATGGATCCACCAAGGGCGATTTGATTGTTGGTCTGAACAAAGCCTGAGCAGAGAAGATTGTAGCAGCCTGTTCTTTGGTACCCATCACGCTATATTGAATTTCAAAATTTTGTAACCGGGCAAAGATATAAAATATGGTTATAGAGGTCCATATTATCAATTAAGAAATATAATTGAATTTGTAAAAACATACAGTCCAGTAAACAAAAAGTCTAGTGTTGAAGTCCTTGTACAAGCCTGGATAGACCTATATATATGAACAACAGTAAAAGACGAGATAAAGTAAGTGTATGAATAAGAACAAGAGAGACTTAAACATGTACATATGAGTAAGATGAACAAGACCTGCCAACCAGCTTCAATGGTGTTGAGGTTAGAACCACTTCCGGCGATAACCCAAGTTTGGGCCAAACTGAATTCATCAGGGACACGGACAAAAGGGTTCCAGACATTCAGTACGGACTTGGAGCCGTAAAACTTGCCATTCATCACGTACGCTATTGCGTGCTATATAAAGCAAATCCGAAACAAAATGAATAGGTCAATGACAATAACATATATATGAGCATTAAGAAATCAAGACAAAGTCAATTGGCTACCTCGTGGCCTTTTATTGGATCGTTTGATCCAGCTTGTGGGACGCTTTTATGATTCTTTTTTCCGAACCTCTCGACGGAAGTTGGTCCAACCAGATCTTCTTTCTTTGTTCTCTTGATCGGAACTGTGTTTTTGGGGCACTTCCCTTTCGTGTGCCAAAGCTGAATTATAGCCCTAGGGTTTTTCTTGGTGTTTCCTGTAAGAACACCTTCTGGGTGGGAACTTGGCATCATCTGCTTAACATAGTTTCCACCGAAACAAAGCCTTCAATGTTGAGACGGAGAGTAACACAAAGAGATATAGTTTTGAGTAAAGTACCTGAATAGTATGATTTTTAAGTAAAGGATGATCAAAAGCTATTTGATTGTGAATAGGTACACAATCTATTATATCTCCATCCGGACTCTATTCAAAATTGGATATTCAAAAACGTTAGTAGCAACAAAAGATCATGACTGATATATATCTAATCATATGACCATATATATAACTATACGTACATTGATAGATTTAACAGCAGGTTTGTTAAGTTGCTTCAAGTGTCGACGTACTTCGGCCTCGTCCTGGAGATTGGAGAATTTGTTTTCTCCGGCAGAAACTGTCAAAATCGTCACTGTCATTACCATAACTAGCAAGCTGATCCCCCTAAGATTGATAAGGAGGAGTTTAGCTGCCATTGTTTTAACTTAAATACAAGACCTAAGACACAAATTCCTTCAATATTAATTCCCACACTAAGATTCATGCAAAATCATTATAGATCTGTTGAATTTATATGCATAGAGTGCTGAATTTTCAACAAATGTTGATGGCATTCTTCGTTGAAACAATCAAAATGTGGACTTCGTTACTATTTTTTTATGGTGGAATGTTAGTTTGTATATTATATATATATATATATATATATTATATTAAGTATGAAGGGGAAGACTTGGTTATTATTTTTTTCCTTTGTATTATTATTAGAAAAGTACAATTAATTTTTAAGAAAAAAGAGTCATATTTCAACCGATGGGAATCGGTAGCCCCGAAACCTCCAACAAGAAAATCTCCCTACGCTTAAATATTAATGTTTGAAAAAATTTGGAATAGGATATATTCTATTATAAACCAGAACAATAAAAACAATGATTTTTCAGTGTTAAAACTATTTCATACACAATTTATTAAAAATCCATATTTATAAGTAATCCTATAAACCGAAAACTAAGGGAAGTAAAGAAAAAATCGAGTATTCAAAACTAATAATATGAGAAAGATAAAAATTCTTGAAAACATAAATATTTTTTTTTTTAATTTATTCCTCGGTATGAATATTGATAATGTTTTTTATATTTTTCTAATAGCTGATCGTCTATGTTGTTTTGTATAGGAATTTAAAGAATATCGTTCTGAAAAAAAAAATAATGTGCATTTTTTATCAATGTATTCCTTACCATATTGAATAACTTTTCAGTGTATTCTGAATCTACTAATCATAAAATATTTATGATATATATATATATATATAACTTCGTACATCAAATTTATTGGAACGTATATATCATTTTTCTTACTATTTATTTCTTTAGAAATATTCACAATGAATTTGCCAATAACGTAATGATGTAATCTAACACATAAAACTTGTGAATTTAGATAAATTGACTCTGTAACTTGCACTATATTAAATACAATTAACCAGTGTATTTTTCAATTAAAAACATTTGTTTGTCGCATACAACCAATTTTCTTCAACTACTTGTATATATTAATCAAATCATTAATATATGTACGATCGACTAACATATATTTATCTCAACCCAATTCTTGAAAAAAAATAGTATTGAAAATTTAGTTATGTGATATGTATAGTCGATACTACTTTTCTCTTTCGAAAAGCAAATCACAAGATATCTTATAAAAAAAATATTAGATCTTATAACCTAAAATTCCAGTAGATAAGATTATAATATGCTGGAAAAAATTTATTTATGTTTTTATTAATTTTTCTTGTTTGTTAATTATGATTAAGTTAGTATCTAAATGAAGTGGGTATTCTTTTTATTTGGGTATTTTTTATGTTATTCATTTAATAATTGAATTTTGAATATTTAAAAATATTATACTACATCAGCCACGCGGAATTCTGCGTATTTAAAGTTATCTTTTTAAGTTGGAGACGAACAATTAAAAAGAAAATCTTTTTCTAATGGTAGGTCAATAGCCTGAGTAATAAGTTCCCGATTCTCTTTTATTATACCCTGAAAAATTTACAAATATTTTATAAAAGAGTCTTTTATACAGGGAAAATATGTGCATAAAAAAGATTTTGTTTTTCTTTAAATTTTGGAGATTTTTCTTAATTTTCTTTCTTCTTCATACGAATTAATTATTTATAAAATTTTACTTTTTATAAGAAAAACATACAAAAAAGAAGTAAGAGTTTATCGATATTATGTTGCCGAAATTGTGTGATGAAACTTGCAAGAAGGGTCGATCTAACGGATGACAGCAGCCCTTATTCACACTTGTCTATTTAATTCAGGACACTATTAATATCTACGACAAAAAAAATCTATGTTCTTTCAGAGAATAAAATTGAAATAAAAAATGTAATTTTAAAGATATATTAAGATCGGATCGTGAAAAAAAAGACAAAAGATGTGTGTATTCTTTTAATGCAGGACACTATTTTTTTGTAAGATATTTGATCATACGTTTATACTAAATTTTATAAATAACACATAAATTCTTATTATTGTTGGTCAATATAGTGTTAGATCCATCTGAGTTATAAATAAAAAGGCAAATAATAAATAGAAAGCTTGACAAATTTTTTATTTTATGATTAGATTCTACAACAGTTTTCACGCCATAGACCAATTCCGTCGTATTTAATAATTAACGTCAACGATCATATAATTTAGATGTAGCCTAGACATGACCGTTTTCAATATATTACTTGAGGTTATTTTTGTACCTTAATCTAATCAAATTAACAAACCTACGTTTTTTATATCACTTCATTGGTATAAAAAGGAAAACTTTTTAAATAATTGAATATTAAATGCATAAACAGATTTAGGTTTTCTATACAACAACACAAAAAAAGATAAAATATAATAATTGGATAAAAATTTATACAAAACTTGTGGGGAGAATAGTTTGATCTACTCGTAAACCTACAAAAATATGATGTATCACGGAAAATACAAGACAGAAGAGAAATCTTACATTGTTTATTTTTATTTGGCCCAAGCTATGAAACATGAATATCAAAACACAAAGTATTGAAAATTTTAGATACCTACATGGAAATTTTGAAACTTTGAATATTGGGGTGATTTTATTTTATTTTATTTTTTGCGTAGTTTTCGTTTTCTAAAACATAATAACAAGCCCAACTCAAATTTAGCCCACGAAATCACGATATTAACTATATGTTTATGGGTATATACGTTAACTCCAAAATTTTTAGTTTAATTTAGATGAAATATGGAAGCGTTATAATAGGAGTGGAAACAACACAACAATTGAGAAAGTATAGATATTCTCTTTATTGGAAAAAAGTAAAGAAACAACATATCACACATAGACTGAAGATTTATACATGCATATTTCAGCTTTTATTCAATATATATTTTACACATGTGGTCATATATTTGTAAACATTTTCAAAGGCAATTAGGGTTTCGACCAGGACCGCCATAGTAGAAATAACTCCCCACGTTGTACCTGTTCCTCCAACGATAAGATCATAACAGGTTGGATGAGTGGCTATGGGAGTAAGTCCTGTTGCGGGTTGGAGAGTATTAGACCCATCAACTGTCTCTAGGTTCCTGAAATAGGCTGCCTTTCCATATCCTTCTGGTGGAAAGCTCCCACTTCCCATATTTGTACTTGTGTGTTGTCCACCGCTTCCTTGATTCACAATCTCACCTCCCCAATCCACTCTTTCGGCCGCTCAAGAGGGAGATTGATGATGCTGAGCAGCGCGGGAGCATGGCGAGGCAGCAGCTGCGTCGAGAGGAGCATCGGGAGAGACAGACCTTTTGGGGTTCTGAGGAATTCTCTAGAACCCCTAAGGTAGCTGAAGACGGATGGGCCACCCGGTTGAAGCCCAAGGCAAAAGGAGCTGAAGCCCATGGTTTGAAGCCTGTCCCCAACTCCAGCCCAGCATATTGAAGCCCACATTTCCAGCCCATGCACAAGAAGAAAATCGAGATTAGCATGAAGAATATAACGGGGGTTAAAACATGTATTTTATGGAGACACATGGGATACATTTTGTCAGAGGTTGTTATTCATAACAACCTCACCGTTTGTAAAATCCACCTAAACGGGTATATATGTATGCAAGGGTAGAATCAAAATAATATATTCAGCAACGTTTTCACAAAACAATCACCCATTCCTTTGCAGAGAGATACACGTGAGAGAGAGACCAAAAACATATACCGAGAAACACAAATTCATTCACCGTTTTTATTTCCTTGTTTGCACAACATGAAATGGAAGTATTGATCTAGCTCATGAGATTTAATCATTGATTCATGAGCTCAGTAACAACAATTGGTATCAGAGCCTTTCGGATCTAAAGGCCGAGAGAGAGCACAAGCACAAGCACGAGACGAAGCACAAGAAACAGCACAAAATCTACACATCACAAGCAACACAAACGGAGATGCAAAACACACCACAAATACCCATTTTCGACGGTAAGAGCTACAACTTATGGCTCATAAAAATGAAAGCACTGCTTAGGTCTAAGCAGCTGTGGAAGGTAGTCACAGAAGGACTACCGGTGAAACCTGCTACGGGGGTTATTCCCATGGGTGAGGAGGTGCAGAAGGCTATCCTAACGTGGGAGGGGATAGAAGCAAAAGATCAGACCGCATTGCAACTCTTGTTCAGCGCGGTATCTGACGAAATATTTGCCGCACACATATCTGTGTGCGAGACGTCGAAAGATGCTTGGGATCTCCTTAAGGAGAGGTTTCAAGGGGACCCCAAGACAGCCATGATCAAGATCCAACGTCTTAGAGCGAACTACTACACTCTACGACAAGGTGACAAGGAGAGCATAAAAGATTTTGCTAATAAGGTGACCGAGCTAGCAAATGAAATGAGGGCGTTTGGAGATGACATTAAGGAGGACACACTGGTGTCAATGATTCTATGCTCCTTACAGGAGTGTTTTGACCCGTACGTCAAAGTTATTGAGAAGACAAAGGATCTCACCACACTCACAGTGGGAGAACTTGTCATTTCTCTTCAGTCTCAAGAGTCGAGACTTGAAAACAGACATGGTGGAGGTCTGGAAGGTGCATTTCAGGCGAAGTTCAAAGGTCTTAAGGTCAGCCATGGCAGATCTGAGTCTAGTAAGAAACCCAATGGGAAAGGAGGTTACAAACCTAAGGGAAAGAACTATTGCAGTATTTGCAAGAAAGATAACCACCAGGAGAGTCAGTGTTTCTTTAGAAACAAACAAAATCAAGGAGAGCAAAGCAAACCAAACAAAAGTAAGAAAGAATGCTACACATGTGGAAAACTAGGTCATTTTTCACGTGAATGCAAGAACAAGTGACCCGCACAGAATCAAGCACAGTTAAATCAGCAAGAAGAAGAAGAAGAAGAAGAAGAAGAAGAAGAAGAAGAAGAAGAAGAAGAAGAAGAAGAAGAAGAAGAAGAAGAAGAAGAAGAAGAAGAAGAAGAAGAAGAAGAAGAAGAAGAAGAAGAAGAAGAAGAAGAAGGAGCAGAAGAAGGAGAAGAAGAAGGAGAAGAAGGAGAAGAAGGAGAAGAAGGAGAAGAAGGAGAAGAAGGAGAAGAAGCAGAAGAAGAAGAAGAAGAAGAAGAAGAAGAAGAAGAAGAAGAAGAAGAAGAAGAAGAAGAAGAAGAAGAAGAAGAAGAAGAAGAAGAAGAAGAAGAAGAAGAAGAAGAAGAAGAAGAAGAAGAAGAAGAAGAAGAAGAAGAAGAAGAAGAAGAAGAAGAAGAAGAAGAAGAAGAAGAAGAAGAAGAAGAAGAAGAAGAAGAAGAAGAAGAAGAAGAAGAAGAAGAAGAAGAAGAAGAAGAAGAAGAAGAAGAAGAAGAAGAAGAAGAAGAAGAAGAAGAAGAAGAAGAAGAAGAAGAAGAAGAAGAAGAAGAAGAAGAAGAAGAAGAAGAAGAAGAAGAAGAAGAAGAAGAAGAAGAAGAAGAAGAAGAAGAAGAAGAAGAAGAAGAAGAAGAAGAAGAAGAAGAAGAAGAAGAAGAAGAAGAAGAAGAAGAAGAAGAAGAAGAAGAAGAAGAAGAAGAAGAAGAAGAAGAAGAAGAAGAAGAAGAAGAAGAAGAAGAAGAAGAAGAAGAAGAAGAAGAAGAAGAAGAAGAAGAAGAAGAAGAAGAAGAAGAAGAAGAAGAAGAAGAAGAAGAAGAAGAAGAAGAAGAAGAAGAGAATATGTTATTTACGGCAGCACACTTGACACATGAAGTATTTGAAGACGATGTATGGTTAGTAGACAGTGGCGCTACAAATCATATGGCAAAACATGAAGGGTATTTCACAACACTAGATAGGTACTTTAGAGTACCTATAAAGGTTGGAAATGGAGGGGTTTTGACCACTGCCGGTAAAGGTAATATTCAAGTTCATATCAAGAAAGGAGTCAAGGTTATTAAGGACGTGTACTTAGTACGGGGGTTGGACAAGAACCTACTTAGTGTGCCGCAAATGGTGAAAAACGGATACGAAGTTGTATTCATGGAAAGTAAGTGTTTGATTCGAGATAGTGCTGGAACCAAGGTGGTGGAAGTACCTATGGTTAGAAAGGCCTATCCTCTAAAATGGAGGATAGTCAAGGAGGAGGCAAGAGTGAGTCAGGAGAAACTGGGAGTGTCTGAGCTATGGCACAAAAGGCTGGGACACGCAGGGTTACACAACCTGGAAAAGTTACAGAGGGGTGACTTGGTGAAGGGGCTACCACAGGTACCCTTAGTGAAAGAGGTATGCGAAGCATGTGTAAAGGGGAAGCAACACATGCAAGAATTCCCGAAAGCATCAGAATACAAGGCGGAGAATATTTTGGGGTTGATCCACACGGACTTATGTGGACCAATGAGTACACCCTCGTTAGATGGGAGTATTTATCTGCTCACTTTCACAGATGATTATTCCTATATGACATGGGTATACTTCTTAAGACTTAAGTCTAATGTACTCGGATTTTTCAAGAAATTTGTGATTCAAGTTGAAGAATCAAATGGAGAAGAAGGTTAAAAAGCTACGGTCTGATAGGGGGACAGAATTCAACTCAAAGGAGTTTTCGGATTTCTTGGCTGAAAAGGGGATAATCAGGGAATTAAGTGTGGCTTACACGCCACAACAAAATGGGGTAGCTGAGCGAAGGAACCGTACCCTAATGGAAATGACGAGGAGTATGCTTAAGGATAAAAGTATGCCTAATAAGTTTTGGGCAGAGGGAGTATTCACTTCGGCATACATCCAAAACCGATTGCCTACAAGGACATTAAAGGATAAAACCCCTTTAGAGGCTTGGAGTGGACATAAGCCTTCTGTTGGACATTTGAAGGTGTTTGGGTGCCTATGTTATAGGATGATCCAATCACAGAAGAGAAGTAAGTTGGACGACAAGTCTCAGACTTGTGTTTTCGTGGGTTATAGTAGCCTAAGTAAAGGTTACCGTGTCTACGTGATTGAAACTGGAAAAGTGGAGGTGTCAAGGGACGTGGTATTTGATGAAGAAAAAGGCTGGGATTGGGAGACAACTACTGAAAAACCAGAAGTTAACGTGCCTGTAAGTTTCCTAAATTCCCAAGGTCTTACTAATCTAGAGGGAGTACCTACAATGTTTGAGGTAGGTAGCTCATCAGGACATGGGGGTGAGAGTGGTAGTCGAACAACACCGCCTATGACTCCACTACGACTCTCATTATCAAACACACCTACTACACAACAAGCAAGTACGGGGAACACTAGTGAATCGTCTAGGGAGGTTCACAGGACGCGTAGACTCATTGACATTTACAGAATGGATGAGGATTCAGATGAGATACAGTCGGAAGAGAGTTGCTACCTAGCTGTGGAAGAACCCATGACCTATGAGGAAGCACTAAGACATCCTAATTGGAAAGAAGCTATGGACATGGAGATACAAATGCTACATAAAAATCAAACCTGGTATCTGACTGAGAGACCCGCTAATCAAAAGGTGATAGGGGTAAAGTGGATATACAAGGTTAAGATGGATGAATTAGGAAAGGTTCAAAAATATAAGGCAATACTAGTGGCTCGGGGGTTTACACAAACCTACGGGCTAGACTACGGGGAAACGTTTGCCCCGGTATCAAGGCACGATACTATTCGGACCTTGATAGCAGTGGCAACTCAGAAGGGCTAGCCTTTACATCAAATGGATGTAAAGTCAGCGTTCCTAAACGGGAAGATCAATGAGGAAGTCTACGTTGAACAGCCACCGGGTTACGAGGTAACTGGTTCTGAACATATGGTTTTAAGACTAAACAAGGCGTTATATGGTTTAAAACAGGCACCGAGGGCCTGGTATAGCAAGATTGATACATTTTTCCTACGAGAAGGGTGCATTAGGAGTCATTGCGATGCGGCAATGTACATCCGTGTTAAGGAAGGTAATATCTTGGTGATATGCCTATACGTTGATGATATAATCTTATCAGGGAGTTGTTTTAAGCTGATTAAGGATTTTAAGATCAAGCTTAGTTCAGAGTTTGACATGAGTGATTTGGGTATACTTAAGTATTTTCTGGGGTTCGAGGTTAATTACCTCATTGATGGAATTTTCTTGAGCTAAGAAAAATACGCAACCCAACTTCTTTCGAAGTTTGGGATGCTGGACTCTAAGAGAGTAAGCACTCCCTTAACCCTAAACTCTAAGACCAAAGAAGGCCGCGACGAACTTACCGATCATACGAAGTACCGGAGCATTGTTGGCGGGATCCTCTACCTTGCCTCCACCCGTCCCGACCTTGCGTTTGCAGCTCCGTACCTGTCACGAAGCAACGCAAAACTGACAGTACAAAGCCTAAACAATGCAAAAAGAGTATTAAGATACATATGGGAAACCACAGACTACGGTTTAACATTTACACAAGTGGAACATGCTGAGCTAGTGGGTTATGCAGATGCAGACCTAGCTGGGAGTACAGTGGACATGCGTAGCACAATCGGTTTTTGTTTCACTATTGGAAGTTCGACTTTTAGCTGGGAAACCCAGAAACAGTCTATTGTGGCTCAATCTACGGTCGAGGCCGAGTATATGGCATTAAGTGCAGCTACAAACCATGCAACCTGGCTACTACGTTTATTCGGGGAGTTAGGGTTTTGCATGCGCGGGGGTGTTCCTATCTACATTTTTAGCACGGCGGCTATCGCGATCGGAAAGAATCCGATCGACCACAAGCGAACTAAACACATTAAAATTAAGTTCCATGTGGTTCGAGAGGCGCAGAACGAAGGAAGGATACACTTACGGTTTGTGCACAGAGAAAACCAGCTCACCGACCTACTGACGAAGCCTCTACCCACCGAGAGGTACACCACGCTGCGGAGGAAAATAGGAGTAGCTCCCCGGCCGCTCAAGAGGGAGATTGATGATGCTGAGCAGCGCGGGAGCATGGCGAGGCAGCAGCTGCGTCGAGAGGAGCATCGGGAGAGACAAACCTTTTGGGGTTCTGAGGAATTCTCTAGAACCCCTAACGTAGCTGAAGACGGATGGGCCACCCGGTTGAAGCCCAAGGAAAAAGGAGCTGAAGCCCATGGTTTGAAGCCCGTCCCCAACTCCAGCCCAGCATATTGAAGCCCACATTTCCAGCCCATGCACAAGAAGAAAATCGAGATTAGCATGAAGAATATAACGGGGTTAAAATGGGTATTTTATGGAGACACATGGGATACGTTTTGTCAGAGGTTGTTATTCATAACAACCTCACCGTTTGTAAAATCCACCTGAACGGATATATATGTATGCAAGGGTATAATCAAAATAATATATTCAGCAACGTTTTCACAAAACAATCACCCATTCCTTTGCAGAGAGATACACGTGAGAGAGACCAAAAACATATACTGAGAAACAAAAATTCATTCACCATTTTTATTTTCTAGTTTGCACAACATGAAATGGAAGTATTGATCTAGCTCATGAGATTTAATCATTGATTCATGAGCTCAGTAACAACATATGTTCCATCAACTTGGAGCCACCAATTTCCTGTTGTTGTGTCCTAAATTAAGAGCCATATTTCGTTTAGATATATGGATATATCGTGTATATATATACACACATATCTTTTTATGTTTAAGGCAAAGAATCTGATCGTTACCTTCCCAATGAATAATGTGTGTTCGTATTGGTAACCTCCATACACTGATGTGGGAGCGACGGTTCCACCAAGGACCCATGTTGTAGGAATAATGGGGGAGGTGAAGAGTCCCACATTGACAATATTACATGAAGGAACCCATGTATATATTGGGTCATTTATTGGTCATGTCTAAATGGGTTACAAGACATGACATGGGAATAAGCTTCTTCATGGGTTTGTAATGGGCTTCGGACCTTAATATTAAAGGTCAAGATAGGGCCTTGGACCTTGGGGCCTTGGTCTCAGTGGTTAATTCCGAATTTAACTTAAATTTTTTCGGTTTAGTTTTTTCGAAATCAATTTTAAATTCGGTTTAGTACTGGTTCTGAAGCCAGCAGTCACACCTCTCCATTTTGAACGAATTTGGCTCCTTTGCAACCATTGCAATTGTTCAGTAAAAACCGTTTTTTGCTCCTCAAGGCTCCAGAAAGTGCTGATGGTTGAAAGTCTATAAATAGGAGATCGTTTTGTTCTGAAGAGACATCCGTTTTTCTTAGAAAAATACATACAAAGTAGATTCGTCAAGAAGTCTTGAATTTCTTGAGATCGTTGCATCCTCTAGGCAGAAGTGCGGACAAATTTTTGTCTAAGGACACTGCTCATCGCAGGTCTCGATCAACTCACGTTCGGTAACCTCGATTACTGATTCATTTACTCATTATTAGTCGCTTTGTTTCATAGATTCTGTTTTTCTATTGAATTATACTAGGTCAGAATTGATTGGTTCTAACAATCTTAGACAGAAATCTCTACTTTTATTTCCTTAGGTCTAATGGACCAATCAATGACGAGTGCGAAAAACAACCATGTCGAAAAGCCCGAGAAATTCAAAGGCAAAGATTTCAGACGTTGGCAAAAGAAGATGATGTTCTATCTGTCAACTCTTCGTGTTGCCTATGTTCTGACTGCGGAGCCTCCTAGGGCCCCGGCCGAAGGAGAGACTCTTAGCGCCGAAAAGAAGGCCGAAAGAGAGACATGGGTTGATAATGAGTTTAATTGTAAAAACTACATTCTCAATGCCCTAGATGACTCGCTGTATGACCTCTACGCCAAGTGCAATTCTGCACGAGAGGTGTGGATGTCATTGGATAAACAGTACAGAACTGAAGTGGCCTCTTCCAAGCGTTTTGTGACTGGAAAGTTCCTGAACTTCAAGATGATCGATGGCAAATCGGTTATCAAACAAGTTGAGGAACTTCAAGTCATAATCCACGACCTAGAAGAGGAAGGTATGTCACTGCCACCGGCATTTATTGTAAGTGCCTTCATTGACAAGTTACCTCCCTCGTGGACAGATTTTAAGAAATATCTGACTCACATAACCGAAGAGAACAGTTGGATCGGTGACAAGGCTGAGATGACATCCGTGGAAGCAAATGCTAACATGGTTGAAGCCAAGTCAAAGAAGAAAAAGAAGGGAAAGGTTCCTGATGCAAATGTTGCTGCTCTTGCTCCCAAGAGGACCGAATTCAAGAAAACTGCAAGAATAAGGGCAACCTTAAACTGTTGGGTATGTGGGAGAGGAGGGCACAAAGCTAAGGATTGCTACCACAAGAAAGGGCATGCCAATTCGGGAAAGAAAGCCCTCAACCAAGCCAACGTTATTGAAAATCAGTTTGTCGCTGTCATTGAGGCAAACTTGGTTTCCAACAACACTGATTGGTGGGTTGACACCGGGGCTACCATGCATGTGTGCTCAACAAGGGAATTATTCTCTACATACCAATCTGTTGAGGATGGTGGAAATCTGTACATGGGAAATGAAGCAACTGCGAAGGTTGAAGGCAAAGGAAAAGTCGTTCTGAAGTTAACTTCGGGAAAGGAACTTGTCTTATCAAATGTGTTTCATGTTTCGTCCATTAGGAAGAACTTGATTTCTGGTTCTGTTCTTAGTAACAAGGGTTTTAAATTATTGTTTGAGTCGGATAAGTTTGTTATCTCCAAGGGTGGAGTGTTTGTGGGAAAGGGTTATCTCGCTGAGGGACTCTTTAAACTGAATGTAGTTCCTACTGTAACCGATGCTACTATTAATAATATTAATGCTTCTAAGTACATGATTGAATCATCATCTTTATGACATTATAGATTGGGTCACGTAAATTTCCGTTCATTACAAAGAATGGTAAATTTAGTTCTCTTGCCTAAATGTTCATTTAACATAAGAACAAAATGTGGGGTTTGTATAGAATCAAAATATACAAGTCATCCGCATAGATCTGTTGAAAAGACGAATTAATTTCTTGGTTTGATTCATACGGACTTATGCGATTTTCAAGCAACTCCGAGTAGAGGAGGAAAAAACTATTACATAAAATTCATTGACGATTGTAGTAAATTCTGTTATATATACTTGTTACGTACAAAAAATGAAGCTTTAAGTATGTTCAAGATATACAAAGCAGAAGTTGAAAATCAACTTGGGAAAAGAATAAAAATTTTAAGTTCGGATAGAGGAGGAGAATATCTATCCAATGACTTTGCAGAATTTTATTCTTCTCATGGAATAGTGCATCAAACGACTGCATCATATACTCCACAACAAAATGGAGTTGCCGAACGAAAGAATAGAACGTTGAAAAACATGATAAATTCAATGTTAATCAGTTCGGGAGCACCAATTAGTTTATGGGGTGAGGCGGTTCTTGCTGCAAATGATGTGTTGAATAGAATTCCTCATAAGTCGAGTAATCAATCCCCATACGAATAATGGAAAGGAGTGCCTACTTATAAAACTATGAAAGTGTGGGGTTGTCTTGCGAAAGTACAAGTTCCTCTTCCAAAGAGAACTAAGCTCGGATCGAAAACTATAGATTGCATTTATATTGGCCCGACCAAGAATAGTGCTGCATATAGATTTTTGGTTCATAATTCCAATATTGAAGACATAACCAAGAATTCGGTGATGGAATCTGCCGAAGCATAATTCTTTGAGGATATCTTTCCTTTCAAGGAGAAAAACCATGCAAAACGAACTCATGATGATTCGTCTGATGATGGGGCTTGTTCTTCATCGGTTCAAGAAGAAATTGCAGAACCTAGAAAAAGTAAACGTGGAAGAATAGCCAAAAACTTTGTGCATGACTTTGTGACCTTTGTTCTCGAAGGAGAGCCTCTGACTTATAAGGCTGCGATTGAATCGTCAGAAACACCTTATTGGAAAGAGGCTATCCAAAGTGAAGTGGACTCCATTGTGCAAAATAACACGTGGAAATTGGTTGATCTACCTCCGGATCATAAAACCATCGGGCATAAATGGTTATTCAAAAGAAAGATGAGACTAGATGACTCTATAGAAAAGTACAAAGCACGATTAGTAGCCAAAGGTTATCGTCAAAAGGAAGGAATGGACTTCTTTTATACCTATTCGCCTGTGTCTAGAATTACGTCTATACGGACATTAATTGCAATTGCGGCGATTCACCATTTGGAGATTCACCAAATGGATGTAAAAACCGCATTTTTGAATGGTGAATTAGACGAAGAAATCTATATGGACCAACCCGAAGGGTTTGTGATCAAAGGTCAAGAGAAGAAAGTCTGTAAATTGATTAAATCTCTCTACGGACTTAAACAAGCTCCTAAGCAATGGCATGAGAAATTTGATATTACGTTATTATCAAATGGATTTAAGATAAATGAATGTGATAAATGTGTCTATGTGAAAGAATACAAAGACGCATATATCATTGTATGTCTCTATGTCGATGATATGTTAATCTTGGGTACAAACAAAGACGTGATCATTCGAACCAAGAAGATGTTGCACTCTTGTTTTGATATGAAAGACATGGGACCTGCTGATGTAATACTAGGAATCCGAATTCATAGAAATCCGGAAGGTTACTGAAAACACTGAAAGTGTATCAATTTTTGGATAGATTTTAGTGCCATTTTCGCATATATTTTATATATAGATTTACATATCCGATATGATTTTGAGTTTCACACACCCGTTTTGTTGGTTTTCAGGTTTTTAGGCGACAAGGCCTATATGAGCTTTAAAAGACGGATTCCTGAACAAAAGCACGTGATTTAAAGATATATATACTCAGAGTCAAGATCGAGCCTTAGAACCCAAATGAACACCCGAGCAACGAGCGGAAAAGAGAAATTTCAAGGAGACAAGGGTGCCCGGTCGGGCACCATAGACCACCCGCTCGGGTAAAACCTACGGGGTTTTATCCGCATACCCTGCATGACCCGGGCACGAAGGCAATGAGATCGGGTAGCCTTACCCGATCGGGTGCAAGATGTATACCCGCTCATGCATTAATTCATCCCAAATTTCCCGAGAGTTTGCACGACTCGGGCCGTTCAACCACGCGATCGGGTGCTGGATACCCGATCGGGCATTATGAAGGAACACGACCGGGTGTGCCTCTACACGACTGGGCAACAGTGGTGCCCGAGCGGGCCGCGTATTTCACAACAACTTAGTTCTTGCATTCAAACGTCCGAATTTAAGGAACAAAATAGATCTAGAGCAAGGGGGGCGACGTACAGGGCAAGGAAAGGCTGGGAAAACATCTGGAAAGGCTCGGGAGACGTTGGAGAAGAAGAGAAGCATCAATCCTTGCACCGGTAACACGATAGGGAAGGTCGAGGCATCGAATTTTCTATAGTCTATCATGTATAGGGTTATGTTATCTTCGTCTTTTGCTTTCTCCATGAGTGAATAGAGTCCCAACTACGGGTAGGGATATCGGATTGTATTGGATGAAAAATGATTTGCGTTAATGCTTAGATTTATTGATTTATTCTTGATTATCGGTTCTACGCTTAGCATTATCACTCATACGCTAGTGCTGCCCGCTCAGCAATATAGGATTCCGGACTTTGCTGGAAGATTAAAGAATGAATCCGGACCTGTTAAGTTGTAGATTAAGTTCGGTTAATGAGAATCTGACCGGTCGGTTAGTC
>CM071861.1:36921358-36959149 GCA_036759665.1 Gynandropsis gynandra | reverse complement strand
TCATGGTTAGGAGGTTTAGGCTCGGAAGAATCACTCCTCACCTTAGAGCATGAATTTCCCGTTATCAAGATAATTCGATAGGTTTATGATCTTTAGTTGTTACATCCATACGATTCCCGGTATCCCGACACCCGTAGTGTTCGTCATATCCAAGTTTTCTCCAACCTACCATCGTTGCCACCACTTAGCTTAATTCTTTAGATATTTCACACCACGCTTTCATCTACTTCCATTTGTCTTAGTTTAGTGATATTCTTAGTTTTTGGCTGCATTAGTCCCCAGAGATCGACCCTGGTACTACACGATCCGTATACTTGCGGTGAAGTGGTCTAGGATAATTTATAATTCGTGTTTCCACACGTCAGTTACATTTTAACGCAGTCTCACTACATCGAAAAGGTTCTGAAGAAGTTTGGACATTTCGATGATAAACCTGAAAAGAACATTGGGTTGCGTTAGTAAGAGTCTTGAGATATCTGAAACATACGATGACTTATGGGTTGCATTACTCAAAATATCCTCCTGTGTTGGAAGGATATTGTGATGCAAACTCGATTTCAAACAATACGGATTGTAAGTCCACAAGTGGGTATGTCTTTACACTTGGAGGAGCAGCCGTATCTTGGAAATCATCAAAACAAACTATTGTGATGCGTTCGACTATGGAAGCGGAATTTGGAGCCTTAGGCAAAGCCGCTGAAGAAGCCGAATGGCTCAAAAACTTCCTAGAAGGAATACCGTTATGGCAAAAGCCTATTGCTGCCATTTTCATACATTGTGATAGTATGGCTGCTCTATCAAGAGCTAAGAACCAAATCTACAATGGCAAATCGAGGCATATAAGGCGATGTCATAACACTATACGAGATTTGCTCAAAAATGGAATAATATCCATTGACTACGTAAAATCGAAGGAAAACATTGCGGATCCGTTGACTAAAGGCCTTGGTAGAGAGCAAGTCTTGTGGACGGCGAGGGGAATGGGTTTAAAGCCAATGGAATGAGTCATTACTTGGTGGAAACCTAACCTAGCAGCATTGGAGATCCCATGGTCTAGGTTCAATAGGCAAACTAATTGAGGAAGACTCAAAGTGTAACACACACTTTCATGCCTATTCCTATGCTGAATTAAAGTGTGTTTCCGTTGATGATTAAGGGATGAATCTTGGATTCTTAATGATGCTAATAGCTTCAAAGTGGAATAGTGACGGACTATTTCTGATTAGCAACACCTATATGAGATTGATGTGGGGTCGCATCTTTGAGAATGTTATGGCTAAGTTCTCTAAAATTCTCATGAATGAAGGATATGTTCAGGACCAGAATGAACACAACCGTAAGAATCGAAATGTATCGTTTGGTATGTGTGATACTTATTGTTTTGATTTACTGCGAAACGTGAGTAGTTCAAGACTTGAATTGACTATCTCACAAAGTAAATTCGATAAGTATTCACTATGAAAGGTTCAAGTCCAAAAGACATCTTTCAGATGCATATCTAAACAACATTCTTTGAAGTTACGACATGGTCCTAATATCTTATTTTCTATTCAAATGTGGGTTATTATCTCGGTTTGAATAGAAAATATGGGGTATTGTAGGAATAATGAGGGAGGTGAAGAGTGTGTTCGTATTGGTAACCTCCATACACTAATGTGGGAGCGACGATTCCACCAAGGACCCATGTTGTAGGAATAATGGAGGAGGTGAAGAGTCCCACATTGACAATATTACATGAAGGAACCCATGTATATATTGGGTCATTTATTGGTCATGTCTAAATGGGTTACAAGACATGACATGTGAATGAGCTTCTTCATGGGTATGTAATGGGCTTCGGACTTTAATATTAAAGGTCAAGATAGGGCCTTGGACCTTGGGGCCTTGGGCTCTTGGGCTCAGTGGTTAATTCCGATTTTAAGTTAAATTTTTTCGGTTTAGTTTTTTCGAAATCAATTTTAAATTCGGTTTAGCACTGGTTCTGAAGCCAGCAGTCACACCTCTCCATTTTGAACGAATTTGGCTCCTTTGCAACCATTGCAATTGTTCAGTAAAAACCGTTTTTTGCTCCTTAAGGCTCCAGAAAGTGCTGATGGTTGAAAGTCTATAAATAGGAGATCGTTTTGTTCTGAAGAGACATCCGTTTTTCTGAGAAAAATACATACAAAGTAGATTCATCAAGAAGTCTTGAATGTCTTGAGATCGTTGCATCCTCTAGGCAGAAGTGCGGACAAATTTTTGTCTAAGGACACTGCTCATCGCAGGCCTCGATCAACTCACGTTCGGTAACCTCGATTACTGATTCATTTACTCATTATTAGTCGCTTTGTTTCATAGATTCTGTTTTTCTATTGAATTATACTATATCAGAATTGATTGGTTCTAACATATGTTGCATCTGTCTGAATAAATCCTGAGTATAGAAGATTGTAACAGCGTTTTTTTTGGTATCCATCGCTCTGTTTTGAATTCCCAATGGTTCATATAAATAAATCCATATGAAATAGTAAAAAAGTATTTAATTTAAGCTCTTGAAAACTCACTTTCCAGTAAACAAAAAACTTTGTATTATAGTCACCACCATAAATATCTGGATAGACCTATATAATCATATATATAAAACGGATCCCTTCTGCCATGTCAGCACGGGAGGAAAAATCCCCTTTCACCTGTGAACTTGAACGATTTTACACCGTTTCATCCCGTGACCCTCTGTCTCCTCCGTTTCTCACCTCCCGCTCCTATTAGCTTGCTTTCACACCCACCGAGCACCATTTCCCCCTCACCCCTCTCTACGTGACCCTCCCTCGCTCACACCCGTGCCCCATTTCCCCGCGGATTCAAGGAGAGAGCGTGTATATTCAAGAAGAGAGAGAGAGGTTTTTTCTAACCTCTGCAGACGCACAAATAGATGGCATGGGATGTAAGGAGGAGGGCGGTGTCGCAGAGACAATGTATCAGGAACGAAGAAGGCGAAGAGGTAGGTGGAAATCGGCGGAGGGGGCGTATGAACAAGGTGGCAGGGAACTGGCAGAAGGAGAAGGAGTGCGCTCTGGCCGCGCCCCCAGCTCGCGGGGGGAGGAAGAGGACACAGGGGCGTGCGACTGTACGGACTAGAGGAATTGCCATCACCGACGACTAGAGAGATGGTCAGAAACTGACTAGCGAAGAGGGAGAGAAAGCTTCCTGGATTCTTCGACAAGGAATTCTGCGACATCCTCTCACCTCCAGACTTTGGCCCTCTCACCTCTAGAGCAGACGTTGTTGCTCGAAGAGAGGCGCTCAGTGAGGCTAAGCGAGAGCAGCAGAAGCGAGGGCAAGCGATGGTGAACGGCGATTTGCTCAAATGTCGCCGAGTAACGAGGAAGATGGTTCGCCATTGACGAAAAAGAGATGCTTCCTCCTCACCAAATCGTCGCTTTAGGCCTCTCACCTCACCTCCAGAGCAGAAGGGACAACGTATCAGGAGCGAAGAAGGGAAGAAGACGAAGAGGTGGGTAGAAATCGGCGGAGGGGGCGTATGAATAAGGTGGTGGGGAACTGGCAGAAGGAGAAGGAGTGCGCCCTGGACGCGCCCCCAGCTCGCGTGGGGAGGAAGAGGGCAAAGGGGAGCGAGGCTGTACGGACCAGAGGAATCGCCATCGACGACGACGAGAGTGGATGGTAAGAAATTGACTGGCGAAGAGGGAGAGAAAACTTCCTGGGTTATTCGACAAGGAGGTCTGCGACATACTCGACAACGGCGCATCCTTAAGGCTTTGAGGTCCATCGATTGGGATGGAATGGCACAGCTTCAGTCAGGTCTTTTTTCTTCCTATCTCCTAAATTTTGAATCACTGCATATCCGATTACGTGGAATTTGGTTAGCTCTTCGAAATTTTGATATTAGACTTTCTGATTAGTGGTGGATTTTTGGGGTTTTAAGTTCATACTTATTTAGTAATGGATTGGTTCCGCTGGTTGTTTGCGGTTGTACAGACTACTGTCTCTACGCATTATGCTCCTTGCTGCTCTATATTTGCAGAGGAAAGGGCGTCTACTGATGGAGAGGAAGCCGCTAGATGCGTGGACTTCTCATGGAGAACAAGCTTGGGATCAATCTGAAAAACCCTAACCAGTGTGAAAGAGAGGCTAAGGTATCCTCGGTTGAGACGAGAGACAAATTGTTGGTGTGCCCATCTGTGGAATTGAAGTAGCCAGTGGTATCGAACCTCGGCGAGTACCACAGACCACACCAGAGATTCGCCACAAGGGGAATTTCTTAACATTCCTTCACCATTATAGGAATGTTTAAGACATGGCCGAGAGAATTTCTCAGTCGAAAAATCACAAAATTCATCCATTTCTAATACCGTTTAGTAGAAACATTCCCCACCAATTACATCTCGCGACGCGCGCGTTGTAATTAGGAATGATTCTTGATTGATTGATTATTGTTAAGGTTACATATTTAAACTACAATAGATGAGATAAATAAGGAAACTAATAACAAGACAATAATATTCAAAAATATCTATAATCTTGTATACTAACTAACACTCCCCCGCAGTCGAAACGGAGGCTGGTGTGACGCAAAGACTGGATGTGAACTCGTGGAATAGCACAGCAGGGAGTCCTTTGGTGAAGATATCCGCGAATTGTCGTGAGGACGGGACATGGAACACTCGAAGAGATCCTAGGGCCACTTTCTCGCGGACGAAGTGGATGTCGATCTCAATATGTTTCGTGCGTTGGTGTTGCACGGGATTATTGGAGAGGTAGACAGCGGAAATATTGTCACAATAGACCACTGTGGCCGTAGCAAGGGGACAGTGTAGCTCCGTTAGAAGGTTGCGTATCCAGCAAGTCTCGGCCACGGCATTTGCCACGGCCCTGTACTCGGCTTCTGCACTTGATCGGGAAACCGTCGGTTGTCGTTTGGAGGACCAGGAGATTAGGTTATCTCCGAGAAACACACAGTACCCGGACGTTGAGCGTCGTCCGTCAGAGCAGCCCGCCCAATCTGCATCGGAATAAGCCGTAAGGCGATGAGTGTGAGACGGACGAACCTGTAGACCATAGGTCGTAGTTCCTTTGACGTAGCGTAGCACCCGTTTCATGGCGTGTAAGTGAGGTTCACGCGGATCATGAAGAAAAAGGCACAATTGTTGGACTGCGTATTGAATCTCCGGACGTGTGAAGGTGAGGTATTGTAGGGCTCCTACAATGCTCCGATAATGAGATGGATCATGGATCGGTGGACCGCAATCTGCCGTGAGCTTAGATTTGGTGTCGCATGGTGTGGCGGTAGGGTGGCAGGAGGCCATGCCCGCTCGTTCCAAAATGCTTTCGGCATATGTCTTTTGATGGAGAAAGAGTCCCGTGGATGTGCGTTCCGCGGTGATGACGAGAAAATGGTGCAATTCTCCAAGGTCGGACATTGCAAATTCGGCTTTGAGGGAGCCAATGATATCTTGAAGGAGCTCTTTAGTTGATGCCGTGAGGATGATATCATCCACGTATAGGAGGAGCATGGCTTGTGTTGCGCCCCGTCGGAGAATGTACAAGGAAGAATCACACCGGCTTTGAGTGAAACCAAGCCGTGAAGCATAGTCCGTGAACCGCATGTTCCACGCGCGGGGTGCTTGTTTGAGCCCGTAGAGAGACCTTTTTAACCTGCACACATGATTCGGATGGGATGAGTGTCGAAATCCGGGGGGTTGGAACATATATACCGTCTCCTTGAGGTTTCCATGGAGAAACGCATTTTTGACGTCAAGTTGATGGATCGGCCAATTTCGGGAGACGCAAATGCTAAGGATCGTGCGAATGGTGGCCGGTTTTACAACCGGGCTGAATGTCTCTTCGCAGTCAATACCGAGTTGTTGTGATTTCCCATTGGCCACTAGCCTTGCTTTGTAGCGTGCTAAGGTCCCATCTGCATTAAACTTATGACGGAACAACCACATCGAGCGAACAATGTTAACACCGTGGGGACGCGGAACCAAGTCCCAAGTACCACTTTTAATAAGAGCATCAAATTCATTTTGCATTGCACTACGCCAATATGGATCCTCTAGGGCTTTAATATGAGAGGTAGGTACGGGTGATATCGTTGAAGTGTTTAGGCTTAGGACTTGGTTAGGTGAGGAAACCCTAGTTTGGCTACGTGTGGTCATGGGATGGGAGCGTGGTCGGGACTCGTTTGGTTGGGCCGTGGGTTCTTGAGGTAGTTGACATTGGCTTCGTGTGGTCATTGGATGGGTTCGGGTGCGTGGTTCATTTAGTGTGGTCTCGGTCTCATTTGGGTCGTGTGGTGGGGTGTCATCGGTAAGGGTTGATTCCGTGGATTGTTTAAGTAGGGAATGTAGAATAGGAGAATGGTCGTTTGTGTGGTCTAGGAAGTCATAGTTGGTGGAGGGTGTAATGCGGTTTGTGGCAAAAGGGAAAGTGTTCTCGTCGAAGACCACATGTCGAGATATTATGATTCGTCGAGTTTGAGATCAAGACACCTATAACCTTTGTGGTTGCTTGGATATCCTAGAAAAACGCAAGGTGTGGACCGTGGGGATAATTTGTGGTTTGCGGTAGCTATGGTGTTTGGATAGCAAAGACAGCCGAAGATTTTTAAGTGTGAGTACGAGGCGGCTTTTTGGTGAAGTTTTGAGTAGGGATTTCGTGGTTTATGGCTACCGATGAGAGAAGATTAATGAGATGAGCAGCCACATTTAGTGCCTCCACCCAAAATTCCGAAGGCATGTAGGCATGGAAGAGTAGGGTTCGGATGATGTTGTTTATGGTTCGGATCATGCGCTCGGCCTTACCGTTTTGTTGGGATGTTTGAGGACAAGAAAATCGAAGTATAATGCCTTTAGAGTCAAAGAAAGACCGTAGGGCATTATTGTCGAATTCTCCCCCGTGATCACATTGGAAGTATTTTATTTGTCTCCCGAATTGATTAGTAACGTAATTGGAGAAATGGATAAGTTTGCCAAAGACGTCACTTTTGCGACGAAGGGGGTAAATCCAAACAAAATGAGAGAATTGGTCAAGGAAGAGGACGTAATACTTGATCCCACTAATGCTAGGAACGGGTGATGTCCAAACATCGGAGTGTATGATTTCAAAGGAAAAAGTGGCCAACGTAGAAGATTTATTGAATGGTAATCGAATGTGTTTTCCTAGTTGACACGCACGACAAAGAGTTTGTGTGTTGTCTTTATTACAATCAATGAGATTCGAAGAAACCAAAGAACGAAAACTAGAATCCCCGGGGTGCCCTAGGCGGTGATGCCAAGTTGTCCCCGAGGTGATGAGAGCATGATCATGAGGTGGTGGCCGTGCGCGGGATAAGGGTGGAAGAAGAGGATAGAGTGGTCCCGAGCTCTCACATCGGAGAAGACGTGTTTGCGTCGGAATGTCCTTCACAGAAAAACCAAAAGGATCAAACTCAACCGAACAATTGTTATCACGAGTAAATTGCCTAACGGATATAAGGTTTTTGACAATAGATGGGACGACGGGAACATGGGGTAGGTTGAATTTTCGGCTAGGTGTAGGGATGGTTGTTTGACCGGTTTCCGCAACGGGGATAGGGGATCCATTACCGACGTAAACAATAGGTTTGATGTTCGAATTAAAAATGGACTCGAGTGTACCTGATTGAGACGTCAGATGAGCGGTGGCTCCGGTGTCCATATACCACGAATCGTCGTTGGATTGTTGCAGATTGACCGCGTTGAACGCCTGAATTAAACCGGGAGGAAGGTTTGCGGATGAAGTGCTTGCGGCCGAGGAGTTTGAGGCACTTGGTGCTTGCATGAGGAGAGCCGCGTTCGTATGGGAGGTGACCGGTGATTGTGTCCATGATGTTCCGTAGGCTGTTGGAGGAGGAGAAGCCTGTGGACCATATGTGGCCGACGCAGTGGGTGGTACGGACCATGGAGAGAGTGTCGGCGGACCATATCCGGGCGAGTATATTCCCGAAGGTGACCACTGCGGCTGGGCGTATGGGCCGTGGTAGGGTATGTTCCATGACCCCGGGAACATGTGGTTTGGTGTTGAATACGTCGCTTGCCCTTGTTGCCACGAATTATTCCCGTGATACCTATGTGCTCCCCCGCGGTTGCCCCGATGCCCACGTCCACGCGATCTGTTCCTCGGTTGATGGTAGGGTTGGGGCGCATGTGTAGGGTTTTGGCCGCTCGTTAGAAGGACCGTGGGAGCAGATCCGTTGTCCGTATGGATCGGATGTGGGCGTCGATGGCGAGTGACACGCTGTTCCTCCAGCGAGAGCATAGAGCGTGCATCGTCGAACGAGGGAAAGGGTTTTTGATGTTGGATAACATTGACAATGTTATCAAACTTTTCGCTGAGGCCGTTGAGTGTGTGCATGACAAGGGCTTTTTCATTCACCGGGGCTTCGAGATTGGCTAGAAGATCGGCAATCTTTCGAATCCGCTGGCAATAATCGTGGACAGATTTGTCGCCGATTGTGATGGTGCGTAACTCATTGTCGAGTTGGATGGTCCGAGCCTCTTTGTTGTCACGGAAGAGGCGTTCGAGGCGGAGCCATTGATAACACTGAAAGTGTATCATATTTAGGATAGGTTTTTATGTCATTTTAGGATATTTCTTACATCGTCTACTTACTTATCCGATATTATTTTGAGCTTCACACACCGGTTTTATTGGTTTTCAGGTTTTTAGGCGACAAGGCCTAAATGAGCTAAATACGAAGGATTTCTGAACAAAACCACAAGATCTGAAGGAAAATCTACTCAGAACCAAGACCGAGCTCCAGAACCCAAAAGGAACACCCGAGCAACGAGCGGAAAAGAAGAATATCAAGATAGCAAGGGTGCCCGATCGGGCACCACTCTCTACCCGCTCGGGTAAAGCCTACGGAGTTCATCCATGCAAAACTACACGACCGGGCACATGANAAGCGATTGCAGGCGGCCGAGTCTTAGTATGGTGGTGCGGCGCCACGCTAGAGAGGCGGCCGACGGTGGAAGAGAAAGAGGGAATTTGAAATTCAAAATTTGAAATCTGATACCATGTAATTAGGAATGATTCTTGATTGATTGATTATTGTTAAGGTTACATATTTAAACTACAATAGATGATATAAATAAGGAAACTAATAACAAGACAATAATATTCAAAAATATCTATGATCTTGTATACTAACTAACACGCGTATCCTCAAATTGGCGATGGTGAATTCAAAATTATTTTTGTCCAGGTTTTGCTTCTCTTTTCATGATTATTATGACCACAATTGATTGTTTTTCCCACTCTCCTTACTCATTGTTTGTTTTGATTTCGGGTGAAGGTATGTGGAATAGGGAAAAGGGATTCTACAACCGCATAACTAGATCGATGAGCTCGAATTTGTTATAGGAGATGGTGAAACGAAGTAGGGACTTTCCCATGGTCCCTTTGGAGAAATCCTAAAATCGCGCTGGTTAATTCGAAGTTACTTTTTCCCATGTTTTGCTTCTCTTTTCATGATTATTATGACCACAATTGATTGTTTTTTCCACTCTCCTTACTGATTGTTTGTTTGGATTTGGGGTGAAGGTATGTGGAACAGGGAAAAGGGATTCTACAACCGCATAACTTGATCGATAAGCTCGAATTCGTGATAGGAGATGCTGAAGCGAAGAAGAAACCTTCCAATGGTCCCTTTGGAGAAATCCTCAAATCGGCGATGGTGAATTCGAAATTCCTTTTGTTTAGGTTTTGCTTATCTTTTCATGATTATTATGATCACAATTGATTGTTTTTTCCACTCTCCGTACTGATTGTTTATTCGGATTTAGGTGAAGGTATGTGGAACAGGGAAAAGGGATTCTACAATACTGAGTAATTTTCGAACAGGGAAAAGGGATTCCACCACTGGTCAGGAAGTAAAGTTTCCATTTCTTCGTTAGGTCCTTTTCGAAGCCTCACACCCGCAAAAGGTATTTAAGCCTTCTAACTTGAAAAGGTCCCTTGCTGAACCTCCGCAATACTGAGTCAAGCTGTTACGCTTTTTGTGTTACTGCAGCGACACTTTGATATGCTTATTGCCATGCTGTATGCGGAATCTGGAGAACATTTGAAACCCCTCCATGTCTGGGAACGAGAAGGTCCCAGATTCTTCAAGGTATTATTCCTTCTCTTTATCCTCAATTTCTCTTTATCCTCAAGGTATGTTTTCTACAATTAGGATTTCAATCAAGTGGCTGATGAGGTACACTTAAATTATACTTTGGATCTCATGTGCTCAAGTCCGTTGTTAAACGGAAGTACTTGCTAGGTCAAGTTATCTTTCACTGCTTAGTTCCAGAATGCAAACTAAGGGGAACCCATAAATTGAATTGTGTTCTTTTTCTGTCCAGATATAATAAGTTCCTTAGCTGATACCTTGTTTTGTTTTTCTCTGTTTTAATGTTTCTACTATTCATTTCAACACTTTACTTCCTGACCAGTGGTGGAGAATCTGAGTCGTTATGCTTCTTGGGCCAATCCATCTTTTCTATTTTCATCTCAATATGTAGATTAATTGAGTCGTTATGATGAAAGATACCCCATTTCATAATCCACGGGCTGCAGAAAGGACTTTTGTTGGCACTATAGGAGCTAGGATGTCGAGTCTCAGAAAAGAAAATTGAATGTTTTACTAAGGCAGTTTGTGAAGGATTTCAATCAAGTGGCTGATGAGGTACAGAAGGGGATTTTGAGGATAAAGAGAAGAAAAGTCCGACGAAGCCGACATGAGGCAAAGGAAGCGGCAGAAGGTGTATCTCAGCGAGGACGAAGACGAAGACGGTATGGAGATGAAGGTGCCTGGGAGGGAGAGAAGGGGAAGTCAGAAGCAACACGCGTTGGAGGAGGAGGAAGACGAGGAGGAATAGAAATCGGCCGATGCGAAGCCAATCGGGAAATTGATTACGATTATGGGTAAAGGGAGCTACGGTAAGTTCGAAGCGGAGGTGCAAAGGGGAAGGCGACATATGGCTGGGAACGAGAGGGTCCCAGATTCCTCATGGTATTTTTCGTTCTCTTTATCCTCAATTTCTCTTTCGGGTTCTGGGGACGTTTTCTATAATTAGGATTTCAATCAAGTGGCTGATGAGGCACACTTAAATTATACTTTGGATCTCATGTGCTCAAGTTCGTTGTTAGACGGAAGTACTTGCCCGGTCAAGATATCCTTCACTGCTTAGTCCCAGAATGCAAACTAGGGGAACCCATAAATTGAATTGTGTTCTTGTTTGTCCAGATATAATAAGTTCTTTAGCTGATACCTTGCTTTGTTTTTATCTATTTTAGTGTTTCTACTATTCATTTCAACACTTTACTTCCTGACTAGTGGTATAGAGAATCTGAGTCGTTATGCTTCTTGGGCCAATCCATCTTTTCTATTTTCATTTCAACACGTACATTAATTGAGTCATTTTGATGAAGGATACCCCATTTCATAATCCACGGGCTGAAGAAAAAACTTTTGTTGGCACTATAGGAGCTAGGATGTCAGATCTCAGAAAAGAAAAATTGAATGTTTTACTAAGGGAGTGTGTGAAGGATTTCAATCAAGTGGCTGATGAGGTACGCTGGAATTATACTTTGGATCTCATGTGCTCAAGTCCGTTGTTAGACATTAGATATAGCGTAGGGTTTTTGTGATTTGATTCATTTTCAGATGCTGGAACCTGTTCGGTCCTTGGACGAATTTCAATCTCTACTCCAAACCAAAAGTGTATCGCCCTTGCTTATTTCAGCAGGTTGAGAGGTGAGACAATATTTCGCTTTGATGTCTGTCTATAGCTTGAGAGGCACTTGCATGTAAACAAATTATGTGTGTTGAATTTTCTTCTGGTATATGTCTTTGTAGTTTACTTTTCACCTTTGTATTTGTTCCTTTGGCTGCAAGATGTAGAATCATTTTTGGCTTCTGACAGCTGCTTCTTCAGGAGGCAGCGCAAAATTATTCCAACGAACTACTTGCCAAAGTAATGCTCTGAAACATTCTTATTGCAATTTTAGACATCCTTATCAGCACTCATACACAACCTACCCAAAGTTAATTTTATTTTTATTTTGCTTTTGACAAACTGGACAATATGGAGCAAGAACTCGAGAAACTCCTTGACAATGTGATGACTACATGCATGTATTTCCGATTTCAAGCGTTTATTCAAGATTTCTATATCATATAGTTGATACTTCCGTGTGTGTTCCACAGTCTGATGTATTGTTATTGATTATTATGTTTCCAAATGGTCACATATAAATAGTTGTTAACTCTAAATCACAGACCTATGACCCGTGATGAAAAGCGAGATCTTCAAAAAGTAATTAAGGAATTACCCGTGGGAATCTTGACCATGTTACTGACATCATTCGAAACCATTATTTAGCGTTTGGGAAAGATTTCTATGATGAGGTTTTAGTTGACCTGCAACAAGGGGTAAGATGCTGAAATCTTTAGTGGATCTACTTTAGTAGTTCATATTTACAGATTACAAAGCCGTTTAAACAACTGTTTTCCAAGACAATATAATGCTCTTGAGATTGTATTTCTTTGTTCAAGAAGACAAGAGTGCCCAAAAGCTGGCAACCTAGCAAAACTTTACGGTAAATATTTCCCATTCTGTCTCCCCTCTATAGTGATATGAAAGACAATGAGAAAATATGGGTTTCATGAGAATTAAAGCTAGAGGTTTAGCTTGACTTACGTTTCCTATTAACCACATTAGATTTGATTTACGTTTCCCTATTCTACCCTTCTCACCGGCTAAACGCATCAAAGGTTTTTTTTGACATAGTAAACTCATTAGCACCTTTAATTATTCTAAAAAAAAGACCAACAACTTAATGGGTTTTCCCTAGCTCATTAGCACCTTTAATTATTTTAAATGAGGTTGTAACAACATTTTTAAATCATTTAATAGCTTTTTGTTGGCCACTAAATTGGAAATATTTCGACACCAGCAAAAGAAATTGAATGTGGAATGAGGTCTTGATTCAAAATGTACGGTATGTATATGTATTGAACAATTTGTGTCAAAATTATGTGCAGCAGAGGTAATGACTGAATCAACTGATGGCAGTATGAGTGGACCAAATGTGTTCAATTACTACCGATCTCAAATGGCAGAACATATGTCTGAATAAGATGCCCCATTTCATTATGTCTGAATAAGATACCCCATTTCATGATCCACGGGCTGAAGAAAGGACTTCTGTTGGCTCTGTATGAGTTAGGATATCAGATCTCAGAAAAGAAAAATTGAATGTTTTACTAGGGCATTGCGTAGAGGATTTCAATCAAGTGGATGATAAGGTACACTGAAATTATACTTTGGATCTCATGTGCTCAAATCCGTTGTTAGACCTTAGATTTAACATAGGGTTTTTGTGATTTGATTCATTTTCAGATGTTGGAACCCATTCGCTCCTTGAAAAAAATTTAAATCTCTACTTCGAACCAAAACTGTATCGCCCTTGCTCATTTCAGCAGGTGGAGAGGTGAGACAATATTTTGCTTGGATGTCTGTCTTCTGATAGCTTGCAAGGCACTAGCATGTAAACAAATTATTCGTGTTCAATTTTCTTTAGATATATGTCTTTGTAATTTACTTTCCACCTCCCTATTTGTTCCGTAGAATCATTTTTTGCTTCTGATAGCAGCTTCTTCAGGAAGAAGCGAAAAATTATTCCAACGAAATACTCGCCAAAGTAATGTTCTGAAACAGTTTTATCTGATTTCAAATATTGCTGATTATGATGAATTTATGATGTTGTGTTGAAATATGTGTTATGTGTTACGTTGTTTCTGTTTCAGCCATTAAAAATATGACGAAGAACCTTCAGGTGGACCCTCTTGCCAAGATCACAATCTCTGGCATTGACACAATAACCTTAAATTTCTTTAGTTTCTTGAAAAAAAGTTTGTAACTTGGGATAAATTGTGAAAATCAATGTGCATTCGAGTTCTGATACTGTAGAAGCGACGAAAGAGATACCTGCGGGGGAAAGATCTATAGTGGAAGAAGATCCAGTTGATGAGTGAAAGCAATCTGATTTACTGGAGGAAGGGTATGAAGAAAGGCCATAGCTTGACAACAACCCGTGAAGAAAGACCATATCTTAAATTTGAGGTATTTGGATACTGAATGTTCTAATGGATCAACCGACTCTGTCAAAACCATTTCATTTTGGTTAGGTAGAACTCTCCTTGTCATTTATCATGATGCCCTTTATATTCTTCTTTTGCTGATTTGGTTTATCTTTGTCGTGAATAATTATTATATATGTTGTTGCTGCATTTGATTCGTTGTATTGATTTGTATTTGATTATGCTTCAGGGGCTCTCTTGCAAGGCATCGATAGACTTCAGCCGTGTTTAATTGAAAGCATAGTTCTGGCATCAGTTGCCTACGCAAATTACCGTCTACATGTGGCTGTGACGTTTGGGACCCTTCAGCATTTGGACGGTTTTCCTAAAACGCTTACCGATGAAAGATGTTCAAAGGTTGTTGTGTTAAAGGTTGTAGGTTAGGTTATGGTTGTTGTTTGAAGGTTCTTGTGTCGATGGTTGTTGGTTGTAGTTCAAAGGTTTATGTAGTTATGTAGTCCATGGTTTAGATTATGGATATAGATGTTCTAAACAAAACAGACAATTTTGAATGTGTGCTTATTCTAAACAAAACAGAAACGGAAACAATTCAGTAGTAGTTGTATAATTTTCGTTTTGATCTTTTTTGGCCAGATGCATTTATCTGTTATTATTAAAAATGTTATGTAGTTTTGTCTACATACGACTAAAACCCAAATGTGTTTTTTACATAGGCAATGAATTGGTCATATCGTAGTGAATTGAACCTAAATGATGGTGATTCCCTTTTCTAGTCTTTTAGAATAACGGTAGCGATAGTTACAGTTACGATGTAGAAATATCATAAGTTACCACATTGCTCCTATGAATGGGATATCATAAGTTACCACATTGTCAAGTGATACTAAGATAACTAAATATTAATTCATAAGTCAGCCAATCATTGGAGTATGCAAAATGCTAAACTATGTAATCTTATTGTATATGCATAGTATCCTAGAGTTGTTAAGATGTCAACTCTGATATAGAACCAACGACGATAGGGATGTGCATGGTTTTATAGGTAAAACAAAGAGTGTTTTGGAGGGACATGATTTTACGGTAGATGGAAGAGGTTTGGCTTTGATATTTAATTGACATTATCATCGACATATGAGTCACAAGGCTTAGTTACGCTTATTGTTGCAAATTGTAACACTCATTTTCTTTATATGACCTTAAAATGTTTTCGTTTTGTTACGCAAGAAGTTAACCGTGATTGGGATATAATGCCTTTTGTCCTATTATCTCAATTTATTTCAAGTATCCAAGTTGTTAGACCGTTCTATGCTTTGGATTGCAAGAATGTTTGGTAAAGAGTGCTAAGTATTGTATTCGTTGGCATGAACTGCATTTAGGTAGATGTGATGTGAGAACAATGAGTTGCTTTGTTTCCTTGATATTGCATTTAGGTAGATGATTGCAAATGACAAAAAATATTATATATTACATTACAATTTTAAATAAGATTTGTTGCCTTCTGCTTACAATCACCTTTATTTATCTCTTACTGATCTTATTATATACTTTTTATTTTACAAGATTTAGATCTAAGCTTAAGATGAGTGATACGCATGCACAACGTACCATATCATGGATCTATTACACCGCACACTAAGGAACAACGCCTTTTAGGACTTTTTTAAGAATTTGGAGGAGACAAAACACGTTCATTGACAAGCGTATGTTTGGTCTTGGTTTTTTATTCCTTAGTGAAACAATGAGTTCTATTAATGTATTTGCATATTCTATATTATATCAATATCTTTCATCATCATGTATATACTGCCGAATGTTGGTGACTACATGTTAACCGATAATACTATGTGCATATTTTTAGAGAGGATACAATTGTGGAGAAAGTGACGGACGCGATTCATACAATTCCGACATAAAAATCCAAGGTGCATTCTTACCGACAATTGGTTGGATTGGTTGGCCATAGAGAAGTTGTATCGGGTAAGTACATTATAATAAATCAAATATACTACTTCTTTACTACTAAACTCATCTACTGAATGTTTAAACTTGTAGATGGTGTTTGACTCCTCATTGCTATGCAAGGATCAAATTTGCGCCTGCCAACCTCCGATCAAAAAATTCTAATCCGATTGTTATTGGATAGGTAAGTTTTATATTCTTACTCCATTAATTGTTATTTCTTCTATTAACCAACTTACTGATCACACTTCAACATTTCAAATAGAGAAAATATTTTGTAAAAATATCATGCTAGATAACATTTATTATTTTTATATATTTTACAATGTTATTCGTATTTATTCTTTCTAAAATATCAAACATGTTTGTTAATGATTCACCCGTCCTACTCCACTCACATCTACATAGCCCACGACTAAAGTCAAACAGGTAATTCAAGCATATGTAAGTTTTCAAAATATCCAAATCTTATCCATATCAAGAAATATCTAAAATCGTGTATTGATTAAATTTAGTCCTCAATATTTATGCAAGTGTGAATAAGAAGAATAATCATTAAAACGCTACGATTCAAATCATGCAATCGTTTTTTCCCCACTTATAGTCAACAATTTTACATACGATATAAACAAAATGTACTATTAGTTTTCGCTACAACTTATAAATCTATAGATCAAATTAATACATTGAAACTTTTATTTTCTATGTTCATATTGGTCAGTATGCATATCAAATCTAATGACAATATTCAATTTAATAAATTTTATACAAAACTTAAGATAACTGCATTTTAATGATCACAAATCCGCGCGTAGCGCGGGTATCACCTAGTATAATAATAATGGTAAAGAAAAAAAGAATGTGAGTATGTATATATATGAATCATGAGTATGGAATGCCAACAAAAATGTAAGAAAATTTCTACAAAAGTTAACAAGTCAAGAGTTGAATAACACCTGCAAACCAGCTTCAATGGTGTTCACACCAGAACTACTTTCAGCAGCAAGCCAAGTCTGGGCTAAACTGAATTCACTACTTTGTTGGACAAAGAGTTTCCAAAGATTGATTGTGGATTTCGAACCGTAATAGCTGCTATACCCCAACCTCGTTATGGCGTACTACAACAACTCCGAAAAATAAATATAATGTGAGGATTAAGAAAGGGCGATAAATTTGGTAAATGAGTATTAATATATATACCTCATGGAGGGGATCAGATACATCACTAGATATAACTTGTTGGATGTTATTATAAGTCTTTTTTCCAAAACTCTCGAGGGAAGTTGCTCTTAAGAGATCTTCTTCTTTTGTTCTTCTTATAGGAATAGTGTTTTCTGAGCACTCTCCATTCATGTGCCATAATTGAAGTATAGTTTTTGGTTTTTCCTCGGTAATTATTGTATGACCATGTCTAGGTTCGAAACTCGGCCTCGTCTGCTCAAGATAATTCCCAATGAGACAAAATATGCATTCAATGTGGATGTACATTGAGAAAAATCCACCAAAGGAAACTGATTAAATAAAAGTTGTAAGAGAACCTGGATGGTATGGTTTTGGAGCAAAGGATGATCAAAAGCTAGTTGATTGGAAATAGACACACAATCTATTATATCTCCATCCAAACCCTGTAATATTTATTAAATGAAAAAATGTCAGTTCAACGTTTTCAAGTTTTGTACTAGGGTTTCACATATTGCTTTGTTGAGGGACACATAAACAAGAAAGATGTATAATTGAATGTACCTCGAAAGATTTGACAGCCGGTTTGCTAAGTTGCTTCAAACGCATATGTATTTCGGCCTTAGGGTCAATGGAAAATTCATATCTTCCGGCAGAAGCCGAGATTATGGCCGTAGTCTGTACCATAACCAGAAAACTAGTCATCATGAGTTTAATTATTAGAAGTTGAGAAGCCATTATTAACACTCTTGTAAAACCATGAGCAAGCGAATTTGTAGGCATTGAGTGCTTGATTTTACCATTACAAGAAAAAAATATAACTAAAAAACTAATTCATTAATTTAATACAAAATTGTAAACTATCAAAGAAACAGAATGAAATACATCTTTCAACTCAACACCGCTTAAAACAAGAAAAGGACTTGTTGGAGAAAAATAAAACGTGTTGCTTGTAATATTGGCGTTGGTGCAACAATCTTTTTCATTAATTCCCCATTTCTTCAGATTTTTTCAGTATTCGTAGACTAATGTTCGTGTATACTCTATGGATTGACACATTCATTCATAAATATTATCTATCACATTGGTTTTTCCTTTTGGTATACTAGGTATAATATGAACTGTGTGTAAGTATATTTTTTCTAATGTTTCACGTACTGAAACCTTCATGATATTTTTTGACCCTTTAAAATATTAATATGTATTTTTTTTGTAAAGCACTAATTTTATGAAATAAAAAAAGAAAGAGTGGTATCATATTTGTTGTGATGTATTGTTCCATATTGATTAAGGACGTGAACTTAGGTGTGATATATATGATATTGGACAACCATAAACTCTTAAGTTAACTTTTGTAATTAGTTAGGCCTAGATGCTAAGTTTCAGAAAACCAATCTTAATCTTTCTCATTAAGCACCAAAATATATATACAAAATGTACATGTATGTAGGAAAAATAAATCCTAAACATCTTTCCTAATCTAAATAGGAATCTTTCTTAATCTAAATTGGACACTTAACTAATGTAATATTCATCAAATATTTACATTTTCATAATACTTCCCCTCAAGTTGGCGTGTGCAAATTGCGGACACCCAACTTGAGAAGAAGGTAATCGAAAACCGAACCACTAACAACTTTGTTGAAGATGTCCGCTAGTTGCTCAGTAGTACGAAGATATGATAGAGAAACTTGTCCATCTTTCCAGCCACCCCGAACGAAATGGCAGTCAATCTCAATGTGTTTTAGTACGCTCATGGAACATGGTGTTTGATGCTATATTAGCGCGACCTCGTTGTCACAGTGAAGATGAACTGGCTCAGGATGGTCGACGCCTAAGATGGAGAGAATAGAACGCAACCATTTGACCTCGCGACACGTAAAGGTCATGGCTCTATACTTTGCTTCAGCGAAAGACCTAGAAACCGTGGTTTGTTTCTTAGTCTTCTAAAAGATAGGAGAATAACCCAAAAAAACGATATATCCGGTTAGAGAACGACGTTGAACGGGACATGCTGCCTAATCTGAGTCCCAATATGTGAGCATACGAAGGGAGCTGGTTGACCGTAACAAGACACATTGACCAGGACAACCCTTAAGATACTTGACAACGCGCAACACCCCTTCCCATTGATCATTTCTCGGTGAATGCATAAACTGGGCGAGAATGCGTACCACATATGACAACTCTAGCCGAGTAATAGATAAGTAAACAAGGTGTCCAACCAAACGTCTATACTTTTCCGGGTCATCAAGGAACGGTTCTCTAGAGGATGCCAACCTATGATTCTGATCAATCGGTAGAGAGTAGGTTTTGTGCCACTTAAACCGCATTCATACTTTTGTTGAGACAAAAAAATGCCATCAGCAATGCGTGCAATGTCAATACGAAGAAAATACTTTACACTGATTCAAATAAGACTTGAAATGCCAAATAACTGCAGAATTGTTGCCACAAAACAGTAAGTCATCAACATAAATGATAACATGCAGACGAACCAAACCTCGAAAAAAAGTGAACAGAGAATAATCTGAGTATGATCGGGTAATGCCAAACCGAAGCAATGCCTAAGTGAGTTTCTCAAACCAAGAGCGCGGTGTTGGACAAAGACCATACACTAGAAATTTTTAATTTAGGGACGAAATTCCGGACGAAAATTTCGGTTCGTTCCTAAATTCCGGACGCATTTTAATCCGTCCGTAATTCACGAACATAATTCTTTCAGGTCCTATTTTCGGATGGATTAAGGACTACGATCAATCACTCTCTAAATTACCGACAGACTAGGGATGGATTTTGATTTTTTTAATAATAATTATTTTATTTTTATTTGTTTTTATCACTTTTTTTTCTACAAAAAATCCCGAATGGACTAAATAATCCGTCCAGAAATTAAGGACGGATTTTCATATCTGTCCAGAATTTTGTTATTATTTTATTTATTTTTTTAATTTTTAATTTTAATGTTTTTAAAAATATTCCGGATGGAAAAATATATCTGTTCGGAAATTTTTGAAAAAACAATATTTAATTTTTATAAACAAATTGTTTTATATACAAATAAATAAAATTTGATTTTTTTAATTAAAAAACAGTTCTAGACTGTGTGATATCCATCCGATTTTTTTTTTAAATATTTATTTTTTAATGAATATTAATTTTTATCCAAAAATACTAATTCTATTAGAAAAAAATACTTTTTAAATAAAAAATAATTTTTAAATAAAAAATTTCTGGACTGACACCAAACCGTCCGGAATGTTTTTACAAATAAAATAAAAAATAAACTTTTAAAAATAAAAAATCTAAAAAATATAAAAATAAAAAAATTAAAATCCGTCCCTAATCCGTTTGGAATTAGGGGCGAATTTGTTTAATCCGTCCGGAATTAGAGACGAATTTATTTAATCCGTCCGGAATTAGAGACAGATTTTTTTTAATTCATCTGGAATTAGGGACAAATTCTATAATTCGTCCAAAATCAGGGACATATGATTTAATCCGTTTGGAATTAGAAACGAAATTAGAGACGATTTTTTTCAAGATGTCCAGGATTGTGAAATTTAAGCTTATAAATTCAATCGGAAGGAATAAGAAGAGAAAGAAGAAATAGAAATTGAAATAGAGAAGAAGGAATGCGAGACGACGACGAAAAAGGTGGATGTGGTATCGGTGGTGGAGGCGACGATGGAGGAGAGTGGTAACGGCGGTGGCGAAGGAGGCGGAAACAATGACGGTGGTTGATGAGGAGGCGACGACGAAGTTGGAAGAAGAAGATGTGGCGACGGAGGCGATAAAGGATAATTTTTTTAATTTTTTATTTTTTTGGAATAAGTATTCCGGAAGGAAAAATATATCCGTCCGGAAATTTTTTTTCTAATTTTTGGAAAACATTTTTGGACGGAATTATCAGTCCGAAATTTTTTTAGTTTTTCTAGACGGAAAAATCCGTTCGTAATTTTTTTCTAAAAAAATTGGGGACGTTTCGAGGACAACTAAATCCGTCCGGAATTTAGCACTAATTTTGAATGGAAATTAATTAGCGACATTCATTTACGGACCGATAAAATCCGTCCGGAAAACGTTTGGAAACCATTTTCTAGACGAATTAGAGATGAATTTTGCTGTCTGGAAATTTAATTTTTTCAGTGATAGAGAGATTTCTTTAAGCGACAGACTTTAGTGTTATCTGAAGTATGAAAGCCCTGTGGAAGACGCAAATAAATCTCTTATGCCAAATTTCCATGTAAAGCATTATGAACATCCATTTGATGTACTTCCCAACCACAAATAGCAGCGATAGCAAAAGGTCCGAACTTTGGTCATCTTAATGACTAGAGTAAACGTTTCATTATAATCGATGCCCTCCTTCTAATTATTATCCATGACGATAAGACGAGCCTTATATCTCTCGATAGAACTTTCAGACTTATGTTTAATCTTAAAAACCCACTTGCATCCAATAGGCCGGAAGATCAACCAAATCCTTTGTCTAGTTGCTTTGTAAAGCCTGCAATTCCTCATCCATAGCCTTGCGCCACTTGGGGTTGAGGTTGGCTTCCTTGTAAGTTTGCGGCTCAGCGACATCTATAAAAGCGGGTAAGAAGGCACGATTTCTCAGAGAAAAATGATCATAGGAGATATAGTCACCTAAGGGATATAAAAACATACCTGAAGATCCTAAGGAGTCCAGGTTTGGTGTGTGGACGGGGTTTGTGCTTTGCATAGAGTAGGTAACACATGGTTCTAAACGAACCAATTTGTGTTTAACTCGGTGACCTTTACCCAACACTTCAGTAGTCTCTAATGGAGCAGAGGAAGCTGAATAAAGAGTCAATATGGGCGTGTCCGAAGAAACAAAGGGCGAAGCAAGTGTAGGAGAATCATGCGAAAATTTTGGCTCTGAAACCAAACCAGACTGAGGCAAATCAGAACTCCCCTTATCCAAAGCAATATGTATATTATAGTAACCCAAAAAATCATCAAACTCATAAGGCGAAGGTCTGAAAGAACCATCCGTTGGTAGTGTGTATATGATATGCGAGGCACCGGATTCTGAGAATCGAAAAACGTCCCGCGAGAGGATGTATTCATGAGTTTCAAGGTCGAGAATGGGCTAAGCCTTTTTTGCCTTCCGGATATCCAAGAAATACACATTTTCGACTCCGTTGAGAAAACTTATCGCGTGACTTCGTGTGAACAAAACAAAGGCAGCCAAATACTTTTAATTGTGAGTATGGATGAGATATTACCATCAAGAGTCTCAGACGGGGTTCGATTGATGAGAAACACTACCGTCAATATGTAATCTCTCGAATATTCGATAGGAATTTGAGTCTGAAACCGCAATGCAACGATATTCAAGAGATGTTTGTGCTTTCGTTTGACTCTGTAATTTTGCTACGAGGTATCCAAATACGAATAGGAGAAAACTCGGTCCCATTATCTGTGATATAACCTTCAAATTTGTAGTAAATTGTTGTGAGACCATAGAGCAAAATATCGGTAGTATTGTGGCAACTTCAGACTTTGATCGGAGAAAATATATCTAAGGCAACCAAGTAAAGTCATCTACAATAGTGAGAAAGAATTGCTCGGAGTTCTTTGTTGGGACGAGATATGGATCCCAAACATCACAATGAATACGTGCAAAAGGAACATCAGCTTTATTATTGCTTTCAGGAAATACAGAACAAGATTGTTTCGATAGAAAGAAAACATCACAAGGCTTCTCTTTATTCAAATGGAAAGAACTAGAACCAATAATTGTAGATAAATGGGAAAAAGATTTGTGAGACGGGTGACCAAAGCATTTGTGGCGGAGACTAGACAAAGTAGAGGTCGAGATCGAGTAAACACATACTGAAGGAACTCCGCGAAACTAGTAAACCGTGTTACACTCCTCAACTACTCCAATCAGGATCTTCGTGGAACGGTCCTGTATCAAACAAAGCTTATCAGTCATTGTAACAAAACATGACATATGACGGAGTAGTGTAGAGCCTGAAATAAGTGTGCAGGTAAGAGATGGAATGAACAAGACTTCTCAAAGCACAAAGTTTTCTGCAATCACAATATCTTTAATTTTATAGGAAGATGTCTGCGAGCCATTAGGAAGATCGACTCGACACGGGGAGGTGTCTCGAATATTAACCAAGAAATCGTAATTTTCTCTCATGTGATTAGAAACAACAGAATCGACAATAAAGTTGTTGATATGCGAGTTACCGGTAGCACGATCAAAGGAATGCTTTTGAGCACATAAAAGCATCAGAAGTGCGTGGTACTGGTCATTGTTGAGGCCCAGAATAGCGCTCACATAAGCTGTTGTGACCAAGTTGGCAGAAGACGCAGATGGAGCTGCAGAGGAAACACCTGAAGCCTTACCAGAATCGATAATAGAGTTAACGTCCTTTGCCCCGTCCAGTTGTAGAGAGTTGTAGGAGTCACTGCTATTACTCCACGACCTCGGCCTTAATTCTTAGACCTGCTTTCTGGCCACCAATTAGGATAACCGTGAAGAATGAAGCAATTTTCGATGATATGTCCAGCCTTTCCACAATGCGAATAGAGTAGAGACGGGTTGCGAAGCTTGCTCTGTCTTCCTCGAGTATCTGGCTGAGCCTGTACAACAAAACTGAGGGCTGGGATCTGTTCTTCTTGTTTTTGTAGAACAACATATTGTCGTTCCGCGTCAATCACAATTCAAACGTAGTCAAGGTCAGGTAGGGGCTTCATTGCCAAAATATTTGTTCGAATATGGCCAAATCGAGAGGTATCAAGACCTATAAGAAACTGATATAGTTTCTCCTCCTCACGTTCTTTGGCTAGTTCAGTCATGAGAACACTACAGTGATAGGTCTTTGGAGTCTTGTAATTTGCTAACCCACTCCATAAAACCTGCAATTTTCCAAAGTAATCGCTTACAGACATACCATCTTGACGTCACATAGCAATAGTTTGATGAAGCTCATAAACCCTCGTATCATTGCCAAGGAACATGCGGCGCCTGATGTTTTCCTAGAGATCCTTTGCTGTAGAGGCATAGGCAAAGGAGGAACGAATGGACAGTGAGATCGTATTCATAATCCATGCCATAAGCATAGATTTGACCGCCCTTCAATAATCATTGTTATTAGATCCGAGTATCGGAGCTTGGACCTCCCCGTCGAGAAAGATGAGTTTCTTTTTTGAGAAAAGGGGATTGTGCTTCGCTTCTACCCAACTATCATAATTTTCCTTGGTTAACTCGATGGTTGACAGTACCATACCGGAATGGTCGGCAGGATGAAGGTAAAACAAAGATGTCTTCTCCTGAGAACCGACTGCAACACTCATCGTATCAACGCTGGTACTAGATTGTATACCAAGGGCTGCGACAGTCCAAACGGAGGAAGGAGACGTAGACATTGTAGGGACGTCAATGATGCTCTGGTACCATGCTAAGTTTCTGAAAACCAATCTTTATCTTTCTCATTAAACACCAAAATATATATACAAGAAAAGTAAACCCTAAACATCTTTCCTAATCAAAGCATAAATCTTTCATAATCTAAACAGGACACTCAACTAATGTAATATTCATCAAATATTTACATTTCGATAATAGCAAACCATATTTGACATGGTATTAGAGTTAGGTTCGTCATGATTTGATTATAGCGATGTTGGACACTCGATTGTGTTCACGCTCCAGGACCGAGTCTAGACATGATGGGAAGTGGTGATGTGTTGTTCTATATTGGCTAAGGACATGAACTTTGGTCTCATGTATATGGTATTGGACAACTCTAAACTCTTAAACTAGTTTTTGGATTTAGTTAGACTCAAACCATATTTGATAATATTGTTGAAATGTTGAATACAAAAACCTTTGTTTGATATACCAAAATTGCCATCTTAAATTCGAAATTTTACTAAAATATATGTGTGATGATGAGGATATTGTTAAATCAAGGTATAATTAGACCCGAAGAAATATGTGTAAAATTAGATTTTCATCTAAATTCCAATTACCATAAACCAAAAGTTTTTATATAATTTTATCTTAATTTGATATATATTATTTATATATTTATTTATTGGATGGAATACCAAAATTTTTATGATCGTGATTTGTGAGATTCAGAGAGCCTAGAAGCAGGATTGAGACCGCCTTATCATATTGCCATTGGTGCACCAATCTTTATTTCAATAATTCATCACTTATCAGGTTTTGTTTGTTTTCATTCAAAGAATGTATACCCCAATGAATCAAAATATTACTGATATTATTTGTTAAGATATTCAGGCTCGTATAATGATTGGGTATACTCCATGGATTCACTTACTCATTGTAATTGGTATTCGTATACTAATGATCGTGTATATTCTATGGATTGACATATTCATTCATAAATATTATCTATCACATTGGTTTTTTCTTTAGTATATATATATATATATACTAATATTTCACTAACTGAAGCCTTCATGATATTTTTTTACCCTTTAAAATACTAATTTGATATTTTTAAAGCACTAATTTATGAACTAAAAAAAGGAGTAATAATTTATTTTTGAATATAAAAACCTTTGATTAATAGTCTTCCAAAATCTGACAAAAATATCTGTATGATCATGAGAATAAATCAATGGATAATTCAACTGAAAAAGTTATGTAAACTTAGATTTTCACCCAGATTTTAATTGTGATAGCCGAAAAGGAAGATTTTTATAATTTTTTCTTAATTCGATATATATATATATATATATATCGGACGTAATGCCAAAATTTCTAAAGATATATAAAATAATCTTCATATGTAAGAAAAGGACTTGATAGAGACAAAAAAACGTTTTACTCGAGATCGTGATTTGTGAGATTAACAAACCCTAGAAACAGAGATTGGAATGCCTTGTTGTATTGCCACTGGTGCACCAATCCTTATTTCAATAATTCAGCATTTATCAGGTTTGTTTGTTTTCCTCAATATTTCCAAGAGAGGCGGGGCAAGGAATATATCCCTTGATGTATCAAAATATTACTGATTATTTGTTAACATATTCGGGCTCGGATAATGATTGCCTATATTCCATGGATCGACGTAACAATAAAATTCGTATAATAGTACGATAATATTAGTCGAAATCTTATTTAATATTTTTATAATATTTTACGAGATATTCTAACTATTATGTAATAATTTATTAGAATATCAAATATATTCCTGAATATTATTTGGATATTCTACGATATTATATTTCTTTTTCCTTGTGATGTTGTATAGTATATAAGAAAATATTTCGTGATTAATAAAATAACGAGGAATTGATTCGACTTATTCCAAGATATAGTCGCATATTTTATCATGGTATCAGAGTTGGAAACAATTTTTTTTATTTCTCGATCTTGATCTTGCTTTCTCTGTAATTATTCTTCCTCGACTCTATTTCTTAAAAAAACGAACATTATTCATCATCTTCTTTATCCGTCGGGAACTTACAACTTCAGATAGGCCACCAACGAAATCCGAAATCATTGTTTTACCAACTAAGCACTCGACCTCAAACTCCGATCTATTCATTTTCATCGTCTCTTCCCTAAACCCGGAACCAGATCTTCTTTCATCCCGATTTGTTTCACGAGATTGTTTTCCCAATATGTTTCTTTCCTCCATTTTGAATCATGATCTCTCTTATTTCTCCGAAGATTGGATCTTTCTTGCATCCCATCGATCGACTTCCTCTTGCTTACCGATGGTCACTGCTTATTTCATTGGCCAACTTTCCTGTTTTGGTTTGTCTTTCACTTGTTTTAATATGTTTGATTTGCCAACAAAAGCCTTATTGTTCATCGTCTTCAACCTTCGACCGGTGCACTGAAAACCAACAACCGTCGACCAAATATCAGCAGATCGGAGCAGATCTAACCGAAAACTAGATCCTTCTTGACCGGAAACAACTACTCTAGTGACCAGACCCGACGCCATTCGACGTATTGACCCGACGCCATTCGACGTATTGACCCGATGCCATTCGACGTATTGACCCGATGCCATTCGACGTATTGACCCGATGCCAGTCGACGTATTGACCCGACACCATTCGACGTATTGACCCGACGCCATTCGATGGTAGAAGCAAAGTCTGCTTCGGCTTTCGTAGGGAGTTTCTATTCCTGGTCTTCGACGGTAGAAGCAAAGTCTGCTTCTTTTGCATATGCGAAAACATTCTCTCTTATATGTCTTCGACGACGGAAACTAATTCTGGTTTTCGTCGGCAACAGTCTTTGTTCTAGGACAAATTGTGGTTTTCATCGACAACAATGTCCATTCTTGGATTTCGGCCACAACAGATTTTCTGATAAACATATTCTGCTCCTTTTGCATCTCTTCTAGTTGTTGCCGATTGTTTTAGTTTTCCCGATAATTGCCTTATTGCCGATTGTTTCAGTTTTGATCATTATGAGCAGGTCTTGATCGATGGACTGATTCACCATGACGAAAAATCAAGAAAGTACAATATCATCTTCTAGAATTTCTGAGCCATACAAAAATCTGTTTTATCTTCATAACAATAATAACAACTGCATACTTTTGGTTTCAGAGAAGCTTAATGGCAACCTGAACTATATTATCTATAAACAACCAATGAGGATGTCTCTAAATGGACGAAATAAACTTGGTTTCATCTCGGGTAAAATCTCCGAATCTTCTCTTGATAATCCTGAGCATGATACATGGATTAGATGCAACGATATTGTTTAATCTCGTTATCCAAGATAAGAATCAGAAAAGTATCTTACCTCCACCTAATTCCCTCGTTTTCTAGACCATTTCCACAAATTCTTCCACTTATCCTAGTAGTAAGCCTTTTCATTATAATCCATCCCAAAAACCTCGACCTACTGTTCACATTGTGAACTCATTGGACTCCTCGTTACCAAATGCTACCGTCTTCAGGGTTTTCCTCTAGGGTACAAAAATCCAAATCCTAAACTTCGTCCTCCTTCGAGTCTTGGATATACACCTAGGATTAATGTCATGCCTCTATGTCCTACTCCTACACCCACTCCAATCATCCCAAACTAATTTACTGGCCGTTTAACACCTTCATAACTTAATCAGGTAGCATGATACATGGAATGGATGTCCTATTTGGGCCTTGATGACTTGGAAGGATAGGGTTTCTCATAATCTTTATTCCATCAAAGGCTTGGGCATCTTTCAAATATTAAGATCAATATTTTATCCGACTCCTCTTTTATCTAGGTTTCTCCTTCGTCTAAAGACTTTCAATTTGATATCTGTCCAAAAGTGAAACAAAGACGTCTTGCATATATTTCAAATAATAATAAATCAATATCTCTTTTTGAACTTGTTCATTTAGATATATGGGATCCTTTTAAATATGAAACTGTTGATGGATATAGATATTTTCTAACACTAGTCGAGGAGTGTTCAAGAACAACATGGGTTTATTTTTTAATAATAACTCACAAGCTGAATCACTTTTTTTTATAATTTTCTGAAATTAGTAAAAACACAATTTAATTACACAACCAAATCTATTCGAACAAATAATGCTCCTGAATTATCATTTACTAATTTGCTTACATCTCATGGTATTATGCATTATTTTTCTTACTCCACAACAAAATTTTGTTGTTGAAAGAAAATACCAACATTTACTCAATGTTCCTAGGGCAATACATTTTAACTCTAATATTCCTTTATTACTATTAGAATGATTGTGTTTCCACAACTGCATTTTTGATAAACAGAAGTCCAACTAACATTCTTAATAACAAATCCTCATATGAAGTTCTTACTGGTAAGTCCCCTACCTATACTCATCTTAAGGTATTTGGTTGTTTATATTATATTTCAACACACGATAAAGATAGACATAAATTTTCTGTAAGTGCAATTTCTGGTGTTTTTCTAGGTTATCCCTTAGGTTATAAAGGATACAAAATTCTAGATCTCACTAGTTAACGGATCTTAATATCTAGGAATGTAATATTTCATGAAAAAAATATTTCTCTTTTATATCTACCAAATATTTTGAACCATGCAATGAGTTGTTTCAAAATTCTGTTTTACAAATTCCTATTAAAGATCTTACTACAACCATATTTTCTAATGATTCCTATACTTCTATTGATTTACCTTCCATAACAACTTTACCTAAGTCTAGTCGTTCTTTTGATTCTAGGCCTATCGAGTAACCAAACCTCATACTTATTTAGTTGAGTATCACTGTTACAATATTAAATCCAACAAGACTATTCATGCAACTCTTTATCCAATTTCTGATTTTCTTTCTGATGATAAACTTAGTACTGAACACAGATTTTTCCAATGACAATTTTGCCTTTTATAGAACCTAAAACATATTTAGAAGCTAGTAAATCAGTTGAATGGGCTTCTTGTGTTGATTCTCGTAAATCAGTAACAGATTATAGTGTCTTCTTAGGACAATCTCTAATATCATGAAAATCAAAGAAACAAGTTACAATTTCAAGGAGTAGTGTCGAGGTAGAATATCGAGCAATGACTAATGCAACTTGTGAGTTATTTTGGTTAAATTCAATTTTACGTGAATTACATATTTCTATTTCTATATATGTTTTCTCTTTTGTTTTGTGATAGTACAGTAGCTCTTCACATCCTCAGTAATCTATGGATCAACCGTATTGAGGTGGATTGTCATGTTGCTCGTGAAAAGTTGCAATCGGGTTTTCTAAAAACATTCATGTGAAGACAAACAATCAAATTGCGGACATTCTCACAAAACCATTATCTTTCACACAATTTCAAGACTTACTTTTCAAGATGGTAATATCTCAATTATACTCATCATCTTGAATGAGAATATTAAATATCATTAAGATAAATTTCTTTTTCTTTTTTTTTTTCTTTTTTTTCTTTTTTTTCTTTTTTTATTTTTCTTTTGATAAGTAGTTATTTGTTAATTGTTTAGTTAATGATATTGAATAATTGAATTTTTGGTCTTGAATATATTGTATATTATAAATACACATTCATATGTATTTTTGGCTCAATAAATAAAAAATAATCTATTTTCCTTTCGTCTTGATAGATTCTACGCCAGTAAGCAACATTTATTCCTTGAATTTAGACCCAAATCATAATATGAAGACAACTAGAGCATTCTGTAATTTGTTTTGATTGAAAAACTAAAAAAGATTTATAGGTTATGTGATATATCAAGACACAACAACAAAAAGTTAAGAACAAAATTGGTGACGTATTACTAAACAAATACAATATCAAATATTAAAATATGAATCAAAAAGTGATTCATTGTCCTTCAAAAGGGCAACAAGAAGTTTGCGTTTTTTATTGGTAATTTATTTATGTTTTATTGTCTGTATTCCTATTAATCCACATGTCTACATATGCATAACTTTTGTATAAAGTCGATCTCGAATGATATTTTCATTTTAAAAATACCCAAGGCAAAGAGAAATTAAAGTTTGTATAAAAAAATCTGATGTTAAAAATTAAAACTAATTTATTAGCAAACTTGTGTAATATCTAATTAAACTATTCAAAACGCTGATCCTACACTCATCAAATATGATTTAACAAAACCAATATAACTACTCAAATTTAATTAGTTATAACTAAACACTATATATTTTAATTAAATATTATTACTCATTTTGAAAACAAACTATAGTTATAATTCAAATCTATATATAAAAAGTCGCAAAATTTCTCAACTCTCATGAAGTCACCTCATCATCCCATTATTATTTTATTTTTTTTATTCTACATTAATTATCATTTATAAATTCTTTAAATGAATTATATATTATTAATATTAACATTTTAAAAAAGACAAAAATATTTATATTAATTTAGAGAATATTTTAGTAAATATATATGTAAATAAATAAAAATAATTATAATTAGTAAATTAATAAATAATAAAAAAAACAAAAAGTTTATATATTTATTTGAAATAAAATTTTGTGAAGAGAAAATTTGACAAAAATTGGAAGACAAAAATAAAGATGGCAAAGTTAGTTAAAATTCTAACCAATAAACACCAAATACTAAGTATCACCATATAATAATATATTATATATGTTACATGTTTTTAGTTTTTTCATTCTAACTATGAGTGAATTGATTTAATTATTTTATTTTTCATATCATTTTAAGATATAAAAGAAATATTATAATAATTAATTATAACTTAGACAAAAATATTCACTTCATAGTTCAATGCAATATATTTTCACCCTATTGATATTCTATTAGTCTCATGTTTATTAATTTAAAAATACTTTGTCCGCTTAATCTTATTATTAAAATAGATAAATTTTATGTTATAACAGTCTGATATTTTTTATTAGGATCTATTACCTATTATTCGATAAAATAATATATATGTAATTTGATGAACCAATATTTTAAGAATTTCTAAAATATCGATTTATTTTTTATAGATTAATTTTATTATATATTTGTAAATTTTTAATATCTCGTGCATTGTCCGGGGTTTTTTTCTAGTCGATATATAAAAAGTTGTAAAATCTCTCAATTCTCATGATGTCACCTCATCATCCTATTATTATTTTATTTTATTTTGTTATTCTACATTAACTACCATTCATAAATTACTTTAAATGAATTATATATTAATTCAGAATTTAATTTAGAGACAAAATAAATTAAATTATATTAAATTTAAATAAATATTTAAAAAATCACAAAATATTTATATTAATTTAGAGGATATTTTAGTTAATACATATGTAAATAAATAAAAACAATTAGTAATTAGTAAATTTAATAAATAATCAAAAAAATATTTATATATTTATTTGAAATAAAATTTAGTAAATTATTAATCTTAACGAAATAATTATTAAAAAAATATTTATTTTCTATACATTCTCTTTTTTGAGACTTCCATGTCATTAAAGTATTTTTTATTCTATATTAATTACCATTCATAAATTATTTTAAATGAATTATATGTTAGTAATATTAATATTTTAAAGAAACAGAAATATTTATATTAATTTTGAGGATAATTTAGTTATTATATATGTAAATAAATAAAAATTAGTAAATTAATAAATCTATATATAAAAAGTTACAAAATCTCTCAATTCTCACATTGTCACCTCATCATCCTATTATTATAAAACTTTGAATACAAATTAAAATGAATTTAGTTTATAAAATAATTGAAAACTATTAGAAACTAATGAAATGAAATAAATAAATAAAATATAGATAAATAATCATATAAATATGTTATATAAAATTATATAAACTACAAAATATTTTAATATTTGAAATATTAAATTTTATATATAAAATATCACAAATTTATGTATTTATGTGAAAAAATTAATAGTATATTTAAATGAAAGTTTGGTTATAAGAAATTGAAAATTTTTTGAAAATTGATAAAATGAGACAAATAAATAAAATAGAGATAGATAAACATAGACATACGTTGTATAATATTTCAAAAACTTATATTTGATGTGTAGTTATATAATAAATTCGCGTACTTAGATGAAGTTTGGTTAAAAAATATTAAAAATATTGGACACTACTGAAATAAAACAAATGATAAAATTGATAATCATCAATTATATTATATCTAAAAAATTTTGTTTTAAAAATCACATGTTTTTATATAACATTGATATCACTATCATATATTATTGAGTTATAATAATTAGATCCTGTCAATTTTTTGATTATTTTAAACAAAAATTTAAACATATTATCTATTTTTCGTAAAATGATATAGAAAATAATGATTCATTTGTGATTATAAATTTCAATCGTATAATTAAAAATAGAAAAAACTCCACGTATCGAGCGGATTCTATTACAATATAAATGTCAACTAAATAGATGGTGTATATTCACTGAAAATGGATCGGGATCGTATTAAAACTATTTTCATATGTTACTTTGTTGAAATTGTGATTCCTCCATGATAAATCAACAACTATTATCATGTGTATCACATTAAAGGATGCTTTATCATCGAACAACATCATCATATCTTATGTAGATCATGGTTTGGAGAAATTCTCATTCGCTTATTATTCAAAATTATTGGATGTGGCATAAATCCAAACAAAAATGAGTATAAGGGTGTTTGTTTGGCTCTTTAAAGAAGTAGAGACAAAAGTTCGATTGAACATAGAATCACCATATAATAAAGGTTACTCGGTAGAAAATTATTCTTAATTCAAGCTTTTTGTATGTGATACTAATAATTATGGTTTTATATGGTAAATAATATGTTTTTAAGTTGTTAAGAAGATATTGGAGTGGAAAGAAATAAACAACATCAAATCTATAACATCTCATTGGAGTTTAGAAGCTCACAACATAAAGAATAATAGAAAACAAGTGCATTATAAATTTGAAGGAATTAACTACGCTAATGAGTTATGCTTTCGGTGAAATGATATGAGTGGATGGAAGAAGAAGATGAAGATAGAAGAGAAAACTATTCATTTGTTCATGTGGATGATACGATAAATTCTTTAAAATTTCTTTGTCATTACTCATACAAAAAACATGATGGGGTTTTAATTTCATTTTTTAAAATATTTTATATTGTAAAATAACCATAAATAATAAAATAAAATGCAGAGAAAATTTGAAAAAAAATTGGTAGACAAAAATAAAGATTGCAAAGTTAATTAAAATTCTAACCAATAAGCACCAAATACTATATATCAGCATATTATAATACATTATATATGTTACATATTTTAAATTTTTTTCACTCTAATTATGAGTGATTTGATTTAATTAATTTGTTTTTATATGATTTTAAGATATAGAAGATATATTATAATAATTAATTATATTTTAGACAAAAATATTAACATTCATAGTTCAATATATTTTCACCTCATTGATATTCTCTTAGTTTCATATTTATTTATTTAAAACCATATTTTCTACTTAATCTTCTTATTGAAATAGATCAATTTTAAGTTATAACATTCTGATATTTTTTTATTAGGATCTATTATCCATTATTCGATAAAATAATATATACGCAATACTATGAACCAATATTTTTAGTATTTATAATATATCAATTTATTTTTAATAGATTAATTTTATTATATATTTGCAAATTTTTAATATCCCTTGCATTGCGCGGATTTTTTTTCTTGTCTATATATTAGTTATAACTCAAATCTTTATTTTAAAAAACGTAAAATATTTACATTCAATTAAGATAATATTTTACAAATTATATATGTAAATAAATAGAAAATTAATGAATTAATAAATAATTAAAATAATTTTTATATGTTTATTTTAAATAAAATACAGTAAAGTACTAAACTTTGAAAAATAAATTATTAAAAAAATATTGATTTTAGTTATATGTATTATTTAATTAACTAGAAAAAAATATTGATTTTAATTTATTTTAATAAATTTGAATTTTAAAAAAACTAAAATTAAAAGTATTTAAAACTACATATATTATTGAAAACAAAAATTTGATTAAAAAAATAATACCCATAATATCATTTACCTTTTCTAATAAATGTATATTTTTAAAATGATTTAGATTTAATATATCTCTTAATTATTATCCATTTTTTCTATTTTAAAATAAATAAATCATTTTACATATTAAAATTTTACATAAAAATGATCCATGAAAAATTAAAATAGATAAATTAAAAAAAATAATATGATAATTTATTTTAATTTACATATATTTTTCAACTTTATTGTTACCAAAAAACATTTATGCACACAATGTTGAAATAAAAATATTAAACTTTGACAAAATAATTATTAACAAATATTCGTTTTGTTGTATATATTATTTAAAATTAATTATTCTGAAAAAAAATAATTTTTAACAAATTTTAACAAATTTAAATTTTAAAAAACTATAATTATAAGTAACTAAAATTAGATATATTATTGAAAAAAATAGAATGAAAAAAATTAATCTTCATCATATCATTTATCCTCTCTAATTAATATCTATTTTCTATACAATTTAGATTCAATCTATCTATTAATGAATTTTTCATTTTTCCTATAATTACAATAAATAAATAATATTTCATATATTAAATTTATTCAAAGGAAATGATCAATAAAAAATTAAAATGTATAAATGAACGAATATAATATCATAATTTATTTTGAATTTATATATCTATTTCAAATTTATCATTACAAAACAATTTTTTCCCTAATATATAGGCAATTGGATTGATCGAGGCTTTTCATTCATTCTAATCTTTCAAATTTCCAAGTCATCAAAGTAATTTTTTTATTCTAAGTTAATTATCATTCATAAATTACTTTAAATAAATCGTGATATTATTATTTTAAAAAATACAAAATATTTATATTAATTTAAAGGATATTTCAGTTATTAAAAGTTTTAACTACCACAAAATAAAATCTTAAAAAAATTTCATGTAACCCATTTAAATTTCAATAAATTTTAATAAAGAAAAAAAATTAAATGTTTTTAAATATTTTTAAAAATAATATTTAGTTATTAAAAGTTTAACCAACCACATAAAAATCTCTTCACAGAAAACCCCACTTAAATTTAAATTAAATTTTAATTAAAAAATAAAATAATTTCTTAAATGTTAAAAAACTTCTAATTTGTGATTAGGGTAGTATTAAATGTTTTAAAATTAATTTTTCTTATTAAAAGTTTTACCTACAACAACAAAAATCTCTTAAAAAATCTTTCAAAAAATAAAATCTATACATAAAAAGGAGGATAAAATGGTGCATTCTCCTTGCGCCACCTCATCAACATTTAATTTTGTTTCATATTTTTTATATTTTATTTTAATTTATAATTTAATTTTATTCTCTATTATAAATTCTTTATAGCCACTAAACTAAATTTAATATCCACTATAATTATTCATAAATTGTAACAATTCAATTTTTTAATGTAAATTAATTAAATACAAATCTATATATAAGAACAAGAGGTTTTTTCTCTCTTAACAAAGAATCTTTTTATATATGTCTTCAAGTAATATAATAACAATATAAATATAAAAAATATATTCAATATATATATATATATATATATTAAATAAATATTCTATTTTCAATTTTTTTTGAATAATACAATTAAGACAAAAATTAAAACATGAAAAAAATAAAAAATGGGAATAACAACTACAATACAATTAAGACAAAGAATTAAAACATAAAAAATAAAAAATATGAATAACAACTACAATAAAAATTGATTCAACATACACTTGTAATTTAATTTAATTCTAATAATTGATTCAATATAATTTAATTTAATTAAATGAGTTATAGACCTAAATTAATAAAACATGAAATAATAATGGAGGAAGTAATAATTAAATTATTAAAGATCGGATTATTAATTTAAATTGATTCAATAATAATTATATTAAATTAAATGAATTGTAGACCTAAATTAATAAAACGTTATAATTTAGGTCTATTAATTTACAATTAATAATGAATTATTAATTGGTATTTTTTACAATTTACAATAATAAATCTATTAATTTATATATTTAAAATACAATTTTAATTTTAATTACAATTGTTATTAATATATAAGATTTATAATAATACGTTATAAAATAGTCTTTTAAAATTAATATTTATTTATTATTAAAACCGAAAGCTTTTCCATCTCATTTAATTTTATTGTTATTAAAAACATGCATAAGAAATTTTTTTCAACCTTAAGTGATTTTTTTTAATATTTGTTTCATATTAATAGTGCATCTATCCCTCTTCCATTTCAGTTTTTTTTTATATCTGTTGCTCTTCCATAGGATTCCCTTATCCTGGTTCGGTTCTAACGTCTGGTAATCTTTCCACGTCAGCACACATCCATATTAAATAATATTTTGTAACATAAAAATAAATATTACAAACGTTATGTTTTGGGTTGCATTTATTAAAAAAAGCCCTCTCCAAACACAACCCTAGAAATTTTCAGCGACGCATTTACCTCCATTTCGGCTGGCGTCGATTGACGGTCTCCACAGACATCAGTAACAGAGGAGTTCGGTGACACAAGGTGCAGCGTGACGAGGTGAGAGGTCCACGGTTTGCTCTGCTATAGGAGCTTCAATCCGCGAGCTTGATCGAGTCTCCAATGGAGAAGAGTTGGTCATAGAAACAAGAGGTGAGAGACCTTCGTTAATCGCAATCTTTTGATTATAATGGCCTCTCCAAACACAACCCTAGAAATTTTCAGCGACGCATTTGTCTCCATTCCGACTGGCGTCGATTGACGGTCTCCACACGACCTCAGTAACAGAGGAGTTTGGCGCCACGAGGTGCAGCGTGGCAAGGTGAGAGGTCCATGGTTCGCGCTGCTATGGGAGCTTCAGTCCACGAGCTTGATCGAGTCTCCAATGGAGAAGATTGGTCAGAAAAACAGGAGGTGAGCGACCTTCGTTAATCGCAATCTTTTTCACCTCTGCCTGGTGTTTTTCTCCTCGGTTGTCTCTTATTCCCCTTTCGCTAATG
>CM071861.1:36899461-36920677 GCA_036759665.1 Gynandropsis gynandra | reverse complement strand
TAAAAGAAGAAATGAAGAGACTACCTATATCAGAGAAGATAAGGAAGGAACATGGATGGTGGCAAAGGAAGGAAGGACCTCTTCAACTCAATTCGATTTGGTCTTAGTGTTTCTAATTTGTTGCTTAAATTGCTATATATTTCTTTATGCATAATAGCCTTTGTTTGCATTCATTGTGGTCCTTCAACACTGACTGTCAAGGAACCCGCTTGGGGTCTTGCACATTATGCAACCATTTAAAAGCGTCATCGAGAAAAGGCTGTATGGAGTTCAGCACTGGTGTTGGTGGTGACTGCGGCAGTACTGAATGACAGAGACAAGGCTGCATGGAGTTCAGCACTGGTGCTGGTGGTGACTGCGGCAGTACCCGAACCCGAACCCGTGGGTAATGAGATTTCATTACCCGAACCCGAACCCGAAGGTTCGAGTAATTTTTCGCGAGTTCGGGACGGGTTTCGGGACGGATTCTCTGGGTAATTTGCCCAGTCCTATGAATTGCTTTAGGCATGGATATATCAGCTTTAGTTATACCTCATGACTAATGTAACTCTTTATATTTATTTTTCAATTTTTAGTGATAGATAAAAATGTTTCAATAGTGAAAAATCTGAGTATGAGTTCACATAGTTAAGATGGTGAGACATAATGTTATCTTTTTATTCCTCATTTTGCATAATATAATCAAGCGGAGAATGTTTTTAATATTTCTTAATGCACACAAATAAATGTTTTTTAAATTTCTCTGATAACATTGTCTCAGTTGGGAATAGGATATAAACATATAGAAACTTATGTAGATATGTGTCAGCATAGCTACCAATAAAATGATTATTTAAAAGAGGAGTCTTTTATGTTAAAAAATAAAAACTTAAGATATATCATTTAATATTTTTATTTATTTAAAAGTTTGTACATAATTAGATATTGTTTCTTAAAGAAAATTTTATATGTACAACAACATTACCTCAAATATATATTTTTCTCTTTCACTTGAACACATAACATAATTTTTCTCTTTTTTTTCATAGTCGCATAACACACATTTATTTTTCTTATATATATAATAAAATTTTAATTTTTAACAAATAATAACAGTAATTAAAACATTGTGTATGATGTAAATAAATAAGATTTTTAAAAATGTTTAATTATGAAATTGTTAATAAATAAAATATTTAAAATATATTATATTATTTTATAAAAACCGTCTTCTACCAAAGTTAATGTGGATTATACTCTTTTTACGATTTCGATTAAATTATGAATCCACAAAATATAATTCTTTAAAAAAACGAAAAAATGACCAATGTAAATTCAAAATTTTATTATCAATATTTTCATTATATTATTCATTTTCTATAATTTATAAATTAAAATTAAAAAAATTAAAAAATAAATTATATATATATATATATATATATCAATCCACGCATCGCGCGGGTTATAATCTAGTTATATATATAATAATCCTTGCGAGGTTGCTTCTGGTGAAACCACCTCAATAAGGATTATTAAATGATTTAAGAATTAATTTTTAGTTATTAAAAGTTTTACCTACCATAAAAATAAATCTTAAAAAATATTGTATGTAACCCATTTAAATTTCATTAAATTTTAATAAAGAAAAAATTATATGGTTTTTAAAGATTTTTTTAAAAATAATATTTAGTTAATAAAAGTTTACCGAACCAAAAAAAAATCTCTTCACAAAAAACTCCACTTAAATTTCAATTGAATTTTAATTAAAAAATATATGATTTCTTAAATGTTAAAAAAAATTCCAATTTGTGATTAGGGTTTTGCAAGTATTAAATGTTTCAAAAATTATTTTTTGTTATTAAAAATTTTACCTACAACAAAAAATAAATCTCTTCAAAAAAACCTTTCATCTAACCCATTTAAATTTTATTAAATTTTAATAAAGAAAAAATTAAATGATATAATAAAAAAGAATATAATTAATGAATAAAAAATCTATATATATAATAATCCTTTGCAAGTTCCCTCGTAATGTCACCTAATCATAAAGGTTTTTAAAAATAATTTATAATTATTATCAAAATTGATAATCCTTGCAAGAGAAGCTCCCTCGTGATGCCACGTAATCGTACAGTTTTAAAATAATTTATAATTATTATCAAAATTAATAAAAAAAAATTGAATTTTTGTTTATTTATATGACTTTTGATTTCTTCCTACGTTTTTTCTGCAATTACTCTTGAAATTTTGCCCACATTCTCACTCCCCAGAGAAACTCAAAAGACCATTATTTACTAACCTACTGTCATTCTCCTTCTTCAGCCTCCTAACCGACAACCTCGATCCAAATCCATTTCTATGAGATCCGTCTTAAGCTTTCGCATGCGTCATAGCTTTTTCCCCGTCGCTCATGGTAGTGAGCTTCTTCCCCTTCTCCACCATAACTTCTTCGCTTCGCCGGCAGCTCTCGCAAGTATGGTCTTGAGAGCCTTCCTCACATCATCCTCCTTCTATCTCTCTCTTTCTTTAACTAGAGGATCCACATGAATCCTTGATAGATGGGGAAGTGAAATGCTTCAGTTTCCTCTCCTACAATCTTATCACAATATTGAAGGACTGTTTTCGTCGGGAATCCGCTGAAAATCAAGAAAAAGGCAATATTGAAGGAATTCATCATATTTGGCAAAATCGAATCCGTGAAGATACGGTTTGTGCCTATTGTAGACGTGAGTTGAGTTTCTGTAATAATACACTGAGAGTAATTAGATTAATTGATTTTTATTTGATCGTATGAATGATGTTTGGTTTTTTATCTATTAGACAAAGAAACGAGAAATAGAGCTATAATGCCGAAGCAAGTCAATGAAAATGCATCAAGGTATAACCTGTAACCCTAGTTCGGATACCGATGCTTGAATCTTCCTTTAAGGTACTTGTAGTTTGTGTCTTTCTTTAAGGGTTGATGAGATTAAGATGTCGAAGTGTCCATGCTTATGTAGTGTTCAAATCAGAGCAGTCTACTGAAGCTTCTTTGGCCTAACATGTCGCTGGTACAATTTTCCTCTTGTTTACAATGATTGAGCTGATCAGGAAGTATCAATTAGTTCTTATGTTTATCTATGCTTAAATTGGCGGAAATCATTTTTGGGTGATAGGGCATGCCCACCTCGAAAGAAGTTGAAAGGTCAGGATGCATTGGTGTATGACCCTAAGAGGATGGTCTTTGTCGGTAATCTCCCGTTTGATGTAAAGGTTAGTCTTGGGGGTTCTCTAAGTGACAATCGCAATGATTTTACGTCCTCACAATTCACTATACATACCGTAGGATGAAGCATTATACCAGTTATTTACCGGTATGAGTATCTGTGAAGCAATGTAGAAGCAATGCGTATCGTTAGAGATCCTCACTTGAACATTGGAAAGGTAATTGCATATGTCTTGTTTACGACTCGTGTATGTCAAATAAGTAGGCTTTAAGGTATTTTATCGAGCTTTTATCTATACATCAGTCAACTTATCTTCTTCTTCTTCGTTCATCAGGAAGCTGCAAATGTTTTCCTAAAAAATGGAAACTTGAAGCTTTGGCAGAGAAAGTACGGTGGAACAAGCTAGGAACCCAAGCAGGGAAAGCAGAAAATGCCATATGTTGCTGCAAGAAGACTAGAGCAACAAGCTCGCAAGAAAGCAGTGTTAAACGTGTTCGGGCTAAGCGTAAAACGGATAACTAGATGCCTGATAACTTCTCCCGTATGAAGAAAGCTAAGCGATTTTAGGGCATTCAAGGTAATTGTCATCGATTGTGGTCCTTACATGACATAATGTTTTGATAATGATGATATATTTTCTTGTACTTGTGTTACATAACATTAGGGTTCTACTTTGATAATATGTCATAAATTTGACAGAAAAAATGTCACTTTTCATACTCAGTAGTTGCATTTGCACACATCTCAGTTTATGTTGAATGAAAAAGTAAGCTTCTTTTTTCTTGGGTCACATGAAAATGTTTTCTGTTAAATTTGATTATGAAATAGACAACAAGTGGTAAAACAGAATATACTCTGATTTGTTCTAAAAATATGTATATAAGGGTTGAGTTTTGTTGATTTTGAGGCTCTCTCCATCTTATGTTATGGGTTTTCTTGCTAATTAAGGTTGGAGTAACATATACAACGCCAATGAGGAACAACGTGACCATCGAGTTGAAATCGTAAAGATCTCTGAGTGATTTCAACTCCCCGAGAGCAATCCCAGCCTGTAATAAACCCGTCTAAGTCAAGAGATAGACGATTAATGTAATCGATTTCTCGAAAGAAAGATGAAGACATTGAAAATAAGAGAAACAACATTAATGAAAGTGTTTGGTAGGGTTGGAGTTAGTCCTAAGAACAACATGTAATTCAACAATCCGTCTTTTCTTCTCTCACTCTGCAAATCAAAACACATTATATATTCACTTCTCTTCAACCTGTTTAACTCAAAATACAATTAGAACACACTATGAACTTCACCTGATTCTGAATGAACACCAATTTGTCAGGCCAAAGAGAGAAGACAAGAGATCTACCGATAAGCTATGATAGAAAATAACAAGAAGAAGCAGTGGCTGTAGCTGTGAATACTACAAGAGCTACACCTTTGAAAACTCCAAAAAGGACACCAGAGTAATGACATGAACACTGTTCCAGGTATCATGAAGGTCTGCATGAAAATGTACACCAGATAGTACCCAACAAGGACCTGAATTGTGTAATCACTTGTATAACTCTCTAGATTGTCTCTGTATCATTTGATTCCAGAAACCATACATCAAAATGAATGTACATTGCAAATTACATGGTAATGTGAAGCAATCCATTCAGATAGTATTCAAACAGGATTTTCCTGAATTCTGAATCAAAATCCACCCTTTATTAAGGAACCCAAAAGAACAGTATCAAACGAATAGTTACCTAAGGATCAAGAGGTCCTCAAGATTTCGAGGAAGCTTGAGAAAACTGTAATCCGATGTGGGCATTGTGAGGTAAACGCAAAGAAGGTCAATCAGGAAACCCATTATGGAGGAGAAATATATATATATGTTTTGCCAAATCTGAACATCACAAAAGCTCGGCTCCAAAAATTGGAAAATCAATTTAATACCATGATGATGCAAAAGTAATCTTAGATTATATATAATATTTTTTGTATTCTATTTTTAATAATTATTTATTACATACAATTTAATAAATAATTATATTTTTTATAACGATAAAATTTGAATCTTAATATAATTATCGTATTGTAAAAATTAATGTACGCACTGGTGCATCGCGCGGGATATTGCCTAGTTATTATTAACAAAAATTGATTTTATGCATTATCTTTTCTCAAGCTTTCACATTATCAAAGTATTTTTTTGTTTTTTTATTCTATATTAATTACCATTCATAAATTACTTTAAATAAATTATATATAAGCAATCTTAATATTTTAAAGAAACAAAAATATTTACATTAAATTTAAAGATATTTTAGTTATTATCATGTAAATAAATAAAAATTAGTATATTAATAAATAGTTGAAAAAAAATTATATATTTATTTGAAATAAAATTCAGTAAATTCTTAAACTTTAACAAAATAATTATTAAAATATTAATTTTAGTTATATATATTATTTACCTCGAAAAAAATTTTAATTTTAACTTATTACAAGTATTTAAAATTATATATATTATTGAAAGAAAACATTTGGAATAAAAAATAATTAATGTTCATGTATCATTTACCATCTCTAATTAATGTCTATTTTAATTTAGATTTAATATATCTCTTAATTAATATACATTTTCTCGATAATTAAAATAAATAAATAAATAAATAAATAAATAAATAAATAAATAATATTACATATATTAAATTTTTACAAAGAAAATGATACATAAAATTTAAAGTATATAAATAAACGAAGATAATATCATAATTTATTTTGAATTATATATACTTTTCAAATTTAGCTTTATAAAATAAAATTTTATGCGTAATATACGGGTTATAACCTAATATATTTTAAGTAAAGTGTAATTTCTGAAAAATAAATATAAATTCTTTGTTATAATCTAAACATTCTCTCATATGCACCCTCACTGAAATCCAAATATACAAAAATATGGAAATCTATATAAAGGTAACTAACACGAGAAGAAGAAATTTTTAACGTTAAATATTGGAAACTCAAATCCAATAGGATCAACCCTCCGAACGATGGAAATTTTGGCTCAAACATTGCAACGTATGAGGTGAATCAAGACATCCAACATTTATTGTGGCACCATTTTAATATCATCAAATTTTATATGGATTATATATAATCCATTAATACGAACTGATACAGATTTATTAACATAAAAATTAAATTTATAAGCGTTTATTAATATAAACGTTTATAAATTAAATTATTTGTGTGGTCCATTTCGATCATCTAAATTTATAACATTGGAGAAATCAATCAAATAGAATTTTAAATCCGAAAATAGAAAGCAATTTTTTTTAATTTAATATTGAAGGGCTATAATAATAGTAGAAAGAGCACAATAGTTGAGAATGAATATACTTTCTCATTATTGAAAGAAAAAAACACATCACACCTGAACTGAAGATTTACACGAACATACTTCAGTGCTTATTCAATACATACATATATTACACATATGATCATGATTTCAAACATTTTCATGGACAGTTAGAGTTTCGACCAGGACCGCCATAATAGAAGTAACTACCCCATGTTGAACCTGTTCCTCCAAGGATGATATTGTAACAGGTTGGATGGGTGGCCAGAGATGAGAGTCCTGTTGCGGGTTGAAGAGTGTTGGACCCATCAACTATCTCTAAGTTTCTGAAATAGGCCGCCTTTCCGTATCCTTCTGTTGGAAAGCTCCCACTTCCCATATGTGTGGATGTGTGTTGCCCATTGGTTTCTTGATTCACAATCTCACCTCCCCAATCAACTCCTGTTGCTTTATTCGCTAGGGTACTGAACAACGTCCCTGGCCAATACCCAACGTTTGTTCCATCAATTTGGAGCCACCAGTTTCCTGTTGGTGTGTCCTAAATCAAGATCGATATTTTTTTTTAGTTATGGAATGTATTTTCACAAATATATATATATATATATACACACACATTTTTCATTTAAAGCAAAAGGTTTTGATGGTTACCTTCCATATAAGTAAAGTTTTTTCGTATTGATAGCCTCCATACACTGACGTGGGAGCAAGGGTTCCACCAAGGACCCAAGTTGTATCTGTCTGAACAAAACCTGAGCACAGAAGATTGTAGCAGCCTGTGTTTTGGTATCCATCACTCTGTTTCGAATTTCATAATTATTATCAAGGGATGAAAAGATATTGTTCATATACATAAAGCCATATAGAAAAAGTCCAAAAAATATTTAATAATTTCTTGACAACTTACTGTCCAGTAAACAAAAAGCTTTGTATTATAATCACCATATAAACCTGGATAGACCTATATAATATAATACCAATGGTAAAGAAAAAAACAGTGAGTATGTAGCATAAAAAGACAAATAAAACTATAAGAAAAATTGTACATAAGTACACAAGTCAGAAGTTAAACAAAACCTGCAAACCAGCTTCAATGGTGTTGACACCAGAACTACTTTCAGCGGCAAGCCAAGTCTGAGCTAAACTGAATTCATTATCTTGTTGGACAAAGGGCTTCCAAAGATTGATTACGGATTTCGAACCGTAATAGTTTCCATTCGACAACCTCGTTATGGCATACTACATTTCCAAAAACATAACAACATATGAGGGAGCATTAGAGAAATGATGAAAAAATTAATCAAATGCATATGATTTATATACCTCATGGAGGGCAGCAGATAGACCACTTGATACAACTTGTCGGATGCTATTATAAGTCTTTTTTCCAAAACTTTTGAGGGAACTTGCTCTTAAGAGATCTTCTTCTGTTGTTCTTCTGATCGGAACAGTGTTTTCTGGGCATTCTCCATTCATGTGCCAAAGCTGAAGTATAGTCTTTGGCTTTTCCTCAATAATTTCGACATGGTTGTGTCTTGGTTCGAAACTCGGCCTCATCTGCTCAAGATTACTCCCAATGAAACATTATAAATATTTAATATGGATGCACTTGAGAAAAATCCGTCAAAAGAAAATATTTGAAAAAAAAAACACATTTGTCAAAGGACCTGGATGGTATGATTTTTGAGCAAAGGATGATCAAAAGCTGGTTGATTGGCAATAGGCACACAGTCTATTATATCTCCATCCAAACTCTGTAATATCAAAAATAAAACAAAAGTGTAAGCTCAACGTACGTTTTCAAGTCGTATGCTAGGGTTTCACATACCATATTGGTGCATGTAAACACAATAACAGTAAAGAGAACAATTTAAAGTACAAGGTTCAATAAAGAAAACCAACTAGAATATTTACGTGTAGAACCATATCACTATATATATAAAGTATAATTAAATTCACCTCGATAGATTTCACAGCCGGTTTGTTAAGTTGCTCCAAACGCATACGTATTTCGGCTTCAGGGATAATAGAAAATTCATCTGTTTTGGCAGAAGCCGAGACAATGGCAGCAGTCATTACGATAACCAACAAAGTGGTCATCATGAGTTTAATGAAGAGAAGTCGAGAACCCATTACTAACACTCTTGCAAAACCATCGGCAAGGATATATGTCATATTTATAGGCATAGTTTCTTGATTTAAAAATGTAATGAAAAGTGTAATTCGTTAATAAATACAAATTACAAATTAATATATAGTTTAAATCAATATCATTGAAAGAAATAGGAGAAAATGACTTGCTGGAAGGAAAAAAAAACGTGTTGATTGTAACCGTAACTGTTATTTGTGAGGATAGAAGCAGAAACGGGACCGCCTTATTTACGTAATTGTATCGAATAGTTACGGAATTTGTTTTTTTACGTATTTATGATTGCATATTCTATGGATTGACATACTCTGCAATTCATAAACACTATCACATGGGTTTTCTTTCTTTCATATATTAGGAATACTTGACTATACACTAATGTTTCATTGACTGAAATCTTCATAATAATTTTTTATGACCCTATAAAATACTAATATGGTACTTTTTTTTTCAAAGCTCTAATTTTATGAATTTATGGAAGGATAGGGTAATATCGTGTTTTTGAAATGTGGAATAAAAATATGCCAAGAACATCTTCCAAAATTCGAAATCTAACTTATGTCATGGGAATATTGTTACATTAATATTCCACCACATAGTTCAACTCGCAAAAATATATGTAAAATTAATTTCTCTACCCAGATTCAAACGATCATTAGTGGGAAAAAAGAACTTGATGGAATTTAGTATTGTAGAATTTTGATTTTATTACAGTAACATAATTTACATATTTATGAAAACAAAAAGAAAAACCTAGAAGAAGTCGGACCCCCTTATCGTATTGCCATTGGTCCTTATTTCAATAATTCCACATTTTTAATCTTTTTTGTTAATTATTTTAAAATATCTCCAAGAGAGACCGTGCAAGAATGTCAAGTAACTGTATCGACATGTTATGGATATTATTTCGTTTTTTAACATATTCAAGCTCATATATATTCACAATAATCTCATTAATAACATTTATATGAGGATTTAGAAAATTGTGGAACGCATTTATAATTCTTTTTTCCATAACTCTAAAAAGAAGTCGGTCCAACCAGATCTTCTTTCTTTGTTCTCTTGATCGGAACTGTGTTTTTGGGGCACTTCCCTTTCGTGTGCCAAAGCTGAATTATAGCCTTAGGGTTTTTTTTTTTTTGGTGTTTCCTGTAAGAACACCTTCTGAGTGGGAACTTTACGTCATCTCTCCACTCAATATATTGATACTGAAAGAAACACAATGAAATATAGTTTTAAGTAATATGGTGTGGTTTTTATGCAAATGATAATCAAAACTATTTAATTGAAAATAAGGAAATAATCTATTATATCTCCATCAGAATTCTATTCAAAAATTATATATCGAGTAGAAAATGTTAGTCTTTACAAAATATCAGGACTATATGATCATATATAATAAAATATCGTACATGGAAAGATTTGATAGCAAGCTTGTTAAGTTGTTTCAAGTGTCGTCTTACTTTGACCTCCGAGAAATTGGAACAACTAAATTAGGGACTTGGTTGCTTTTTTTTATGGTGGAATGTTATTATCTTTTACTTTCCATTATCAGAAAGAGCATAATGTACAATTCTGAAAACAGAGTAATATTTAAAAATATGGGAATTAGTAGCCCCAGAACAATAAAATATCCTTAAGTTCAAATATTAAATGTTGAAAAAAAAATGGAATAGGGTATAACTATTATAAATCAAAAGAATGAAACAACATTGTTTTTCTTATTGCTTTGAAATAAAATGTTTCTTTACTGCTTATTGTCTTTTAGATACCAGGTCTTTGAAAAACTATATATATATATATATATATATTTGTAACTACTATTTAGCTTTATTATTAATAAAAGTATCATTAATTGACACTCTTGAAAAGGTTATGTAATAAAAAAAAGTTGAAAAGCCTAATTCATTGGTTAAAACAAGGTTATAAACTATCAAAGATAACAAAATCAAATTAATCTTATAAATCAACGTCACCGAAAGAAATTGGAGAAAATAACTTGCTGGTGGAAAAAAAACGTGTTGCTTGTTATTGTAACCATTAGTTGTGAGGTTAAGAGAGCCCGCCTTATCCTATATTGTTGTTGGTGCATCAATCCTTATTTCATCAATTCCCCCATTTGTTCAGTTTTGTTTGGTATTGTCTTCTATGTTTCATTTTTTTATATAATTTTATCAATTATTTTGTTTTAATACATATACTAATGTTTCATTTGACTGAATCCTTCATGATACTTTATGACTCATCTGAATAGTTATACAATTCATTTTTCTATGCATATACTAATTTTCACATGGGCTTAATTTATTCACAATATCACCTCGTCATTCCATTTCTGTCCATTTATAGTTTATTTTAAAATTTGGCTATTTGTTTAAACAAATAGCAGATTGTATTTTGCTTTGGGTAGATATTTTAATTGGGGAATTTTGAAGACACTGGTGTTGGAAGACATATTTTATTATTTAATTTAGGATAAATAAAAAAACTCTTGAAATCGAAAAAGAAAAACAGAAAGAGCAAAATCATTGAGAAAACATAAAAATTATCTTTATTGAAGGAAAAAAAACACATAATCACATCTCGATCGTCTGAAGACTGACAATATGCATATAGTATGCATGCTTCAACACTTATTCAATGACAAAATCCGAACATAGTTTGGTTATTACATACAACCTTTATCACTCGGTATATATTACACAAAGCAAACACATATTGTACATAGTGTGATCACAGAGGATCAATTTTTTCATGGACAGTTAGCGTTACGACCAGAACCACCAAAGTAAAAGTGACTTCCCCATGATGTTCCTGAACCTCCGATGCGGACATTGTAACAATTTGGCTTAGCGGCGAAGGATGTAAGTCCTGATGGAGTTCTAAGAGTGTTAGAGCCATCAACTATCTCAAGGTTTCTAAAGAAGGCTGCCTTTCCAAACCCTTCCTCTGGGAAGTGTCCACTTCCCATGTCGGTTGATGTGTGTTGTCCATTCGTTTCTTGATTCACAATTTCACCTCCCCAATCCACTCGTGATGCGCTATCGGTAAGAGTGGTGAACAACGTCCGAGGCCAGTACCCAACGTTTATTCCTTGAACTTGGAGCCACCAGTTTTGTGTGTTCTTGTCCTAAATAAAATAACAACTTTCGTTATATAGATATATTTATATGTATTGAATCGCGATTTTTAAAGAAAAAGAGTCCTATTATTACCTTCCATATGAGTAAACTGATTTCATATTGGGAACCTCCATATACTGATGTGGGTTTCAGGGTTCCACCAAGGACGAATGTTCGATCGGTCTGAACGAAGGCTGAGCAAAGAAGATTGTAGCAGCCTGTTTTTTGGTATGCATCACGCTGTTTGAGTTTTCCAGTTGTTTGTCAGCGGACAAAAAGATATGGTTCACATAATTCCATTTATCAGTTAAGAAATAACAAAAAAAAAACGAAGTATTGAGATGGTAAAACTTACTGTCCAATATATAAAAAGTCTTGTGCTATAGTCACCATACAAGTCTCGATAGACCTATGTATACATATATATATATATATATTAGCATTGGTAAGTATTACGAATCACCACTCTATATATCTATACATTATATAATAAAACGGTGAGAAAATATATACGTATAAGTTAACAAGTTCGAAGTTGAACAAAGACCTGCCAACCAGCCTCGATGGTGTTGAGATCAGATCCACTTCCGGCGACAACCCAAGTCTGGGCCAAACTGAACTCATTAGATTGTTGGACAAAGGGGTTCCAGACATTGATTATGGATTTCGATCCGTAAAACTTGTTATTCACCACCCTCGCTCCGGCGTGCTAAGCAATTCCAACAACAAAATAGCATATGAGTGTTACGTAAAATGATGACAAAGTTAATCAAATGTGTATAAAATATACCTCATGGAGGGTTGCAGATAGATCACTTGATACGACTTGTTGGATGGTTTTATAACTCTTCTTTCCAAAACTCTCAAGGGAATTTGATCTTAACAGATCTTCTGCTTTCGTTCTTCGGATTGGAATAGTGTTTTCTGGGCACTCTTCATTCATGTGCCACAGTTGAACTATAGATTTTCTCTTTTTGCTGTTTTCTGTAAGATCACCTTCTGGTTCGAAACTCGGGGTCATCTGGTTAAAATAATTCTCAGAAAAAAAAACAGAATTCATTATGGATATATATTGAAAAAAAACCACAAGAGGACAAAAATTTGAAATTGTTAAAGCACCTGGATGGTGTGGTTCTTGAGTAAAGGATGATCAAAAGCTATTTGGTCGGTAATCCGGACACAATCTATGATATCTCCATCCGGACTCTATTCAAAATATCGATATCAAAGAAAAAATATGTTAGTGTTATACATATTTTCAAGTCTTGTGTTAGGGTTTCACACGCAAAATAACATGTCTATCTTTATGAGAACACATCAACAAGAAACAAGAGAAATTAAGGCACAAATACAAATGGTACCTCAATAGATTTGACAGCCGGCTTATTAAGCTGCTCTAAACGCATACGTACTTCGGCCTCCCGGAGATTGTAAAATTCATATCCTTCAGCATAAACTGAGATTGTGGAGACAACCATAACCAGAAAACTTGTTATCATGATGTTAGAGAGGAGACAATGAGAAGCCATGATGAATCACAAAACGTAGACCCAAACTTCCTTTGATATTTCTTGCAAAACAATTAACGGAGATAGACTGAATTTATAGGATTAGAGTGTTTGCTTTTCTACAAATGTTGATGTCATTATTTTTTTAAAACAATCAAGAGGTCCACTTGGTTATTATTGTTTTTCCTTTTGTTGTCTTGTTGGGTATACTCTAAGATCGACTTCTGTTGAAGTATACCTATCATTTGTAATCCTTATAGACAATATATATATATGTATATATAATAATTTAACCATCATATGCAGAAGAAAATTAAGTATTTGAAATTAATATTTCTGAATACCGATATGTAAAGTATATATTTTACTTTTCTTTTTATGTCTATAAATATGTCTTTACATAGTTTTTTTATTATATTTAGAAATTTTGTATTAAGATAGAAAAAAGCTATATAACAATGGATATAATATTTTAGAATTTGCATTAAAAATAGCAAAATTCGGTATATGTTATTCAAACTGGCAGTTTAGTAACTAATATACTGAATCTAATAAAAATACTATATGAAATGACATATTTACCCTTATTATTCTAAGGCTACAAATTTAACAATTAAGATTCAGCATTTAAACGATGACAAGTTTAGATTTTAAGCATTATAAATTAATAGCTAGTCTATATAATAGAACAAAATATTATTTTGTATTTTTAATAGAATCAAGAAATAAAAAATTCAAGCGAGTGAAGACGAATGACGAGGTGCAAAGGCAAAAGTAATGGTGATCCAGGTTCGATTCTCGTTTTGTAGGAAGGAGCCTACTGCTATATAAGAATGCATAGTGACGTGTTTATGTTTTTTCATTCCTCACATGCTATATATATATATATATATATATTTCTCTTATAACAAGTCATCGGAGTCTAAAAGTCGGATTATCCTTCGAATTGTCTTCTATGTTTATCGATGTAAAACATTGTGTTTCACCTCTTCGTTATAACAAAGTCATCCATGACTTAGATTTTTCTTCTTGGTACATCATATTCCTCCAATCATTTCCACCTTTGACCTTCTTACTTAGCAATCAACGTAGAACATTGAACAAAATCATCATCTTCATCGCAACTTCTTGCATCCGCATATATTGTCCTCAACCGCACTACTATTTGCAAACTTTTTATTGTCCAATCGATTGAGGATTCGTATTTAAGTCTTTGATTTTGATATTTTGATAATTGAAGTAGGAGATTTTTCTTTCTTCAGATTATTTTTTTATACGTGGTTTAATACACATTCTTTGTAATTGTATTTTTTTTATATATTTACCGAAGGAAATGACTCAAGTTCTATCAGTGGTCGAGTGGGCTGATTTTCAGTGCCCGGACTAAGAGTGTGAAATACACTAAGAAAAGAAAAGGTTTTCAAGGGCAAAGAAGTAAAATGTTAGACCGTTAGGTCGTTATAAGGCGGAAGGGTATTTCTATCTTTCTTCAGCTTAGGTGTTTTTGGTTTAAAAATAGAGGAGAAAGATGTTTTCGTGTGGACTTCTAGTAATTGTTGCAGAGCTAAAGCTGAGATTTTGATGTTCTTTCTTTTCTAATTTCTTGTATCAAACACGTGGAATAAGATCTTTCTTTCTCCCAAGACGTAGGATGATCACACTGATCGATCTGAACTCGTAAACATTGCGTGTCGACCATTTTCTTATTTCGTGTTCTTGTTTCTTCTTTCACAAAACTTGAAGCCACAACTGGTTTAATTGATTTCACTAATCGATCTAAGGGGTAGTATTGTTTCTAAACACTACAAGTGGTATCAGAGCTCGGCTTGAAGGGAAAGTTAGATCGAAGGTTCGAGTCAAGATTCATTGCAAGAAAGATCTGTCATATTGTTTGAGGATGGCTTTCCAAATGCAGAAACTCGAGGTAGAGAAATTGATGGAAAAGGTGACTTCATTCTGTGGAAAGAAAAGGTGGTTGCAAACCTAGAGATCATGGGACTCCATATGGTATTAGAAGATGATCCAGAAACATGGGAGAAAGTGAAAGATTTAGAAGACATTGACGAGATGTCAATGCCTACACCAAAGAAGGTAATCTCTACGGCTGATTCTTCAAGTACACCTGGCATAGCGTTTGTCCCCACTACTAGTTCAGAAGTTATGTTGCCTTCCAAGATTGATGAAGGTATTTCTATTAGTGTTCGGAAAGAAAGAAGCAGAAAGGTAAGGAACATGATTGTTCTTTGCTTATCAGATCAAATCTTAAGAAAAGTTGTTCATGAGAAATCGGATTTTGGAATTTGGAGATTGCTGGACAAGATGTATGTGGAGCAGTCTCTGCTAAATCTCATGTATCTCATGCAAAGGCTCTCTGGTTTTAGAATGGATGAAATTAAGCCAATGGAAGAAAACCTGGATGTTTTTCAGAAGATGTTATCTGATTTACAGAATCTCCAAGTGAAGGTGGATGAGGAGTATCAAGCAGTATATCTCCTAAATGCTCTTCCTTCTCCATATGAACAACTTAGGGAGGTCCTGAAATATTCAAGATCGACCATTTCAGTTGAGAGGAGGTCAAAGCAGCTGCTAGATCTAAGGAACTGGAATTGCTGTCACAAGGAAAAGGATATAAGGCTGCTGGAGAAGGCCTAGTTGTTCGTGGGAGATCCGAGACTAGAGACAACAATGGTGGAGCAAAGGGTTCAAGATCTAGATCAAGATCAAAGTCTAGGTCAAAGACAAAGGCTGAGTGTTGGCACTGCGTAGAAAGGGGCATTTCAAGAAGGACTGTTATGCCAAGAAAAACCAGCACAAGGATTCTCAGTTTAAGAAAGGTGAAGCTGCATTGGCAAAGGGGAATATACAAGATTCTGAAGTCTTGACAGTCTTGAGTTGTGATGTTCTAGCAGCAGCTGAGGGAAATATCCAAGATGAGTGGATTTTGGACTCACGATGTACGTTTCATATGACTCCAAGAAAGGAGTGCTTTGCATCCTTGGAATTATCAGATGGTGGAAAGGTAAGAATGGGAAATGATACTTATTATGAAGTAAAAGGTTGTGGCAGTGTAAAACTAGTAACACATGATGGCTCAATTGTGATACTTACACAGGTAAGGTATATTCTGATCTTAAGAGAAATTTGATTTCTCTTGGTGCCTTAGAGAGATTAGATTGTTGGTATAAATCTCAAGCAGGTTCACTCAAGATAATTAAGGTTACAGGTTAATGATGAGGGGTGTATTGAAGAATGGACTTTATGTTCTTCAAGGGCACACAAGCACAGGGGAAGTCTGTCAAATAGACACTGATCTAGTGGGTTTATGGCATTGCAGGTTTGGCCATATGAGTTAGAAAGGTTTGGAGATATTAGCAAAGAAATGAGCTATTCTAGGAAATGATGTAACATCACTGGATTTTTGTGAAGATTGTGTTTACGGTAAGGCACATAGACTGTCATTTGAAACTGGCAAACATATTTCTACAGGTCTTCTTGACTATATTCATAGTGATTTATGGGGTTCTCCAAATGTGCCTTACTCACTATCTAAGTGTCAATACTTTGTGAGCTTTATTGATGATTTTACAAGGAAAGTTTGGATCTACTTTCTAAAGAAGAAGGATGAAGTCTTTGCTAAGTTTGTAGAATGGAGAAATCTGGTAGAGAATCTTATAGGAAGGAAGGTGAAGGCTCTCAAGACAGGCAACGGGCTGGAATATTGTAATCAAGAGTTTAATAGTTTCTGCAAGAAGGAGGGTATTCAGAGACACAGAACATGCGTTTACACACCACAGCAAAATGGTGTTGCCGAGAGAATGAATCGAACTATCATGGATAAAGTGAGGAGTTTGTTAAGTCATTCAGGAATTTAAGTTCTGGGTAGAAGCAGCAGCAACAAGTGTCTATTTGATTAACAGAGCTCCGTCTACAACAATAGACATGTCAATTCCAGAACAGAAGTGGTCAGGTGCAGAGGTGATGTATAATCATCTCAAGAAGTTTGGATGTGTGGCTTACATCCATACAGACCAAGGAAAGTTACTACCAAGGGCTAAGAAAGGGTGTTTATTGGATACCCACATGGCATTAAAGGGTATAAAGTTTGGTTGATGGATGACAAAAAGGCTGTGATAAGTCGAGATGTGATCTTCAATGAGCTGCAGACATACAAGGACATTACTAAAGGAAGATTAGAGTTGGTAAATTCCCAAACTTCAAATTCAGTAAATGACATGGTTCATGTTAATATTCCTATAAGCTTGAATCAAGGTGAAGTTATGAAGAAACGATTTCAAAAGGAATTTGGCTCTATGGATTAAAGCATGGAACATGAAAAGGAAAAAGAATCTATGAACTCGGACTGTATTGAAAAAACTGAAAATCAAGATGAAGTGCAAAAGGATCAAGAAGACCTATCTGATTATCAGTTAGTCAGGGATAGAGTAAGAAGGAATATAAAGATTCCTTCAAGATTTAATGAAACTGATAGTGTGGCCTTTGCTTTATTGTCAACAGAGGAAATAGAGCTTGAAGAACCAAAGACTTATGCTGAAGCAAAAGGAAGTAAAGATTGGAAGCTATGAAAATCTGCTATGGAAGAAGAGATGGAGTCTCTCAAGCAAAATAAAATCTGGATATTGACTAGAAAACCTACAGACAAGAAAGTCATAGGTTGTAAATGGGTTCTGAAACGAAAACTTGGAATACCAGGTGTTGAAGAACCAAGATACAAAGCTAGACTTGTTGCAAAAGGTTTCTCACAGGTGGAAGGGGTGGATTATTCCGAGATTCTTTCACATGTGGTGAAGCATGTTTCCATCAGGATTCTCTTATCACTGGTAGTTTATCAGGAGTTAGAGCTAGAACAGATGGATGTAAAGATAATTTTTTTACATGGAATATTGCAGGAGCAGATTTACATGAAGCAACCAGAAGGTTTTGAGGAAAAAGGTAAAGAAAACCTGGTGTGTTTGTTGCAAAAATCTTTGTATGGATTGAGGAAATGGATTCACAAGGAGTAAGTTTAATTCTTATGTTTATTACAGGAAACTTAGAGATCAAACTTATGTCTACTTGATGATCTATGTGGATGATATGCTAATAGCTACCAAGGATTAAGCTGAGATTAAAAATCTGAAGAATTTGCTGGGACCTGAATTCAAAATGAAGGATTTAGGTAGAGCAAGAAGGATTTTGGGGATGGACATTGTAAGGGACAGAACACAATGTGTAATCTGGTTATCTCAGAAGGATTATTTGAGAAAGGTGGTATCAATGTTTGGAATGGATCAGGCTAAGGTGGTTGCAACACCTTTAGGAGGTCATTTCAAGTTGTGTTCTCTAGGAGATTCAGATGAATCTTTTGGAGGATGTATACCATATGCTAATGTCGTTGGAAGTCTCATATATGGGATGATTGGTTCAAGACCTGATTTAGCCTATTTAGTTGGAGTTATTAGTAGGTTCATGGGAAAACCTGGCAAAGATCACTGGGAGGCTGTTAAGTAGGTATTGAGGTACGTAAAAGGGACACAGGATCTAAGACTAAACTACTCTAGAGGAACTAATCTGAAGGTGAAGGGCTTCTATGACTCAGATTATGCTGTTGATCTTGATAGAAGAAGATCATTTTCTGGTTTTGTGTTTACAGTTGGAGGTAATGTGGTAAGTTAGAAGTCAAATCTTCAACATGTTGTGGCATTATCCACAACGGAAGCTGATTATATCTCATTGACAGAAGCAATTAAAGAAGGTATTTGGTTTCGTGGTTTGCTGGGTGAGTTGGGATTTAAACAAGAATCAGTAGATGTTTTATGTGATTCTCAAAGTGCAATTAATCTGTCTAAGAACAATGCACACCATGAGAGAACTAAGCATATTGATGTAAGGTTGCATTTTATCAGAGATATTATTGCACAAGGACTGCTTAAGGTTCTGAAAATCCACACTGATGTAAACCCTGCAAATGCACTTACAAAAGTGCTTCTAGCTGTAGATCTTATTAGCCTAGTCACATTTATATTATCCTAGTAGATGTTATTGCTCTTACGAAAGATAAGACAGAAGAAAAAGCATTGCATTGGCCCCTAACTCCAATCAGGGGAATTTGACTTCTCTACAAAAAAATCATTTTGTAGCAAAGCATTTATTAAGAAAAATCGAGAAGCTTAATACAAAGGCGGAAAAAGAAATAATAAAAACTTGGTCCCGGGCGAACGACGGGAATTGAACCCGCGCATGGTGGATTCACAATCCACTGCCTTAATCCACTTGGCTACATCCGCCCCTATTCTACTATTTTTTGTCTTGTCTAATTTTTTTTTAGAAAAATTTATAAAAAAGGAGCAATATCAAACTTTTTATCTTATTTTTATGTATCTTAATCTATATAACTGATAGTGAAAACGTCAGGCTAGGTTTGAAGAGCTCGTATTCAAGATAGCGTCTGCATATAAGCAAGTTCAAAGGAGCAATGAACTTGCTAAAACTGACAGGACACTGAACAAGTGTCAGGATTAAAGAATAAGATCTGGGCCGTGTTTGATTGAACAAGGTCAGAACTGTGAGTCAATGTGAAAATTGAAAGAAATGACTCAAGTTCTATCAGGGCCCGAGCGGGCTGATTTTCAGTGCCCGTGCGGGCTAAGAGTGTGAAATACACTAATAAAAGAAAAGGGTTTCAAGGGCAAAGAAGTAAAATGTTAGACCGTTAGGTCGTTATAAGGCGGAAGGGTATTTCTGTCTTTCTTCAGCTCAGGTGTTTTTGGTTTAAAAATAGAGGAGCATAGATGTTTTCGTGTGGACTTCTAGCCATTATTGCAGAGCTAAAGCTGAGATTTTGATGCTCTTTATTTTCTAATTTCTTGTATCAAACACGTGGAATAAGATCTTTCTTTCTCCCGAGACGTAGGACGATCACATTGATCGATCAGCACTCGTAAACATTGTGTGTCGACCATTTTCTTATTTCGTGTTCTTGTTTCTTCTTTCACAAAACTTGAAGCCATAGCTGATTTAATTGATTTCACTAATCGATCTAAGGAGAAACACTACATTTACATATAAAAGACTTCAAATTAACTGTGATATGATCCCGGAGGACGTCGAAGACGCGACCAACAATGCAGAAGAGGACGTGACCTCCAATGCAGAAGAAGACACTGCTAGCGCGACCCGAGATGCGACCAGATCGAAATACGTTGGTCCCGTGACCCGAGCTAGGGCTATGGAGGAAGAGGCGTTGATCCAACCAGCTGGTCCCGTGACCCGAGCCAAGGCTGCGAAGCTTTAAGGATGTAATTATCGGAATTCTCACGGTCGTCCATGTTCACGAAGATTATTCAAGTCCACGTGAAGTCACGATCCTAAGAAACGTTATCCAAGCCGAAGCTCTCCCCGCAACGGTTATTAATTAGGTAAGTGACCTGCGTGTACTCTTTTCCCTTCGTCGGTTTTGTCCCACGGGATTTTCCGACGACGGGTTTTTAACGAGGCCGCTTTTCACTTGTCCTGCGACCTAATTAACAACCCGAGGGTTCCAAGACGAGTTCGCGTTCCCAAAAGCACGAATTACAACTTGTCTTAATGTTTTTTTTATGTTTTCTATGCATTTAATAGTGGTCTTGCATGAAGACCTTCATTAAATGTTGCATTTACATTTGCATGGTCTTGTTTTCCTTAATATGGCCGGCACCCCATTGTAAACATCAACTTTGAACCTTTTGAATTTTTTCTTGAATTTCCTTTCTTGTTGTTGGTGTGTAATATCCAGCAAATTCGTTGGTGCGTAATATCCAACGTCTTGTTCGTTCTTCGTTGGTGCGTAACATTCTTCGAAGACGAACCAGTGAATCGAGAGCCTTCCGCAACTCTCGTGTGACCATCCGTTCCACAACCCTTGTGCAACTC
>CM071861.1:36868856-36891010 GCA_036759665.1 Gynandropsis gynandra | reverse complement strand
GTGGAAATCTTTAGTACATTGTAGAAAACAACAAGTGTACTTAAAGATTGACAAGTAAATAAACATATACTGTTTGATATCTTCTTGTCCGATTGATTATTTGCTTATTAGTCATCTTCTACAAGATTTCAGTAAATACAAAAATATGTGACAATCAAAGCTCCTACAACCAATGGATCAATTTTTTTCTATCTATGATTCTTATCTAAGTTTTCAGTTTCATCTATTTTATTTAGGTTTGGTCAAACCGGTTTTTGGTTCGGGATTCGTTTCGGTTCGATTATTATGGTACGGACTATTCGGATTTCTTTAAATAATAACCAAATTATAACCAAATTTAAATCGGTTCGGTTCAGTTCGGTTTTATAACGCTTATGTTCGAATATATATATAAAAAAGGATAACCACTTGAACTCTAATTAAGTTAGTTTGGTTCGATTATTATTCGAATATTGATTCGGTTTCTTCAAATCTAAGATGAAATCATTCTTGTTTAAGAAAAAGTTATATATAAAAAATAGAAAAAAGTAGAAAAAATGAATGTAATTTAATATCAAGGTGAAAATAATTTGAAAAAAAAATTAACTTATTTAAGTAAAAAAAATTATCATTAACTAAAAAATAACTCTAAAATTCTTCACAATTATATGGAAAAACATATACGAATATACCATTAACCTAAAGAATAACCACCAAGGATTTTGAAGTTTTCTTGAAGAAACGATGAGTGAAGTGGAGGAGAAAACCAACGAGAAAGAAATAAATTCACGTGAAGAGAAGAAGCAAATGAGGGCTAGGGTTTTTTTAATAATATATTTTCAATAATTGTTCAGTTAACCGATGTTTTTCGGTTATTATCCGAACCGAACCAAACCCAACCCAACAGATTTTACATATTCATACCCGATCTGATATTTTAAGTATACCCAAATCGAACCGAAATACTACAATTTGGTTCGGTTTGGTTCGATTTTTAAAATTCGAACCATAATATCTAACCCTAATTTTATTATTGATTTGTATAATTTCTTCTCATTTTTCATTTTTTAACATTTTTCTCATTATTTTATCTTGAACATTATCTTCTAGTATGTAATCATTTTTATATAAAAAGTCTTTTAATTTCATATATAAAAAAGCTACTACAATTGATAAATCAACCGGACAAGAGAACCAATATTCAATATGTTTTTATATTAAAATGTAAATGATGTATTTAAACAAAACGAGCATGTCATTTATATTTTCTCATTATACAAAGACAAACGTCAATTTCATGTACGTTCAAATTCGACACTTCAGCGTTGATATCACTATATATATATGTATGAAGTAATTGTGTATACAAAAAAATTAGCGTTCGTTGGTTCTTTTTGGATTTCATAAGTTTGTGAAGCTTCCATCTAAATCTTGACTTGTCTTACTAAGTGAAAAATACATATAACTATTAGATTATTACATATTGTTTCCAATTATTTGTTTATTACATATTGTTTCCAACCATAAATATGTGGGAATAAAAGTATATAAATATGTGGCCGAGAAAAAATGTAGTAGTGGCTCTATATAATCCAATTAAACAGTTTTATTTATTAAAAATAGTTTAGGACGTTTCCGATATTAATTACATTGCTATATTAACAAGGCATCATAAATTATTGAGCTTGAGGCTACAGCTTGTTTTTAAGGGCTTTTTTTTTTCTAATTAGCATTGTCTCAATTGGTTGTTGAACAAGTTTGAAGCTATTGGTCTTACTAGTAAACCAATTCGCGCGATGTATGGGATCGATCAAAATCAAAATTAAGTTATGATATTTTATATAGTTGAGTATTGTAATAAGAAACGTGTTTGAAATAATAGTTATACGATCTTTTTAGTATAAATGTGAATAAATAAAAAATATTGAGAACAATGTCAGATAATTAAAAAAAGACTCATATGAACCGGTTCTAAACCATGAGAGAGTTGACAGAATTCTGAAATTAATAAAAAACCAACAGAAATAATGAATATCATATGGAAATGTTGATGTGATTGTTTTAAGACGAAATAAACCTCGGTTGGTGCTTATATTGGTCTTAGTTGAAAAACCCCGTTTTAAAACCAATGAGTTGTAAATTAATTTAGAGTTGAAAGATAAATGTATGAAAAGCATGGAATGAGAATTATCTTATCCATATAGTAATTACCTTTAAGGACAACTGAACGAACATATACACTTTGAAAGATGTTGATATAAGAGAGACCTCGGACATGGAAACATATATAACGTAGCCGTACAAAAAATTTGGAAAATAGTAAATGCCAATCTAAAATACATGAAATTACTATTTATGTACATGTCCGATATATTGGGTATCCCATTCATAAAGAACATTTGTAATGAAGGATTGTTGTATGCTTTTTTTAGTGAGATCTAAAATTCGCAATATATTAACAGAAGTAACACGTGATAGCGCGACATACAATTGGTCGTGGAAAATAGAAAAATGTCATTTAAAAAGAATGAAATTACTATTTATATACCTATCTGATGTGTGAGGTAGTCCATTGAATATTTCTTCATAGATAACGTTTCTAATGGCGGATTGTTGTATGCATTCTTCAGTGAGATCTAAAATTTGCAATCCATTAACAGAAGTAACTCGTGAGAGCGCAACATACAATTGGTCGTGGCTGAAAACTGGTCTTGGAAGGTAAAGTCCAATTTGTTTAAGACTTTGTCCTTGACTTTTATTTATCGTCATTGCATAACATAAGCGAATTGGAAATTGTCTCCTTCGCAAAGTAAAAGGTAGTCCTGAATCAGTTGGAGATAAAATGATCCTTGGTATGAGAACCTTGTTGCCAACATGGGTTCCTGTTACAATCTCTGCTTCCAAAACCTTTGATGTTAATTGAGTGACAACTAATCGTGTCCCATTGCAAAGACCTTCCTTTTGGTTTAAATTTCTCAGCATCATAATTGAAGCGCCAACCTTCAAAGAAATCTGATGTTTAGGAAATCCAGAAAACTCAAGAGAGTTAAGATACTCGATAGTATATAAGGAATGCCACTCTATGTAGGAGCACTATCAATTCCGATATGGTCTGAGCTCAAATATATCGTAGCTTTTCCGGGAAGATGTGATAATAGGAAGTCATTGATCTCATAGCCCTTTCAGTAAGATATGCACGATTCTTGTAAGAATCCATGAAGTTTGGATATGCTGAGTCTGCAAGTGCTTTCAATGGGTTCATTGTGACTTGGAGCAATAATTTAGAATCGATGAGAATTCGATCGTCATCACCATATGTACAAGCGCTAATATTCCTTTTAATTGATGTGCCATTTCACACTTCCGATAACCATTTTGCAAATTCAGTCTCACGTCGATCAAGTCGCATATTCTGTGTTAATGTATAGATGTGACATGAATGCCATAGGTGTGATCAACTTAATGATGCTAAAACCGTGTTTGTTCGCCCTCCTCGAGTAACAGGTAAGATTTGTCTGAAATCACCTCCAAGAAGAACTGTTTTCCCACCAAATATTTTTTCGTCCCCTTCCATAGCAATTGGATCCATAATATCCTTCAATGTTTGATCCAACGCTTCAAAATTGTGTCGATGTGCCATTGGCGCTTCATTCCATATAATTAAATCTGTTTTTTCAGTAAATCTGCTAGCATACTTCCTTGTTTGATATCACACGTTGATCCTTCATTCACATTGAGAGGATCTTGAAGCAAGAATGAGTTGTTCGACCCCAAGGAGAAGCAAGGCTGCTATGCCCGACGATGCAACCGGTATTACAACTCTTCCTTCCAATCTGAGCTTCGAAATAATAGTCTTATACATATATGTCTTTCCCTTTCCTCCTAGACCATTAAAAAAATAGCTTACCTAGCTTGTGTTCAACTGATTCCATAACTGCGGTAAAAATATTTAGTTGTTCGGTAATCGTTGCGAATAATTTCCTACACTCCCCTTTTCAAATTCCATATCGTATTGCATTTCCTGTCCTAAAATTGTGTTGGTAATTTCATCCAATATGCTTTTATCCGGCGTAGGCATGCTAGGGTAATCTGATAATGACTTATAATTTTCACTTAGAATCTTCTTAATCTCTATTGTTGAATCTCTTTATCGGATAAATGGAGGTCGTTGAATTTGAATTCCTTTTTTTCCTATTCAAGATATCCTCTGCCAAGAACTTCCAACAATCATTCCAAAGATCCAATGGACTGGTTACCTCACAATATAGCAGTAAAGTTACGAAGAGACGTCTCAACTGGGTTGGCATTGCCCATTTAGCAGCTTAATTCATCGCTAGGCGCGACTCGTTATCTCCGTCTAACAAACCTCTCGCAATGCATGCCTCTTTATAAGTGGTATACTTGACACCATCGACCATCTTTATGTCATCATAACTTGTAGGTCCTTTGACAATGTTTAGCAACATTCTAAGATAATATAATTCACCTGCGGTTGGGTGGATGTTAACGATTCTACCAAGTGATAATCCTCTTCTCCTCCGAGACTAAAAATTATCAAACTGTTCCAAACGAACAGTGTTGGGAACTCAACATAGGTCAATTCTCTAGCCTTTTTTTGATATTTTGTTCATCTTCATCCATTTTGTAATCATAGTTTCTTCTATACCTGGTTTGGCGATCACTGTTTCAAGATCTGTAGAATCCTCAAAAGTCAAACTTTGTTCATTTTTCAGATGCAGCGATAATCGCATAACAGAGGGTTTCTGGTGATGTATGTTGAAGGATGAGATGCGCCAAACTGCTTCACAGGAAGATAGGTATCAACATTCGAGACAATTAGTTATCTCATTTATCTGCATAATTGGTGGCTTATATGTCCTTGTTGTACAATTAGTGTCGATTCCTCTCTCAATCAATAAAGATGCTTTATCCACTCCTTTTGTTATGTATTTAAAGAAATACTTTATTGCATTTGATGTACTGCACAATTCGACATTGATATGCACCCTATATTTCTTGAGGATCGGTAGGTTATGAGGGACAACATAACAATTGTCCAATCTTATATCACCCTTCATCGCAAACTTTGTCTCGTCTTGCCTATGTCGGTAAATGACAAAACCTGAGTTCTCGACATACGTGCATTCAGTATATGTCCTAGGATATTTCTTCGTACAATAACCATTTTCCATACATGGCGAGTTTGTCCTGTTTAAACCACAAGGACCATGCATCATGTGTTGTTGTACCAAATTGTATCCTTCACCATCACGCTTTTTATCAGGCAACTTGACTTGTATAAACTTATCGATGTCCGCAATTGTTGGATTCTTGAACATAGGTTGGAACCATATCAGAATATGTGCATGCGGTAGCCCACGCTTTTGAAACTCAATAGTGTATATAACTTGTTTTAACATATTGATATTAAAATGTTAGTAGTTATCTAAGAAATATTGATAAAGTCAACAAAGATTAATTCAAACTTACATATGACGTACCTGCCATTGGTTTAGGGAAAAAAACTCCTGTATTGATATCTTCCCAAATAAAATCTAATTTCATCTTAAATACTCGGCTTTGGATGTCTAGCCTATCACTTGTGGTTCCTCCTTCGTACATCCCGAGGTGATTCAATATTTCATCCCATGTTGGATTTGCAGTCATTGTCACAAAGAGGTCTGGATTTCCGTACCATCAACATATAGCCATTGCATCATGATAGTTTTCAACCATATAATGTGGTCCACCTGTAAAAGAAGGGGGCAGTATAATTCTCCGTCCTATAGATGTAGTAGTTTTATCGCCCTTTCCGACAGCATCAAAGACATTATTGTATAGATCTGACCCCAACTTCTGTAGATTATTTCTAGCCCAATGTATACGTTCTTGTTCAATTGCAGTATATGCATCAACAACATATTGTTGGAATAGTCGGCCGCCTCTGATTATTGTTTTGCCTTAAGACAAACGCGTCAAAATTTGATATGCATAGAATTCACGCATTGTGACGAAAGACCGCTTAATCTTCTTTCCAAAATTTCTTAATGGTATCTCCTCGTGGAACCCATTTTCTCCATATATATTGGAACAACAACGAGTATTGTAAACTCATAAATAACGGATGCAGATCGCTTATCCTATAAAGATTGCTAGATGGTTTCAACTGTAACACAACATCTCGTTCACCAATAGTTGAAGCTAGGTCCCAGACAATCAAACCAGCAACTTCATTTCCTGTCGATAATCCAAATTTTTTGCCTTTCTTTCATGGTTCAATCAATCGAAGGGAAAAGTCTGTGAAATTGCCTGCTTCATAACGGTCACGTGCCTTACGAAAAATTTTTGCTAAGTGGTTATGATCATCAACCATTTGTATAAGAGCAGTAACAATTTGCTCACAATTAGAACTTTTTAATTTAGGGACGAAATTTCCGGACGGATTTTGATCAGTCCCTAAATTACGGACGGAAATTTCGGTCCGTCCTTCAATTCCGGACGGATTTTAATTCGGACGAATTCTGAACAGAAATTAATTAGCGATGTTCATTTACAGACCGATAAAATCCCCCGGAAAACGTCTGGAAACCATTTTCTAGACGAATTAGGGATGGATTTTGCTGTATGGAAATTTAATTTTTCTTGTAGTGGCTTGTTTAGAGCTCCAGCATTTGTTGTCCGCCTGAACGTACTTATACAATTATGAACCTCATTAGCAATATCATATATATAAAGTTGGGCAAACTTAGGAGGGTCACCTTGAGTAGACAGTAAAGACCCTATCTGATAATGATTTTGTCCATGGATGCGGAATGTGAATGGGCCGCTACTTGATGTCACGGAATGGTCTATCTTGGCATCTATTGAAGTGAAAGCCATAATTGAGTTGTATGCTCTAATGTTTGTTCTGAATGAAGGCGATTGGTTGTACAGCTCTTCGAGCAATGATGGTGGATCAGGGACTTTTGGTAAAGTAACGCGTCCTTGCATACAGCACAAGCTAAATAGCAAATTCCGCTTTCTTTGGTCTCGTCCTACACTTTCATCAGGCAAGACCAATGCATCACAGTGTTGGCATCTAATGATAGAATCGCTTGTTTAAGTAACTATGGTTGTCAAAACTAATTATTCACAAAGTGAGTATGCAAAATAAATTAGATGTATGAAAAAGTCGTATATATCATGAACATACCTCGTCTTCTGTGTAGTGCTTTCTTCTCCAACATAAGGGATTTTCTTAAACAGCGTGCAACTTTACAACTGCGTGTTGTATAATGCACAACATGATTTAAAAAAATAACATAAAAACGTAACTTTAGAGATACAAAAAAAGCTAAATAAAAATGTGGTTGTCATCATGTAGAGGCTACGTGGCCAAACCTTTCTCTTCCAAATGATATTTGTTTCGAACTGCACAAATATTTTGTGGCAAACTAAGGTCTATTTTCATCTATAGAATACGAACATGGATATGATTAGTGCATAATTTTGAATATAAATAAATATATTGGAAATTTTCCAAAACGCAAGAATTGAAATCTATGTACCGCTTATGGAAGTATTTGATTGTTCGCCATATTTTATATTTTTTTTTGAATCATGACGTGGAGGCTTTCTCATGTTGAGATAATTTGTACAATCGAATAATTATAATTTGTATTTATTAGTTAAAAAATAAAAAAAAATTGTGAACAAAAACTCTATTTGATCTAGAATAGGGTTATTGAATTAAAAAAAATATACAAAACCTTAAACAAAATTAAAGTAAATAATATAATATATTTATAATTTAAAAATAAAAGAAAAAAGTGAAGCTAAACAACCAGAAAAAAAGTGAAAAAAAGTGAAGCTAAACCTTAAACAAAATTGAATTAGGTTTGCCGCTGCTAGAACCCTGCAGAACCCACTGAAACAAAAAAAGAATAGCCTTTTCGAGGGGATCGATTTCCCCTAAGCCGTCGTACGCCTGGCAAAACCACGCCCAGATGCATGCCGATCGATTTCTCCTAAGTTGTTGAACAGCCTGCGGCACCGCGCCCAGATGCACGCCGGAGATTAACGGTTGCAGAACCGTTGACGTCCTAGCTTCGAGGCGACCGATTTCCCCTTCACCGTCGAACGTTGCAGAAGTGAATCCAACCGTGAAGGGAAGACAAAGGCAAACAAAATAGGAGAGTTTCCAGGCGACCGAAACCCTCTAGAACAACCGGCGCCATCCTAGCTCCGGCAGACACACAAATCGCCGGAAAGGTTACAGAATCGGTCGAGCATGAAAGGAAGACAACGGAAACAAAAGGTATGAACTTTCGCATAAGATGTGGGATTGAACTGCCACATGACGTTGGTTTCTTAGGTTTCTAGGATTGGTTGTTTCGGTCAAAAGGGGTTTTTGGTAAATTGAGGAGTTTGTTTGAATCACATAATCGAATAGGACTAATCAGGGATTCGGTCTTTTTAGTTGTGCATCTGTTGCTTGATGTATATAGAGTTGGTGGGATAGAACCGAAGAGGAATAATTAGGGATTCGGTCAGTTGGTTTAAATTAGATTTGTTAAGTTTCCTTAACGGGGGAAAAATAAATCGGAAATTTAACTTTGTTTCAAACAATTAGAATATATTGTAAATGGAAATATATTATTATCATAAATCAATAAACGTCATAGATTCTATAGGTGGTGAGATACAGTTTATTTGCATGTTGGAACTAAACTATAAGTTTTTGTTTGTGTTTTGCGAGGTGTTGCTGCCATGTAAACGTAGCCAATCCGCCAACCACAACCACAAAAGAGTAAAAAAGGTATGTCAATGATAGTGCCGAATATTGATGATAATATAAGAAATGAAACAATTAATAAAACTCAAAAATCACCAAATAACAATGGTCTTAAACATTTTTAAACGTAATTAGAGCATAAAACACATAAGGCAAAATCCATAAAAGTGTTCAATTGAAATAGAAATCAAACGTCAAATTCGTGCAACTAATTGATCTGGATCCTTTTTCTACGATATGGTGTCTTAACCACTCGTTCCATCTTCGGTGTCATGTAGTGTGTCTTGAATTGTAGGAACCACCTGTAAAAAACAGATTACTTATAAAGGGAAATATAGATAAGAGACACCCATAGAAACCATAGAAAGTTAAAAGAAACATACCTCAGCGACATCTGAAACTTTTGTCTTTAAAGTTTGATGTGGTAATATACGTGAAACCGTAAACGACTGATGATTAGGGGTGAAATTGTAGGATGTCACTTTTAATTGAAAAGTAAAACTCCTCCCAACGATGTCTTTCAAGCATTGAGGGACACCTTCACATCCTTCAACGAATGCATTTTGCACCATTTCTACATAAGGGTTTTCTACATCTTGAAATGTCTGAGACACTTCATGATTTACGATACCCCTACTAAAATTTTCCACAACATTACTGGGTCGTGGTGCCAAATTCTCTCCATGAGATAACCAAATAAAATAATTTGGAGTAAACCCTCTTAAATAGAGATGATTCCAAACGGTTTTCTCATTAACGAATTTTTCATTTTTGCATTTTACGCATGGACAAACCAACTTACCGTTTTCTCTATAAACTTGTTGATTTGTCGCCACCGTCATAAACTGTGTAAGGCCTTCTAGAAACTCCTTCGATACACTTTGAGTTTTCGGATCAATTCTTCTATACATCCACTGTCTCGAAACGAAAATATTCGATCTCGACGACGATGCCATTACAATTAGAAACGATAACAAGATATAAAGAGAAATATATGAGATTTGTGTGTGAGAAACGGGTAGAAGAGAAGAGATTAAATAGAAAATTTTAAGACCGATTCGGGACGAATTGCGGACTGGAATGAATATTTCCCGGTAAACCGTCCCTAAGTCGTCTGTATTTAGGGACGGAATCGGGACTCAAATAACTTCTGTCGGAAAATTGAGGACGGATGACTCAGCAGTCCGCAATTTTCCGACCGAAATTATTTGAGTCCCAATTCCGTCCCGAATTCCGGACGACTTAGGGACTGACCGACGGTCCCCAAATTTAGGGACGGATTTGGGACTGTTTTCTTAATCCGTCTTTAATTAGTCCCTAATCCGTCTCTAATTTAGGGACGGATATGTTAGTCCGCAAATTCAGTCCCGAAATCCGAATTTTCTTGTAGTGACGTATCTATATAGGTTGGGAAAATAAAATTTTAAACACGTGAACAAAACAACACAAAACTAAAACCTAATTGTAAACATCGATAATCCATGGAGTTTATGAGGAAAAAACAATAAACAACCTCCTACAAACTTGGGGTTAAACTTGTAGCCAATATGGCCGATGGTTCTGTTCCAAAACTTGCTAGTTTTTGACGCAATTCCGTTGCTTTATGGTCTGAAGCCGTTATGTTGATGTCCATACCCCTAACATAATCAACAAATTAAAGATCATAAGCTTGCTGGAGTAAATTAAATGAGGTGGTATAGACTTTGTTGTTAGAGATACCCTGATAGTTGTAAACGCAACATAACACGTTGTGTTCCAATTTTATCAGCCGTTGTCGAATCCTTTATAGCACAAATACGACCAATAAACATTTAAAAAATTGGAATTTAATTAGTATGAAGGTTATGTTAGAGACAAATATAATTCATAGATGAATGTGTCAAAAGATTAATTGAATGTAAATGAGGTGGAAAACCTGGAAGAAACATATTTTGATTGGCCATAGATGTCATCTCATCATATGTTTTGAAGCTGAAAATTTCCTCAACTATTTATGAAGGTTATGTTAGAGACAAATATAATTCATAGATGAATGTGTCAAAAGATTAATTGAATGTAAATGAGGTGGAAAACTTGGAAGAAACATATTTTGATTGGCCATAGATGTCATCTCATCATATGTTTTGAAGCTGAAAATTTCCTCAACTATTTGAATTGAGTCGTCAAACACGTCAAACAATCTTGTTGAAACATTAAGCCCCAGAGAAACCGTTGAATCAGTAAGTTTGAAGGTGCTAATGCTTGCTACAACATCAAAACTTTGAAAATGAATAATAGACACCTCTTTTAAAAATGGTTTGAAACGGTCAAAGAGGATGCAACTCACGCTCCCTTGAATCAAAGATGCCTATACGAAAAAGAAAGAAAATATTAGAACTAAGAGTAGCATGTTGACCACTTCGACAATAACAAATTGGGATTTGTGTTCAAAACCGATCACACCTTTGCATCAATGTTCGGTTTTTACACAAATATTCGAATTTGACTGTTTTCAACTATGGAAAATAAATATTCTAATATAGGGTATATATATACATATATGATAACTTACAGATTTAGTTTGATTTTTAAAAAATAGTGATCATTGTCACATTATACTAACGATACTAAATTAATAAAAATATGGCATGAAGTGTATTAAATGTATTTAGTGCAGGTTTTTATGATTGTTTTATTATAATATTTAGTGGTGGTTTTATAGTATTTAGTGGTCTTTAATTGTACCAGTGTGACTGATTCATTTTATATAATTACTGTGATTTTATAAATAAAAATTGTCTTTTTTCTCTTTATATGTATTTAGTGCATGTTTTATGAAAACTTTATTATAGTATTTAGTGGTGGATTCATTTTGTTTAGTGGTATTTAATTATGAAAAACTTGATTGTTTCACTTTTAATATGTAATTACTATACATTTTAATGTGAATTATACGTATACTTACATGTATATACATATATATAGAAATAAATATACAGGCTATAGGGTATATTATCTTTTGTATACATGTATATACATATATATATAGGATAATAAATATTCGAGTATAGGGTGTATATATACATATATATATATGATAATAAATAGAATTAATTTGAAAAAGTATTTAGTGGCCATAGTGGTTGTTTTAATGTTTCTTAGTAGATTAATTGTCATTTTCATCTTTTGTTATTAGTGGTCATACAGGTTATTTGCATGTGCCTTTCGATACTATCATTCGGTTGAGTTTAAGTTATGCTATTTTCATTTATATATATATAGGTTTGAAATGTAAAATTATTTTTTTGAAAGAACATATAGGCTATATGGAATACGTATTTCATTAGCATGGATATTGTCATTAGTTGGATTTTAAAAAGGTATTATTAAATGTATAATTTCATTAGAGAAACCGTACTATTAAATGTATAACTTTGGTCATGTATGCTGAGGATAGGTGGCAGCAATGAGAAGTCTGAAATAGTGCTTTTTAGCAACCCATCTAGTGTTATGTCTGAGGTTAGGTGGCAGTATGAGAAGGCTGGTGGTGTAAGATATCAATTGCTACAAACCATGTATGTTGAGGGTATGTGGCAGCATGGAAAATATAGAAAATCTTGTTTAGGAACCGATCTAGTGTTCTGTGATTAGTTATGAGATGATGTTCTTTCAGAACGGTCTTCATGTAATATTGGCAGCGATATATGTAAAGTTCCAAAATGGGTGACAACAGGGTTTCTTGTACTTCATAGGCTATTACAGTTGGATAAGAAGAAGATTATAGGTGAATGAAATGTGTATAAAAGCGAACGAATTGGACTCACCCAACAATATGCATTTCTTGCATTGTTGAATGTTCTTGCTTTGATTCAGCATGAAGATGCAGGGTTTCAGAATGATATTGTTGTGGGGTGATGTTCTTTCAGAATGATACTGTTGTGTTGTGTACATGGTTTCTAGCAGTTGCGTTGTGATATTCTTTCAAAATGATGTTGTTGTGTTGTGTATAGGGTTTGTAGCAGTTGTATTGTGATGTTCTTTCACGTGACAGGTGGATAAGAAGATAAAAGGGCAACAAATTCTGCACAAACCCGAGAGATCAGAGATTTTTTACAAAAACTGTAAGGTGCTGAAAGGTTCTGGTAAGTGATGAGATGAAGAAAGAGTAGAGAGGTGTTGTAAGTGAGGAATTAGTGCTGTAAAAAAATTTTATATTTAAAGGCATTGAAATGCCAATAACCTTCTAATTAAAGGGGGAAGAGTAGTGTGCATTTAAATGATTTAAATGTTGTAAATGTAACTTTTTTTCTGGTACCGAAAATTTAAAAAAATTATGTGAAATTTTAATTTAAATAATTTGATTAAATAACATGTTGAGGTGGCAGTATGAAGAGTCAAGAAAGTTGCTCCTTTTTATATATAGATTTTATAATATGCAAATTTTAAATAGCTCCCATAAAATGAAATATTTTGTAAAGATAATAGAAAAAAGAAATGCATACAAAGAACCGATATAGCAAATTTAAAAATGAATCAACAGAAGAACGCTAAAAATCATTTTGTTTAATTTCGAGGAGCAAATTTTGTGTATAAAAAGAGCTATTTGTTATGATAACTTGTCTCACATCGGTTAGGACATGAACTTCGGATTCATATATGGTACTCGACAATCCTAAATTTTTTAGCTAGTTTTTAGGATTAGTTAGATCCAGTCCATATTTGACATAGTATCAGACCTGATTTGTCCCGAATTGAATATACCGATGTTAGATCTCCGATTGTGATGTCCACGCTCCAGGATCGAGCCTAGGCGTAAGGGAGAGTGATATAATAAGTTGTCTCACATCGGATAAGATATGACTTTGGACTAATATATGATATTAGATAACCATAAACTCTTGAACTAGCTTTCAAGATTAATTAAGTTCAATCTATATTTGACACTGATATAATCTGCATGAATCAACCAGACAAGGCAAGCAAGATCCTGGGTTTTCTTTTACCCTAATCTATATGTTTTTTAATGCAAATATGATACTATAACAAAAACGAGTTTACAAAGACAAACTTCAGGATAGGATATATAAGTGCCATAATTAATATTAATATAACATCAAACAATCATTCACTTACAATTAGGGTTTCTTCTTGGTCCACCATAATCAATATATAAGTGCCACAAAGCAATTAGATTCGAGAATCATACATGGATTAAAATAGATTCAAATTTTGGAATTTATACTGATCTTCAGACATCTTTTAATGTAGATGATTCAAATGGTGTTAGAGTATTCCAATACCAATTTCCTAAGTACCAACCGCCAATGTCATTTGTCAAAGGATACATTGTTACGAATTCACATATGGTTAGTCTTCATAAAGACCCTTGAACTTCTTCTCCTATAAACTAACTTTTAGGATAGTTCTACCTAAATGATTATTTTCATTTAAATTTTCCGGAATCACAACCAACCATTGTATAAATAATCCGAGGAATCCATTTCTAGACAATAATGATCCTCCAAAGAAAGAGAACTTTTTATTAATGTATAATAGTAATAAAACCTAAAACGCGTATTTTTGTGTATCATTATTTTGGTGTGGTCGATTATGAAGATGAATATCAAGATAATTGTTGAAAATTTTAGCTATATAAGGATTTTTGAAATTTGGATATTGGTACTGAATATATATATCAAAGTATAGAGTATTATTTTGCACATAATTCACCATGAAGTCATGACACTATAGGGAAATTTCCAAACGTCAATTCCGGAAGGTAATTTTATATTGAATATAGAAGTATGGAAAAGGCTCAAATAAAAGTGAAACAATCATTCAGAAAGCATAAAATATTCTCTTTACTGAAAGAAAAAAATACAAACATAACACCACCTGGTCTGCAGATTGACATTTATACATACATAATTCAGCGCTTATTCATATATTACAAATAAGATAATATACCACACCACAACTCGTATGAAGATTTATATGAGCATACTTCAGCGCTTATTCAATACATATATTACACATATATGATCATATTTTTAAATATTTTCATGGCAATTAGGGTTTCGACCGGGACCTCCATAGTTGAAGTAACTACCCCATGCTGAACCTGCCCCTCCAAGCATAACATTGTAACAAGTTGGATGTGTGGCCATAGATGAAAGTCCTGTTGCAGGTCGAAGAGTGCTGGAACCATCAACTATCTCTAGATTTCTGAAATAGGCTGTTTTTTCGTATCCTTCTGATGGAAAATGCCCACTTCCCATATTTGTGGTTGTGTGTTGCCCATTGGTTCCTTGATTCATAATCTCACCTCCCCAATCAACTCTTGTTGCTCTAATCGCTAGGGTAGTGAACAACGTCCACGGCCAATACCCAACATTTGTTCCTTGAATTTGAAGCCACCAGTTTCCTGTTGTTGTATCCTAAATCAAGAACGATATTTATTTAGAGTCACCGGTTTATCTTTATATATATCTATCCTTTTTATGCTTAAGGCGAAAGAATCTGATTGCTACCTTCCATATAAGTAAACTGATTTCGTATTGATCACCTCCATACACTGATGTGGGAGAGATGGTTCCACCAAGGACCCAAGTTCTATCTGTTTGAACAAAACCTGAGCATAGAAGATTGTAGCAGCCAGTATTTTGGTATCCATCCCTCTGTTTTTAGTTTCCAAAAAATCAGGGACGACAAAGATTCGGTAAATATAAATGAATTCATACGTCAATATGTAATAGTCCAACACATGTTGAGTTCAATATGTGAAAACTTACTGTCCAATAAATAAAAAGCTTTGTGTTATTATCACCATATAGGCCTGGAAATACCTATACGACATAATTAATAACAATGGTGAAGGAAGAGAGAATGTCAGTATATGAACCGCGACTATAACAAAACTGTAAGAAAACTTGTACATAAGTTAACAACTCAACAAGACCTGTAAACCAGCTTCAATGGTGTTCACACCAGAACTATTGTCAGCGGAAAGCCCGATCTGGGCTAAACTGAACTCGTCATTTTGTTGGACAAAGGGTTTCCAGAGATTGATTACAGATTTCGAACCGTAATAGTTGCCATTCGACAACCTCATTATGGCATACTACATCTCAAAAAACAAAACAACATATGAGAGAGGATTAAGAAACGAGGGCAAAGTTAATCAAATGCATATGATTTATACCTCATGGCGGGCAGCATATAGACCACTTGATCCAACTTTTCGGATGCTATTATAAGTCTTTTTTCCAAAACTCTCAAGGGAAGTTGATCTTAAGAGATCTTGTTCTTTTGTTCTTCTAATCGGAACGGTATTTTCTGGGCACTCTCCATTCATGCGCCAGAGCTGAAGTATAGTTTTCGGACTCGCCTCGGCATTTCCTATATGGCCATCTCTTGGTTCGAAACTCGGACTCATCTGCTTAAAATAATTCCCAATGAAACAAAATAAGTGCTTTGATATGTATATTGAGAAAAATCCGACAAAGAAAAATAATTGAATAAAAATTGTAAGAGAACCTGGATGGTATGATTTTGGAGCAAAGGATGATCAAAAGCTGGTTGATTGGCAATAGGTACACAATCTATTATATCTCCATCCAAACTCTGTAATATTTATTAAAAGAAAAAATGTCAGCTCAACGTTTTCAAGTTCTGTACTAGGGTTTCACATATTGCTTTGGTGAGGACACAAAAACAAGAAAGATGTATAATTGAATGTACCTCGATAGATTTAACAGCCGGCTTGTTAAGTTGCTTCAAACGCATATGTATTTCGGCCTTAGGGTTAATGGAAAATTCATATCTTCCCGCAGAAGCCGAGATTATGGCAGTAGTCATTGCCATAACCAGCAAAGTGGTGACCATGTGGAAAAGTTGAGAAGCCATTGTTAACGCTCTTGCAAAACCATTAGCAAAGATATGTCGAATTTTATAGGCATAATTGGCTTGGTATTCTACAAATGTTGATATCAAGACGTTGACTTCGTTACTAATGTTTTTCCTTTGGTTGATAAGCTTAGGTTAAAGCATTTGACCTTTATATGTTTTCAAGATCATGTTGTTGAAAGCAATACATACTATATATATATAGTTTCTATTACAATCAACAAAAAAAATGTCTAAATATTTAGTCACTTATTATTGATTCAATAATATTTTTTATGTAATGATAGTGTAATAAGCTAACCACGTGTGATCATGCATCGCACCTACACATGTATAAATACTACAATCTCTTGACTAATATTTTTTAGAGCTTTTATATATATAGTGATAAATATATCATATCATGTTTGCTTAAATTAAATTTATATATTTTGGATTTTAATATAACTTGTCTTATATTACGTGAAAAGTACATATATTAACTACAAGATTATTATATTTTTCTGATTATTTGAATTTATTGATCTTAGCCATTTGGTTTCGGAAGATTCCTCGTATGACACTGCCTACACAAGAGGTCTAGTTTTTTTTTAATAGAAAAATCAAGCCGACTTCACGATTAGGTTAAGCTAATTTAAGAAAATCCATTAATCTATTAATCTAGGGGAAAACATATTACAAAGCAAATCGGATGATTTCACTAGACATGTTGTGTCTTAAATCAAGATCGATATTTCGTTTAGTAATCGAATGTATCTTATATATATATATATATATATATTTGTGTTTTACATTTAAAGAAAAAAAATCGATGGTTAAGAATTACAATATTAATTATAATTTATTTTATTCCTACTTAAATTTTCCATGATATATGTCATATATTTTTTCCAAAGAAATATATCTGGCATATATATATATATATATATATCAGGTATTATCACATATATATATATATATGTTTTATTTTAGTTTTTGTAGTTCATAAATTCTATTATTTGTTGTTATTATTATTACTATCATTAATAACAAATAATCTTTTTTATTTTTCACGTACAAAAATTTATTGTAAATTCTTAAATGTTATTAGTTCTATTATCCATTAATTATATATAATTCATTTTTTTAATTCTTCGTTAAAGTTTATTTTATTTATATGTCTTCAATTATTAATTTTTATTTTTATTTAAATTTTATATTAGATGATAGTGAATATATTATCCATGAAATTTTATGTTTTAGTTACTTAAATTGAATTATTATTTTAATTTAATCAATTATTAAAAAACGCATGATCATATATCATAATAAACACTTTAAAGTTTTTGTTCATTAAATCACTCTTACTCTTGACAAATTTATTGAATAATATTTTAAAAAATTATACCACTATATATTTTCATGAAAATTGTTATAAAAACAAATAAGTATAACTTAAAAAATTATTTAAATTATTTATTTACTTGAGCTAATTACTTTTCAATCTTTATTTCAATCTAACTTATTATTTATTTTCATGAATATATTTAAATGTTAATATATAATTAATACTTAAAAATTATATATCTTATATTATATTTAAACTATTTATTAATTTCAATTTTAATAATTTTAAAATCCGTCTAACATTGAATATACGTATTTTTTATTTTCATATAACCTTGAATATATTTAAATGTTAATATATAATCACTATAAATTAATAATTAATCAATACAACTATATACATTTCATCATTTAAAAATTATACATATTATATTATATTCAAACTATTTATTATTTTCAATTTTAATAATTTAAAATATGTGCTATGCACAAGTAATATCTAGTAATATAAATAAACAAAACATCAATCACATTAATTTCTCAATCATCTAAATATAACTTCATCGATTACTCCACTAGAGTTAAAAGTTTGTAAATTATATTTTAGTCCTCCAATTTTTAAGTATAGAAAATATTTTTTATATTTTGTATTTGGACTTAAAAATGAAATTAATAATTTTTTATTTATAAAATTAATTTTATTATATATATATATCTATATATTAAATAAAATATCTATTAATACTTATAAATACGAATGATTGAATATACTATTTGTATTTATATTTGTATTTGTCGAATATCTAATTTCTTATATTTGTATTTGTATTTTTTCTTTCGGATATTTGCATTTTTGGATCGAATACGGTTCGAATACAAACCGGATGCGAATACTTCAAATATTTGCCCAGTCCTACTAGGCGGATATATATATATATTATTTTATTTAATACAATTATAATCTAAATATTAAATTAGAAAAATTTATAAGTACTTAATTTAAAAAACACATATAAATGAATAAATTTTAGTATTTATAAAAAATATTTATCAATATTAAATTCACAATATCAAACTTACAACCACAAACAACATTATAGAAAAACAAAATACCAAAAACGAACATCGAGTTAGGACGACGTTAGACCAAGACGAGGGAAAGGGCGAAAGGCGAAAGCGAGAGCTAATGGAAGAGATGAAGTCGAGGGTAGGGATGAAACAAAGAGGAAGATGAGAAAGCAAGCCGATGACAAGAGATAATGTGGTGACAATATAAAAGAGTTTTTGGTAGATAAGAAAACGAGGATGAAGACAAAGATGAAGATGAGAGATAAAGGCGAGGACGAGAGACTCAGTGAAGACAATAAACGAGAGGCGATGCAATATATAAAAAAAGATGGATGCAATGATGAAGGAAAAAGCGGTAAAAAATAAACGTGTGGATGAACCGATGCAATAGATTCTTTTTAGGTACCAAAACGACATTGTCTTACGTCATTTTTTTTTTTGCAAAAAAAAAAAAACAACCGCTAAAGATTAATGAGGCGACCAGAGATAGCCAGCGCCTAGACGGACGCCTAGAGTTCTTACCATAGTGAGGCTTTTTCATTTTTAGGCATCTATAACCATAGTAAGATTTCCCCCAAACCTAAAGCAAAAATAAACCCTAACTATCCTCTCTCTCGTACAAAGCATTCATATGACCTACAAAAGTTTTTCACAGTTTCGTCACATTTTCTCCGCAACCCAACAGGAAGCAAAAAAACACATCGAAAAACTTTCTAAAAAGAAAAAAACGACATTTCCTTACATAAGGACTAAAAAATGCTCCATCACTGCGCCATGGCTACTTCATCGTCAACGAACAAAAGGTCTTTGAGGATTTCATTCGAATCCCAAAGTTATTACATTCATTTTCAATTTCAAAGAGAACTTGTGTATTCAGACGTGTTGTATTACATTTATACAAATTAAGGTTAAAATGGTGTCGTTACAACAACTTTTTATTGGATACCAACGGGCCATTTGTAAGATATCGATTAGTCGGGCCTAGAAACCCATTACGAGTTACGCACAATAAGCTCAAAACGTTGTGTTTCATCTGTTCTTGTCTTGCCGGCAGAGAAGACGGAAACACATTGGATGGTCGTGTCAACTCAAAAACCGAAAGAACAAAAAGTGAGGCTTCTCCTTCTAAGGCATATATTACCATAAGTAAGGTTCAAGAAATAGCTAAGAGTGAGACTGTTGGACACCCAACACTAGACAATAATTAGTTGTACTAGGCGAATATATCTATATATATATGTGCATTTTCGGACTACTACGACTTTACTAGTCGGTTTTGGAGTCGCCAGAAAACGCAGTCGCAGCGTTTCGTTTGGCTGCGACTCCACCAATCAGGTCTAACTCTATGAATGTGTTTTCAGGTTCCATGGTTCCAAGTGATGGATGAGTGAATACTAGACGCACTGTGTGATCGTTTGAAGACAAAGCTATATACGAAGGGCAGCTACATTACTCGTGAAGGCGACCTAGTTGAGGATATGCTATTTATAATGAGAGGCAGTCTAACAAGTGCAGCGACCAGTGGAGGAAGAAGTGGATTCTACAATGCAATTCACCTCAAGGCCGGCGGCTTCTGTGGAGATCTCTTCACATGGGCTTTGGATCCTCATTCTTCTTCTAACCTTCTCATCTCGACCAGAACCGTACAGGCTATAACCGAAGTTGAAGGCTTTATTCTTTCAGCTGATGATCTTAGGTTTGTTTCTGTTGGTTTTTACCTTAGTTTTTGCTCATCACTCTATCTTGTCTTAGTGTTTGCAAAGATGAAAAAAAGAAATGAAAAGGAACATTCTGGAAATTGTATTACAATGGTGAAAAGTATTCTGGAAAATATTGCAGAAAAGAGATGGTGAATTTGGGAAAATTGGGTGAGTTTGTTCTTCACCTCTACTTAATATTAATATTGATGCAAATTGCTTTACAAAAACATAACAACCCTACTTTCTAATCCTAGGTCCTTTTACATATTTTCTAGTTTTATTTATATATAAAATCAACCTATTTTAGACTGTAAAAACCCTTGCAACAACCTGCAATTTACTCATGCTGTCTAAAATCTGTTGCAGGTCATTTTCTGAGTTGTGGGCTTCGTGTGCTTCAAATAAGTGGACTGGGCTTCTTCAACAAACTTTTGGGCTTCAGCAATTAGGGCTCCGTATGGGCCTTCTCCTCGTGGCCCAATATCCTCATTTTCCAGTCTAGGGGTCAAACCCCTCACTTCATCTTCTCGATTTCCATTTGCTGCAAACCCTAGAACAATCCACCGCCTCGCCCCGCCGTTTTCACCGTCGCCGGTGTCGCCCGGACCTTCCGTCGCCGTCCAGTCGCCGTCCAGTCGCAGAGGGGAGATGATGTCTTCAATCTCCCTATTAGCTCCCCTCATGCAAGCTCCCTCTCGATCGCGCGATTCCTCTTCTTCTCCGATGCGATTCCGTCTCCGGTGGTGCCGTCGTTCAGTCCTTGTTTTCGTCCGCCGTGTTGCTCTCTCTCCGGCGTCAGTTCGCCGGTAAGACCTCCTTCTTTAGACAGTTCGTAACCTGCGATAAATCTAAACCCTAACTCGCCTCTTCTCCTCGTGTCAGGTCCTTCGCTCGGTCATGCTTCGTCGAGCTCCTCTCTGCCTGGTTCCGGTGTGCCTCCAGGTGATTCGGCCTCACCCAGCGGCTCTTCCTCTCCCGGCGGCTGTTCTCCGACGGTAAGTGCCATGAATCCACCAATTTCTAACCTTTTCTTCGACTGTCCATTGCTGCCAAGTCCAAGTTCTGATTTTTTGTTCTCTTTTGTGTATTAAGGATTTCCACTGCTGCCTTCTCTGGACAGAATCGTCACCGGCGGTCCTTCGTCTCCACCGCACTGTAAGTTTTTAATTTTCCTTTCTTGGTCGTAGGTTAGTTGTTGTAACCACAACTCACGGTTGGTGAGTGTGGTTAAAACTGTTGTGTACTCAGCCTTAGGCTGAGCAGTAGGGTCTTGCCTCCATGTAGAAAACTTTGAACCAACTTTAAAATTATCTCCGTTTTCGATTCTGGCATCGGCTTTGCCATCGATGGAACCAAAAATAAAATAGTCCACCAACTTGGGATTCTTAACCCTTCCATTTGACAACTATAATCAAAACTTAAAT
>CM071861.1:36849177-36859730 GCA_036759665.1 Gynandropsis gynandra | reverse complement strand
CATCATCTGAAATCTGGCATAGAAGACTTGGACACCCAAATGATGAAGTTTTTCAGAAACTTAGAACTAGTGGCATGATAAAAACTCAAAACACTTCGTTTCCTTTCTGTGATTCCTGTCATATTTCTAAAAGTATTAGACTTCCCTTTAACAAATCAGCATCTATGGCATCTGAACCATTAGAGCTTGTGCACTGTGACCTTTGGGGTCCTTCCCCTATTTCATCTGTTCAAGGATTTAAATATTATGTTATTTTCATTGATGGATTTACACGTTATTGCTGGTTCTATCCTCTTAAAACCAAAGCAGAATTATTCCCTGTTTTTGTCAGTTTTCAAGCACAGGTTGAGTTGCATTTAAACAAGAAAATCAGATCCTTCCAATGTGATGGAGGAGGTGAGTTTAATAGTAATGCTTTTACCACTCATTTAACAAACTGTGGCATCAAATTACGCATGTCATGCCCCTACACCCCAGCTCAAAATGGACTCTCAGAAAGGAAATACCGTCATCTGGTGGATCTTGGTCTGTCCATGCTGTTCCAAGCACAGGTACCTCTAGTTTACTGGTTAGAATCATTCTTTACTTCAAACTTCCTTATTAACCTCTTGCCATCTAAAGTTCTTTCTGATAAAAGTCCCTTTCACATGTTGTATGGTAGAGAACCAGATTACACGTCATTAAGAGTATTTGGTAGCTCCTGCTATCCTTATCTCAGACCCTATTCAAAACACAAACTAGAACCCCGCTCACTTCATTGTGTTTTTATAGGTTACAGTGACAAATACAAAGGGTACAGATGTTTGTATCCACCAAATGGACGTGTATATATAGCTAGACACATAATCTTTAATGAGGAGGTATTTCCCTTCTCTTCTGTATATTCATCTTTTTCCACCAGGTACAGTACTCCTCTCTTGCAAGCCTGGCAACAATCCGGACCTCAGGTAAGTACACAACCCTCATCTTCTATAAATTCATCTTATCAAATGCCCCTACCTATTGTTGAACAAGTCACAAATACTCAACCTCAGACCCTAGACAGATCCTGTGTAACTAGCATTTATTCTCAGTCTAATCCCACTTCACCTATTTCACAAAGTCTGAGTCAGTCTCCAATAAACCAGCCTTCAAATTTTAATCCTATGACAACTACTTCAAGCACACATCCTATGGTCACTAGAGCTAAGTCAGGCATCACAAAACCCAATCCTAAATATGCTTTACATGCAACAACAGAAATACCTTTCACACCTAAAAATATATCACAAGCTTTAAACCACCCAGAATGGGCAGCCTCAATGAAAGCTGAAATATCTGCTTTAGAAAGAAATAACACATGGGAGTTGGTACCTCCACAACCCAGTATGAATGTCCTGGGCTGTAAATGGGTCTTTAAACCAAAACTCAAGCCAAATGGCAGCTTAGACAGACTTAAATCTAGGTTGGTAGCCAAAGGCTATCACCAAGAAGAAGGCATAGACTTTTTAGATACATATAGTCCTGTAGTAAAAACTTCCACCATAAGAGTAGTTCTTAGTCTTGCCACCACTCAGAACTGGCCCATACAACAACTAGACGTAAGCAATGCTTTCCTTCATGGTGACCTTAAAGAGTCTGTCTATATGACACAGTCGCCTGGTTTTGTGAACAAAACCTTCCCAAATTATGTCTGCAAATTAAGAAAGGCCCTTTATGGCCTAAAACAAGCTCCTAGAGCTTGGTTCAACAAGTTTAGTTCATATCTAATTGAATTTGGATTCATATGTAGCTCTGCCGACCCCTCTCTCTTCATTTACAATCATCACAATATCACTCTCATCCTCCTTCTTTATGTTGATGACATGCTCATTACAGGGAACTCTACATCTCTGATATCAACTCTTATTGGTCAACTCCATACTAAATTTCACATGAAAGACCTTGGATCTTTACTCCCAAACTAGTCTGCAAATTAAGAAAGGCCCTTTATGGCCTAAAACAAGCTCCTAGAGCTTGGTTCAACAAATTTAGTTTATATCTCATTGAATTTGGATTCATATGTAGCTCTGCCGACCCCTCACTCTTCATTTACAGTCATCACAATATCACTCTCATCCTCCTTCTTTATGTTGACGACATGCTCATTACAGGGAACTCTACATCTCTGATATCAACTCTTATTAGTCAACTCCATACTAAATTTCACATGAAAGACCTTGGATCTTTACATTATTTTCTAGGAATTCAGATTATCAATCATAAGAATGGTCTGTTTCTGCACCAAAGTCAATATGTTTTAGACATTTTAAACAAAACAGATATGCTTTTATGTAAGCCTCTTCCTACCCCTATGCCTTTGAAACAGACTCTATCTGAGAAAAAGTTGCCTTAGGCTCCATTGTGACTAAACATATTCCATCCTCCTTTCAGGTCGCTGACATCTTCACTAAGACATTACCACGTCCACATTTTCTAGATCTACGGAACAAACTTGGCCTTGGCGATCCTCCCAGCACAAGTTTGAGGGGGGATGTAAGCATGACACACCAAGAGCATGATCACAAGTCATCACAATTCACCAGGACGCGGCCCTCCTATGACAACAAGTCGCGGTCGCAGAATGGAGACGCGGTGCAAAACCAAGCGTTGCAAAACCAAGACGTCTGGACACTGCGACCCGAGACGCCACAAACCCATGACATCGCGTCTCGGCACTCTCAAGACGTCAGAACATTGCGACCCGAGACGTCGCATTCTCGAGACACGAAGAGAACGCGACTCGAGACGCCACAACAAGCAACGCGCCATCAGCAGAACGCGACTCGAGTCGCCACAACAAGCAGCGCGACTCGAGTCGTCGCAACATCATGTCTTCGGGTCACTGAAAACTCGGGACGCCAACACAGCTCGTCTCGAGTCGTCACCACAAACAACGCGACTCGAGACGTCTCGCCACCACAACCTTGAAACATTACGATCTCGAGACGCCGAAGCTCCTTGTCCCGAGTCGTCCTCACAAGCAATGCAGATGTCTCAGCACTGCGGTCTCGAGTCATTAAGGTCTCGGGACGCCGGGGCATTTTGTCTCGGGTCACCTCAACACCAAAGTCCCGGGACGCCACAGCTGCGAGTCGTGGAACGCAAGGACGCCGGGTCGCCTGCATTAAACACCTGCAACAGAATCTGCACAAACTCACACGCAAAATGCCAGACGGTTATCTGACATACTGACAAAATGTCAGAGAATATTCTAACGTCACTATCAGGGAATAATTTAGGGAAAGTAGCCGTTGGATTATTTTGTCATTTACTTACAAAATTGTATAAGAACCTAGAACATGTACTCGGAAGTTTTTATGCAGAAATACAATCTGAAATATTCATTCTATCCTCTGCAATGCTCTTTCAAATGTTCCTTTCTAGCTACTTTCATTTTCTTTAAGTTTTTAGGTGTACATTCTTTTACCGGCCTGAATTGGTACAACTTTTAATTCATTGTTTCCTCTAGGCTTTTCTCTTTGGCATCAATTTGTTATTTATGTCCAGTAATTCATTCTCTTTTGCAGGTGGGCATCTATAGTTCTCACGACTGTGATGATCCATGGACTTACAGTTCCCGTCCTTCTACATCAAGATAAGGCTGCCTCAATGCTGAAAGTCAGTTTCGGTGTCTTTTTATTTTATGGCACATTATATGCCAGACTTATATTGTAACTTTTTCGTTATTTTGTCACCTTTTGTTCACGAGGACATGCTACGGTTATCCACTTATCATTATCTCCCATATCTGTGCAGATAATGATGCAACGCTTCAAGAAAATAAGTCAAGAGATAAATAGTGAGGTGCAACCTTTACCTATTTATTGTCTTACATGTTCTTTATACACAGACAAACTCTGAGCTATTGATGTGTCATAATACAAGTAACTTCCTGGTTTCACATTAACAGAGGATACTAGGTTTTCAGTTTTCTCATGTCGTTTGTAGTGCTCATGGGTTCTAGTTCCATTCTGATGGGTACTAGTTCCATTCGATATGTGACTTTTGAGTTTATCAATTGAACCGTCCTTTGATTGAGGTGATTTCCAAAGTTTGGTGATGATTTCAATTAATATGATTTGTGCTTATGTGTGATGTTTTCTAGGATCCTGAAGCCGTGGCAGAAGGCCTAAAACCGATGCGAGCATTATGTGATGAGTAAGTTGTGTTTCACCATCTAGTTAGGACAACTGCAAGAGGTGAATGAGTCTCTTTAAATGAAAGATACATAGTGGCTTTACTTAATGGTATGCTTCTAATTGCATTTTGTGTGTGTTTTCACTTTTTTTCTGGATTGGCTTAGATATGGAGTAACTCCATATTTTCTTCTCATACGACATATTTTTGAAATACCCATCGTCATCAGCTTCGCCTTTGCGGTAAGCTATATATATATATATTTTAGTGTTTTAGAACTGATTATGATCTTATAATTCTACCTTTTTTTGGAATGTGTGTACAGATCAGAAATATGGCTGAGAAAGTCCCATCATTTAAAAGCGGTGGAACTCTCTGGTTTACTGATCTTTCAATTCCATATATTGATCTTCCATATTTCTCGTATCTCTTGCCACTGTTCACGGCTGTTACTGTCTTGCTTGCAGTGGAGGTAGGACTTCAAGATTTCCTTTAGTACATATATACTTTGTGTCAACTTATTGTATTTAAGATCTGAGTACTGAATTACTTTGTTGTGCTACTTTAACTGGTGCAAGATTGTTTCCAAAAGTTACGGCTCCATCTATTTGCTTGCAGTGATAGTGATTTTGTTCTGTACATGAAGGATGTAACATGCTAATAAGTGTCACCGATCTTCTCTTCTGTAGTGCCTCCATGAGGAAGCATTGGTAGAGGATCCAGAGGTCAAAATATTATGTTGGATCGTTACTTTTTTCTCTCTTCCCCTATTGATGATTGTTGATAAGGTAAGACTACAACTTACCGCATAGATGGATCTCAATAGTATGTTCTGATATAAGTAATGAGTTAGAAATACACTTTTTTTCTAAATTCTTTTTTAAATGAACTGTTGAAAAGTAAATTAACCATTTTTGCCGCATGTCCTCATAAGCTATCAGTGAAACATCCTTTTTTTTGCAGGCATTATTCTTGTACTGTCTTACTTGCAACCTGTTTTTATCTGGGATATGGACTAGGCAAGTCCCTTGCAAATGCAAAAACTTGTGAATTTTGTTCGATTAAACATGTGAGTGGTAAATCCTAGAATTTTGATTAGTTCAATGTGTTCATACGCAGTGCTAAAACAACCAATGGTGAAGAGGCTCTCGAAAATCCCTCAAAGTGTGGACGTCTCACTAACCAAGCCATCACTGGGCTCGCCTGTGATCTCAGTAGTTATTCAAGAAAACCGAAAGAACAAAAAGTGAGGCTTCTCATTCTAAGGCATCTATTACCATAAGGGTTACGCTATTGGACACCCAAAGTTAAAGGATATCTAGTTGTACTAGGCGGATATGTCTATATTATATATAATATTTCATTTAATATATTATAATCTAATTATTAAATTAGAAATATTTATAAGTACTTAATTTTATAACAAAACACATATAAATAAATAAATTTTAGTATTTATAAAAAATAATTATAAATATTAAATTCACAATATCAAAATTACGACCACAAACAATATTATAAAAACATAATACAAAAATGAACATCAAATGAGTATTACATTAGACCAAGATGATAGCAAAGGCGAGAGACAAAAGTGAGGCGAATGCGAGAGATGAAGTCGAAGGTAGAGATGAAACAAAAAGGAAGATGAGAAAGAAAGTCGATGACAAGAGATAGTGTGATGACAATATACAAGAGTTTTTGGTAGATAAGAAAACGAGGATAAAGATAAAGATGAGGATGAGAGACAAAGGTGATGATGAGTGGCTCGGTGAAACAATAGACGAAAGGCGATGCAATAGATAAAAGAAGATGGATGCAATGATGAAGGAAAAAGCGGTAAAAGATAAACGCGTGGATGAAAGCAAAAGCAGTAAAAGATAAATGCGTGGATGAGACGATGCAATATATTCTTTTAAGGTACCAAAACGACATTGTCTTACGTCATTTTTTTGCAAAAAAAAGAAGAATCGCTAAGGATTAATGAGGCGGTCAGAGATAGCTAGCGTCTAGGCGGACGCCTAGAGTTCTTACCATAGTGAGGCTTTTTCATTTTTAGGCATCTATAACCATAGTAAGATTTCCCCCAAATGTAAAGCAAAACTAAACCCTAACTGTCCTCTCTCTCATTGAAAGCATTCGTATGACCTACAAAAGTTTTCCACAGTTTCGTCACATTTTTTTTCGCAACCCAACAGGAAGCCAAAAACGCATCGAAAAACTTTCTAAAAAGAAAAAAAACGACATTTCCTTACGTAAGGACTAAAAAATGTTCCATCACTACGCCATGGCTACTTCATCGTCAACGAACAAAAGGTCTTTGAGGATTTCATTCGAATCCCAATGTTATTACATTCATTTTCAATTTCAAAGAGAACTCGTGTATTCAGACGTATTATATTACATTCGTATCATATTCGTATTCGCAAAATCAAATATTCGGATATTTGTCGGATATTCGTATCCGTATCCAAATCAAATAAAAAAGAAATAATATAAAAATCTTACAAAAACTAAATAAACAAAACACCAATCACATCAATCTCCCAATCATCTAAAATATAACTTCGTCGATGACTATACTAGAGTTAAAAGTTTGCAAATTATATTCTAGTCCTCCAATTTTTAAGTATAATAAATATTTTTTATATATTTTATATTTGGACTTAAAATAAAATTAATAATTTTTTATTTATAAAATTAATTTTTTTATATATATCTATATATTAAATAAAATATCTATTTAATACTTACGGATAAGAATAATTGTGAATAATTAGATATACTATTTGTATTTATATTTGTATTTTTCGAACATCTAATTTCTTATATTTGTATTTGTATTTGTTCTTTCGAATATTTGCATTTTCGGATCGAACACGAATCGGATACGAATACTTCAAATATTTTTCAGAGCCCTACTAGGCGGATATATATATATATATAATATTTTATTTAATATAATTATAATCTAAATATTAAATTAGAAATATTTATAAGTACTTAATTTTAAAAACATATATAAATGAATAAATTTTAGTATTTATAAAAAATAATTATAAATATTAAATTCACAATATCAAACTTACGACCATAAACAACATTATAAAAAACAAAATACCAAAAATGAACATCGAATGAGTATTACGTTCGACCAAGACGATAGCAAAGGCGAGAGACGAAAGTGAGGCGAATGCGATAGATGAAGTCGAGGGTAGAGATGAAACAAAGAGGAAGACGAGAAAGGAAGCCAATGACAAGAGATAATGTGATGACAATATACGAGAGTTTTTGGTAGATAAGAAAACGAGGATGAAGACAAAGATGAAGATGAGAGACAAAGGCGAGGACGAGAGACTCGGTGAAGACAATAGACGAGAGGCGATTCAATATATAAAAGAAGATGGATGCAATGATGAAGGAAACAACGGTAAAAGATAAACGCGTGGATGAAAGCCAAAGTGGTAAAAGATAAATGCGTGGATGAGGCAATGAAATAGATTGTTTTTAGGCACCAAAACGAAATTGTCTTACGTCATTTTTTTGCCAAAAAAAAGAACCGTTAAAGATTAATGAGGCGATCAGAGATAGGCAGTGCCTAGACGGACGCCTAGAGCTCTTACTATAGTGAGGTTTTTTCATTTTTATGCCTCTATAACCATAGTAAGATTTCCCCCAAAGCTACATAAAAACGAAACCCTAACTATCCTCTCTCTTATCAAAACCTTTGTATGACCTACAAAAATTTTCCATAGTTTCGTCACATTTTCTCTGCAACCCAACAAGAAGCAGAAAATGTAAAGGATATACATGTAAAAAGGGCATAAACGTAATTTTTGTAATTAGGTCTAATCTTGTAATTAGGTCTAATGTTCTCTTTTGTAAATATAGCCGTTTAGGCTCTTTCTAATGAAAGTATTCAGAATTCAAATTATCATGGTATTAGAGCCGATTAGGTCTAACGACAACCCTAACCCTAAATTTTGAATTTCTCGGCCAGCCCTCCTCCTCTTCAAACCGCCGCCGCTCCTCCTCCTCCTCCGCGGTCGCCGTTCACCTTTCCTCTTCTCCTACGCCCGTTCACACCCTTTTTCTCCTCCCTTGCCGTCGTCCGACCCCTCACAAAAAAGCCTCCAAACCAGATTCTCACGCATCTCCCTGGCCGCCGTCCTCGCCTCGTGCCTCCCTGGCCGTCGTTCTTGCCTCGCGGCTCGCGTCTCACCTAGCCTCTCTCTCCTAACTTGTGCATTGCCTCGCGCCTTGCGTCTCCACGTCACCTAACCCTAAGTCTTGCATCCCTTGCTCAGCCGCCTCCGTCCCCTCCTCCATGGCCGGCCAAACCAGTAACCCTACCGTCCGTCTCTCCGATGCGGCACCAACTTTCAATCCACAACATCTGCTCAACACTCTTCTCACCGTCAACATGACCAACATTACCAAGCTGACGCCGACCAACTTCCTCACATGGAATGTTCAGATTCGAGCCCTCCTTGAAGGACACAATCTCCAATGCTTCATCGAGGACAATTCCATTGTTCCTCCGGCCAAGATCCACCGCGATGGTGTGTCCGTTGACAACCCTAATTTCTGATGAACTTGCCCTCTTAGGGAAACCGCTGGATCACGAAGATTACTCGATGCCATTCTAGACGGCCTTCCCGAGGAGTACAAGCCGATTGCGGATGTAATCCGAGCGAAAGATACTGCTGCATTCGTTGAAGAAGTTCATGAAAAGATTCTAAATCATGAGGCCAAATTGGCTACTGCTGAGCCGCATCCTCTTTTGGCCGTTGCTCCCATCACATTCTACTCTCTTGGCCGTTGCTCCCATCACAGCCAACCCTACGGCCGCACGCTCACAGAATTGGTCCCGCCCGAATTCTCGCTCGTCCGGCCAATCCAATTGGTCTCGCCGTCCACGTCCGCGTTCACCAACACGCCGTGGCTATCAAGGCCGGTGTCAAGCGTGTGGTGTTCACGGCCATAGCGTTCAACGCTGTCCGCGCTTTTGCCTTGTCTCCTCACCCGGTATACTTGAGAACCCGTCGATGCAACCATGGCAGAATTCTACACCGAATTGGCAGCCACGCCCGCAAGCTCATCATGCCGTTGCCTCTCCCTATGATGCAACCTCCTGGCTCCTGGATAGTGGAGCGTCTCATCACATTACGTCGGACCACTCCAACCTTTCCATTCACTCTCCTTACCGCGGTAGCGATGATGTAGTTGTCGGTGATGACAACGGTTTATCCATCACACACGCGGGTTCCATCTCTATACCTCTTAACACTAGACCATTATCTTTACGGAATGTTCTATGTGTGCCTATGATATGCAAGAATCTGATTTCAGTTCATCAGTTGTGCAAAAATAATGACGTATCCGTTAAATTTTCTCCGTATGATTTTTAGGTGAAGGATCTCAGCACGGGGGCGCAACTTCTGAAAGGAAGCGCTAAAGATGGAGTTTATGAGTGGCCCGTCCCATCTAGTACCCCGTCTCCTTTTCATGCATTTCATAGTGTCAAGACCACTTCGTCCGAGTGGCATTCTCGTTTAGGTCATCCGTCGTCTTTCATTTTGAATAAAGTTATCAAAACTTTTGATCTACCATTGTCTCGGGATTCCCCTCACTTGTTTTGCAATGCTTGTTGTCGAAATAAAAGCCGCAAATTGTCATTTTCAACTTCCACTCTTATCACTTCTCGTCCATTTGAAGTGATATTTTCCGATATTTGGACATCTCCTATTTATTCCATTGATGGTTTTAAATATTATGTCCTATTCGTAGATCACATTACACATTATTCATGGCTGTATCCACTCAAAACCAAATCCCAAGTCCGTGACACATTCATTCAATTCAAATCACTTGTTGAAAACAAATTCGAAAAACGCATTTCAACACTTTATTCCGATAACGGAGGTGAATTCATTGCCTTGCGTTCTTTTCTGTCCTCTAATGGCATTTCTCATTACACGTCTCCACCACGTACTCCCGAACACAATGGCATCTCTGAAAGACGACATAGGCACATCGTAGAAACCGGTCTTTACCTTCTCACGCATTCCTCCATGCCCTTATTCTATTGGTCTTATGCATTTTCCGCAGCGGTTTATCTCATTAACCGCCTCCCGACACCTACTCTTATTATGTCCTCCCCTTACGAGTGTCTATTCCAACAACCACCAAACTACACTAAGCTTCGCGTCTTTGGATGTCTATGTTACCCATGGTTACGTCCTTATACAGCAAACAAATTAGAACCCAAGTCCGATCCATGTGTCTTCCTAGGGTACTCATCCACCCAAAGTGCGTACGTTTGTCTTGACCCTCTTAGGTCGCGTATATTTGTCTCACGTCATGTTCAATTCTTTGAGTCTATCTATCCCTTT
>CM071861.1:36834357-36849043 GCA_036759665.1 Gynandropsis gynandra | reverse complement strand
TTCAAGGCTCGACTTGTTGCAAAGGGGTTTCACCAAAGACCGGGCATCGACTATCATGTGACATTTAGCTCGGTTGTGAAGCGTACCACCATCCGTGTCATCTTGAGTATTGTTGTCTCCCGCGGATGGTCTCTACGACAACTTGATGTCAATAATGCCTTTCTTCAAGGCTGTCTTTCAGAGGAGGTATACATGTCTCAACCCCCGGGTTTCATTGGTCAAACTCAACCTCATCATGTGTGCAGACTTCAACGAGCAATCTACGGGCTTAAACAAGTCCCTCGAGCATGGTATTCGGAGCTTCGCACATTTCTCCTAGCTCACGGTTTCATAAACTCTCTGGCAGACACCTCCTTGTTTATTCTCAACACAACCGCGCTACAATTGTATGTGCTGGTCTATGTTGATGATATTGTTCTTACAGGAAATTCCACATCACGGGTACAACAGTTTATTGATGCCCTAGCCGCACGTTTCTCCATCAAAGACTTGGGCCACCTATCATTCTTTCTCGGGGTAGAAGCAACACGGACATCCGATGGCCTACTTTTGACTCAACGGAAGTACATCAATGATCTTCTCCACCACTGTCTCATGCATGAATCAAAGCCGGTTCCTACACCCATGCCATCAACATCACGTATGACACTTGACACCGGTATTTCTCTCTCCAATCCAACAGAATACTGGTCCATTGTTGGAGGACTACAATACCTCTCTCTCACACGACCGGACGTAAGCTTCGTTGTCAACAAGCTGTCCCAATTCATGCATGCTCCCACGGATGTTCATTGGCAAGCCGTTAAAAGAGTCTTACGTTATCTTGCTGGCACGAAGGATCGAGGTATCTTTTTATCTGCGCACAATACCCTCTTCTTACATGCCTTTACCGATGCAGACTGGGCTGGAGACTCTCATGATCTCAAGTCCACCGGAGCGTATCTTCTCTTCCTTGGTGCGCATCCTATTTCCTGGTCGTCTAAGAAGCAAACCGGACTCTCCCGTTCGTCTACTGAGGCTGAATACCGATCTATTGCGTCCACAGCCACGCAGAGGTCCTCTGGGTCATCGCCTTACTATCTGAGCTTGGAATCACGTCATCATCACCACCCACCATCTATTGCGACAACATTGGAGCAACATATCTAAGTGCTAAGCCGGTCTTCCACTTTCGGATGAAACACTTGGCTCTCGACTATCTCTTCGTTCGCGGCCTGGTTGAGTCGAACACTCTTTGGTTCACTCATGTTCGAGCCGCTGATCAGCTTGTAGACATTCTCATGAAGCCTCTCCCGAGACTACCATTCGAGGTCTTATGCTCCAAGATTGGACTCACCACGTGTGCTCCATCTTGAGGGGGCGTGTAAAGGATATACATGTAAAAAGGGCATAAACGTAATTTTTGTGATTAGGTCTAATCTAATAATTAGGTCTAATGTTCTCTTTTGTACATATAGCCGTTTAGGCTCTTTCTAATGAAAGTATTCAGAATTCAAATTATCAAAAAACTCATTGAAAAACTTTCTAAAAAGGAAAAAAGATATTTCCTTACGTAAGGCCTTCGAGGATTCATTGGAATCCCAATGTTATTACATTCTTTTTGTAATTTCATAAGAGAACACGTGTATTTAGACGTATTGTATTACTTTCATACAAATCAAGCTGAAAAATGGTGTCGTTACAAAAACTTTTTAATGGATCCCAAAGGGCCATTTGTAAAATATCGATTAGTCGGGCCTAGAAACCCATTACGAGTTACTAACAAGAATCTCAAAACGTTGTGTTTCATATTTTCTTGTCTTACCGACATAGAGGACAAAACACATTGGATGGCCATGTAAGCTACATTTCTCTTGAATTACCACTGCAGACCAAGGAAACCAACTTTCCGTAGTGATGATTTTTGATAAGGTAAGACTACAACTTTCCGCATGGATGGATCTCAATAGTATGTTTTGATTTAAGGAACTACATTTTTTTTTCTAAATTCTTTTTTAAATGAACTGATGAGAAGTAAATTAACCATTTTTGCCGCATGTCTTCATAAGCTATCACTGAAACATCTTTTTTTTTGCAGGCATTGCTCTTGTACTGTCTTACTTGCAACCTATTTTATCTGGGATATGGACTAGGCAAGTCCTTACAAATGCAAAAACTTGTGAATTTCGTTCGATTAAACATGCGAGTGGTAAATCCTAGAATTTTGATTAGTTCAATGTGTTCATACGCAGTGCAAAACGACCAATGGTGAAGAGGCTCTCGAATATCCCTCTAAGTGTGGACGTCTCACTAACCCAGCCATCACTGGGTCGCCTTTGCCTTTTTCCTTTTCTACAGCGAAAAAGGAGAGTGTAATTCAAGATAACACTCCCATATCTTCCAAATCATCGAGTGTGGCCGCCGACAGAAGAATCTCTCGGAGTTCAGTGCTGAATGAGGGAATGAGGACTCGCGAGAGACAACTCAAAGACCGAAAGTGAGGCTTCTCCATTTGACACCCAATGCTAAGCCTTAAGGGGTTGGACACCCAATGCTAGAAGGTGTTTAGGTGGACTACATGGTAGGGGTGGACAAATACCAAATATCCACAAATATCCACAAATATCCGACTATTCGTATTCGTCGAATATTCAATTTTACTATTCGTGCTTGTATTCTGATATTCGTCGATATCTGTATCCGTATCTAAATCAATTTAAAAAATAATATAAAATCTTATAAAAAAATTGGTAACTATCGAAGTATAATTATTAAGTTTTCAAATTGCACAAATACACAAAAAAAAACATCTTATTATTACTAAAACAAAAACGAGAGAGAAAATTTTGAAAGATATATTTAAATATTTTATTTTAGAATGGTTAAATTTTAATTTAAATGTTTTATTTTAAATTTGTTAAATTTAAATATTATTCAACAAATATATTATTAAACAACAAAAAATTCTAAAATAAAAATTATTTTATTTAGGGAAAACAACCTATCCCCCTGAACTTTACCATTTTAATCATATTCCCCCTAAACTTTTCCGCTCATCCGAGTCCCCCCCTAAACTATCGTTACACTATTCCCCTGTTAACTTTAAAAATTCATCATATTCCTCTCTGTTAACTTTCCGTTAATTTTTCTATTAAATATTTTCAAAACAGTCTATTTCCCCCAAACTATATGATTTCCAGCCTATCCCCCGAACTCTATGAATTCACGCCTATTCCCCCCGACCCGAACTATATGAATTCTGGCCTATTCCCCCAAAGTATATAAACTATAGCCTATTTCCCCCTGAAATTATATTACCTCTAGTCTATTCCCTCACGAACTATATAAACTCTTCCCTGTGAACTATATGATTTCTCTAAAAATAACATATTTTCTTTAATTTTAATGAATTTTGTATATTAAAAATATTAAAATAAAAATAATTTAAATTCTAATGATTACAAAAGATTCTATATGATTTCTCTAATAGTAACCTAATTTTAAATTGTGGTTATTATATATATAACATATTTTCTTTAATTTTAATGTATTATAAAATTTTGTATATTAAAAATATTAAATTAAAAAAATACTTTAAGTTCTAACGATTACAAATGATTGATAGAAATATTAAAATAAAATACTTTAAATTAAAATAAAAAATACTAAAATATCTTCAACATGACTGAAAAACACAATTTTAACGATTACAAAATGATAAAAAATATAATATGATGTTTAATTACACAATAAGTTCATCATTACTAAACGATAAAAAAATATAAATTGATGTCCAAACGATAAACAATTTTTTATTTTAATATTTTTTAATATACAAAATTTAATAATACATTAAATTAAAGAAAATATGTTACGTATATAATAACCATAATTTAAAATTATTTAACTATTAGAGAAATCATATAGAATCTTTTGTAATCATTAGAATTTAAATTATTTTTATTTTAATATTTTTAATATACAAAATTTAATAATTTATTTTAATAATATAAAAAATTTAATAATACATCAAAATTAAAGATAATATGTTACTTTTAGAGAAATCATATAGGGAGAATAGGCTCTAGAGTTTATATAGTTCGTGGAAAAATAGACTAGATGTTATATAGTTCGTGGGAAATTCATGGGGGAATAGGATGAGTAACGATAGTTTAGGGGGAATCGGATGAGTAGGAAAATTCAAGGGTAATAGGATTAAAGTGGTAAAGTTCACTTAAACTAAATGTTGTATTAAAATAAAAAACATTAAAATTAATTTCCCCCATGAAAAGCATATAACTTCTATTCATTATTCTTATACGATGAATTTTTAAAGTTCATGGGGGAATAGGATGAGTAACGATAGTTTAGGGGGAATCGGATGAGTAGGAAAATTCAAGGGTAATAGGATTAAAGTGGTAAAGTTCACTTAAACTAAATGTTGTATTAAAATAAAAAACATTAAAATTAATTTCCCCCATGAAAAGCATATAACTTCTATTCATTATTCTTTTATAGATCTCCGTATTCTCATAAATTTATTTCAACAAAAAAAAATTTACGATAATTTTGGTGTGTAAATTCTACAAATTTAAAGTAAATATTTGAATAATTATTAATTATATTTGTTTCTTTCGTTGTTATTTTTAACTCATTGTTTTTATTTTATAATTCAAAGGTTCTTCAAATGTAACTTATAAAAAATATGGGATAACTACAAAAAATTATAAAATCAAAAAATTTAAGAATTTTTAAAATTAGTATGATAATTGGTAATAATCGATAATTACGCTTCAAATATTTATTGTAAATATATAATTTCTGAGTATGAAACATAATATTGTAATTGTTATTAAATAAATAAAATAAATGTGTGATTAGTTACAAACATGGAAATTGTTATCAATAGTTATAAACAACTTTTAAAATGGGTTGTTATCAATATTTGGATTTTACAAAAAACAAAAAAATAAAATTGAATTTTTACAATAAATATTTGAAAGCTGAACACGGAGAATAAATAAATTAAATAAAACTGAACTTTACCACTTTAATCTTATTTTTTCTGAACTTTCCTGCTCATCTGATTCCCCCTAAACTATCGTTACTCATCCTATTTCCTCCTGAACTTTAAAAATTCATCCTACTCCCCCTTCCATTAACTTTCCGTTATTTTTTCTGTTAAATATTTTAAAACATCCTATTTCCTACCAAACTATATGATTTCCAGCCTATTCCCCCCAAACTATATTAATTGTAGTCTATTTCCCCCGAACTATATAACCTCTAGTCTATTCCCCCACGAACTATATAAACTCTAGCCTATTCCCCCTCTCCGAACTATATGATTTCTCTAAAAGTAACATATTTTCTTTAATTTTAATGTATTATTAAATTTATTATATGAAAAAATAGTAACATAAAAAATACTTTAAATTCTAACGGTTACAAAAAATTTAATATGATTTCTCTAATAGTAAATAATTTTAAATTATGGTTTTTATATACGTAATATATTTACTTTAATTTTAATGTATTATTAATTTTTTTATTAAAAATATTAAAATAAAAAATCGTTTATTGTTTGGACATCAAGTTATATTTTTTACCGTTTAGTAATGATGAACTTATTGTATAATTGAACATTGTATTATATTTATCGTTTTGTAATCTTTAGAATTTTGTTTTTTTTCATTCATATTGAAGATCTTTTAGTATTTTTTATTTTAATATTTTTTATCAATCATTTGTAATCGTTAGAATTTAAAGTATTTTTTATTTTAATATTTTTTTAGTATACAAAATTTAATAATACATTAAAATTAAAGAAAATATGTTACATATATAATAACCACAATTTAAAATTATTTTACTATTAGAGAAATCATATAGAATTTTTTGTAATCATTGGAATTTAAAGTATTTTTTTTATTTTAATATTTTGAATATAAAAAATTTAATAATACATTCAATTGTATTTATCTTTGTCGTGAATCATTACTGTATTTGTTTTTGCTGCATTTGATGCATTATGTTGATTTGTATTTGATTATGCTTCAGGGGCTCTCCAAAGATCGAAATGGAAGTGATCAAGGCGGTGAAAGATCTGTTGAATGCAAATAAACGCTCAGATGTTACAACGTTGTGGGTGACTCATTCGATTAGAGGAGCTCAATTAGGCAGATGGAGTTGTGTATATGGAGTATGGTAGAGTGATAAGGCCTGATGATGCAACCAAGGGTATGAGATTTTACGATCCCTATGGGTTTGAAGGTTGTTTTTTACTAAATTTGCGATCGTATTTGTGCTTTGTTCATTGCTTTGATTGCTGCTAGGCTAATTCAATTTGATCGAATTTGAGACTTCTGCAGGTGCTACTCGGAATCTGTTGAAATTGGTTTTCTTTGTTTATCTGATTTTTGTGTATGATAGGTCTCACTAAAAATAACAATTTTCAATCTCGCTTTTGTGGCTTGAAATTCGAAACTTCTATGGATGATTTTATATCTTCATATTGTTGTTGGTGACAATTCTTTTGTGCTTCCTCAATACATTCAGGTTAAATCAGATTTCCCGGTAGGTGGATTTTTATCTTCCAAGCTATGGAGCAAGTTTGCGTTTTGGTCAAGCTGTTACCAATTTTAGGTTTTCCTCTTCAGAGAAGTACTCGACTGGTGGTTTCTTATCCGTTCCAAATAGATATGTACTTCTTTTTTCCCATTCAACGGTTGTATTTATCTTAGTCATGAACCATTATTGTATCTGTTTTTGCTGCATTTGATGCATTATATTGATTTGTATTTGGTTATGCTTCAGGGGCTTTCCAAAGATCGAAATGGAGGTGATCAAGGCGGTTAAAGATCTATTGAATGCAAATAAACATGGAGATAATACAGAGTTGTGGGTGACTCATTCGATTAGAGGAGCTCAATTAGGCAGATGTAGCTGTGTATATGGAGTATGGTAGAGTGATAAGGCCCGATGATGCAGCCAAGGGTATGAGATTTTACGATGTCCTAGGGTTTTGAAGTTGGATTTTTACTAAATTTTCGATCTAATTTGTGCTTTGTTCATTGCTTTCATTGCTGCTAGGCTTATTCGATTTGATCGAATTTGGGACTTCTACAGGTGCTACTCGAAATCTGTTGAAATTGGTTTTCTTTGTTTATCTGATTTTTGTGTATGATACATCTCACTAAAAATAACATTTTTCAATCTCCCTTTTGTGGCTTGAAATTCGAAACTTCTATGGATGATTTGATATCTTCATATTGTTGTTGGTGACAATTCTTTTGTGCTTCCTCAATACATTCAGGTTAAATCAGATTTCCCTTTAGGTGGATTTTTATCTTCCATATTATGGAGCATGTTTGCGTTTGGTCAAGTTGTTACCAATTTCGGGTTTTCCTTTTCCAAGAAGTACTCGACTGGCGGTTTCTTATCCGTTCCAAATAGGTCTGTACTTCTTTTTTCCCATGCAACGGTTGTATTTATATTTGTTGTGAATCATTATTGTATCTGTTTTTGCTGCATTTGATGCATTATGTTGATTTGTATTTGATTATGCTTCAGGGGCTCTCCAGAGATAGAAATGGAGGTGATCAAGGCGGTTAAAGATCTGTTGAAGGCAAATAAACGTGGAGATGTTACAGCGTTGTGGGTGACTCATTCGATTAGAGGAGCTCAATAAGGCAGATGTAGCTGTGTATATGGAGTATGGTAGAGTGATAAGGCAGGATGATGCAACCAAGGGTATGAGATTTTACGACGCCCTAGGGTTTTGAAGTTGGATTTTTACTAAATTTGCGATCTGATTTGTGCTTTGTTCATTGCTTTGATTGTTGTCAGACTTATTCAATTTGATCGAATTTGAGACTTCTACAGGTGCTACTCGAAATCTGTTGAAATTGGTTTTCTTTGTTTATCTGATTTTTGTGTATGATACGTCTCACTAAAAATAACATTTTTCAATCTCCCTTTTGTGGCTTGAAATTCGAAACTTCTATGGATGATTTGATATCTTCATATTGTTGTTGGTGACAATTCTTTTGTGCTTCCTCAATACATTCAGGTTAAATCAGATTTCCCTTTAGGTGGATTTTTATCTTCCATATTATGGAGCATGTTTGCGTTTGGTCAAGTTGTTACCAATTTCGGGTTTTCCTTTTCCAAGAAGTACTCGACTGGCGGTTTCTTGATCTGTTCCAAATAGGTTTGTACTTCTTTTTTCCCAGGCAACGGTTGTATTTATCTTTGTCGTGAATCATTACTGTATCTGTTTTTGCTGCATTTGATGCATTATGTTGATCTGTATTTGATTATGCTTCAGGGGCTCTCCAGAGATCGAAATGGAGGTGATCAAGGCGGTTAAAGATCTGTTGAAGGCAAATAAACGTGGAGATGTTACAGCGTTGTGGGTGACTGATTCGATTAGAGGAGCTCAATTAGGCAGATGGAGCTGTGTATATTGACTATGGTAGAGTGATAAGGCACGATGATGCAACCAAGGGTATGAGATTTTACGACGCCCTAGGGTTTTGAAGTTGGATTTTTACTAAATTTGCGATTTGATTTGTGCTTTGTTGATTGCTTTGATTGTTGTCAGGCTTATTCGATTTGATTGAATTTGAGACTTCTACAGGTGCTACTCGGAATCTGTTGAAATTGGTTTTCTTTGTTTATCTAATTTTTGTGTATGATACGTCTCACTAAAAATAGCACTTTTCAATCTCCCTTTTGTGGCTTGAAATTCGAAACTTCTATGGATGATTTTATATCTTCATATTGTTGTTGGCGACAATTCTTTTGTGCTTCCTTAATACATTCAGGTTAAATCAGATTTCCCTTTAGGTGGATTTTTATCTTCCAAGTTATGGAGAATGTTTGTGTTTGGTCAAGTTGTTACCAGTTTCGGGTTTTCCTCTTCCAAGAAGTACTCGACTGGCGGTTTCTTGATCTGTTCCAAATAGGTTTGTACTTCTTTTTTCCCAGGCAACGGTTGTATTTATATTTGTTGTGAATCATTACTGTATCTGTTTTTGCTGCATTTGATGCATTATGTTGATCTGTATTTGATTATGTTTCAGGGGCTCTCTAGAGATCGAAATGGAGGTGATCAAGGCTGTTAAAGATCTGTTGAATGCAAATAAACGTGGAGATGTTACAACGTTGTGGGTGACTCATTCGATTAGAGGAGCTCAATAAGGCAGATGGAGCTGTGTATATTGAGTATGGTAGAGTGATAAGGCACGATGATGCAGCCAAGGGTATGAGATTTTACGATGCCCTAGGGTTTTGAAGTTGGATTTTTACTAACTTTGCGATCTGATTTGTGCTTTGTTGATTGCTTTGATTGTTGTCAGGCTTATTCGATTTGATCGAATTTGAGACTTCTACAAGTGCTACTCGGAATCTGTTGAAATTGGTGTTCTTTGTTTATCTAATTTTTGTGTATGATACGTCTCACTAAAAATAGCACTTTTCAATCTCCCTTTTGTGGCTTGAAATTCAAAACTTCTATGGATGATTTTATATCTTCATATTGTTGTTGGTGACAATTATTTTGTGCTTCCTTAATACATTCAGGTTAAATCAGATTTCCCTTTAGGTGGATTTTTATCTTCCAAGTTATGGAGCATGTTTGCGTTTGGTCAAGTTGTTACCAGTTTCGGGTTTTCGTCTTCCAAGAAGTACTCGACTGGCGGTTTCTTGATCTGTTCCAAATAGGTCTGTACTTCTTTTTTCCCATGCAACGGTTGTATTTATATTTGTTGTGAATCATTACTGTATCTGTTTTTGCTGCATTTGATGCATTATGTTGATCTATATTTGATTATGCTTCAGGGGCTCTCTAGAGATCGAAATGGAGGTGATCAAGGCGGTGAAAGATCTGGTGAATGCAAATAACCGCGGAGATTTTACAACGTTGTGGGTTACTCATTCGATTAGAGGAGCTCAATTATGCAGATGGAGCTATGTATATGGAGTATGGTTGAGTGATAAGGCACGATGATGCAACCAAGGGTATGAGATTTTACGATCCCTAGGGTTTTGAAGTTGGATTTTTACTAAATTTGCGATCTGATTTGTGCTCTCTTGATTGCTTTGATTGCTGTTAGGCTTATTCGATTTGATCGAATTTGAGACTTCTGCAGGTGCTATTCGAAATATGTTGAAATTGTTTTTTGTGTATGATATGCCTCACTAAATAGTACTCCACTTCCATAAGTCCAAGTCAGTTTATTACCTACCACACATTAGTAGATTTGAAACCATGTTAAGATATTTTGTATTGAGTGATTTCATTCCTGAGCTTTTCTTTCGTGGGGGAGAGAAGTAATTAATACTCCTGTTTTATGATTCCTCTCTCCTATTGTTATTCTATTCCGTTGTTTCACTTACCTCTTGTCTTGTCTGTATCTATATTCCTTGAACTGCTTTTGCCATTTATATCGACCAAGTTATGATAGCTACTTTCATTCCAGGAAAAAGCCATGAGGAATGAAGATTGTAACCGTCTCTCGTGGATGTATCTTCCCATGCCCTTTCTCTGTTATTTATTGACTGTCTAGAATTGGTTTTCCATTCAACATTTCTTGCTTTGCCTGGACTCATACTAATTTGCTTTCAAGTGTCCTTTTTCGAGGGATACGATTCTGCATTATGTTGGTTATGATACCATAAGTGTCTCTTGCAATTATGTAAGGCATTGGCATCGTTGCAAAAGTACTGGGAAGCTCTTGAGATAGTTAATCTGGATCGGAGGTTGGACGCCAAAATGCTGCCTGTTGAGAAGAAGAATGAGTTTCAGTCACTTATTTATGAAACTGCATAATATCCTATCATGTCGAGAGGATATCGTATAGTGTGCCTATGTGCAATTGGTTATGGGGTATCACTTTTCTTTTATTTGTTTGAATGCAAGAGAAGTTAAAACTATGCATGGTTTCATGGCTATCTTCAAAGTAAATTTGATTTTTCGTTCAAATTCCCTATCATAATATTCATTTTAACACATAACATATTGTTGAAGATGGTCGAACTATTTTTGTTTGCAGTAACCTTGATTTATGCTGTGTTCTGTAATATGTTAGTGCACAATATAATTTCTTTTTAAATGTGCAGTGGATCGCGTCTATTGGTTTTTGGAAAAGGAGAGCTCACCGAACCAAGTAAATGTACTGGACATTATCAAACCCCTATTACTTTGTTCTTCATTTGTAATCGTTCTGTTGCTCTTGGCTTTCAGCTTCATAATATCTTTTTCAGTTGAAACATGCACAAGCAATATTGTATTTTTTATGACATAAGAAACCTGTTGAGAAATGTATACAGAAACTTTTGAAACCAAATGAAGAATTTGTTTTGCTGCCATACTATGATCTCTCATGCATTCCCTAGAATTTCACAATGTATCGATTTAGAATCAATAAATCAGCTTTCGGGGATACAGGTCGTGACAATTGAGTGAACTAACCACATCTCATTGTTGTTGTCTTATTAATATCCTTGTTTGTTTTGATTGTAAATTGCAGCTACATGTATGGGATGTCATCAGCAAACAACACGGGCTTGCTAATGCTATTAGACAAAGGCCCTCGAACAAGGCAATGGAGATTTTTCACGAGCATACAAGTGTAAAGATAGCCACTGTTCCTCTTCCCTCTGTGACCTCCAAAACACACAATGTGAATACTGATGAATGTTTTGCGAAGTGTACTCTTGGGAAAATCCGCCTTCTTCAAATCTAAGTTCCTCTATGTTGTGGAGAGGCGTTTGTCATGTGCAGTGGGTCTTCCTCGTCTTATTCTATTTGAATCTTCATTTGTTGTGTACTTTGGATTGAGACGATTAGGCTATCATTTCTTCTTGTGGAGTAATGATGTAAGCCTGAAACTGAAAGAGAGCAATGAAAGCTATACGAGCTTTAATAGTTTCCTACATTCACGTATTTGGTTGTAAGATGTGTATATTTTTTTTACATTCTTATTTCAGTTAATTATATAATTTTTTAAATCACACACACACCATATCAGATTCTTTTTGTGCTTAGCGAACATCTTGGAGGCATGTCGTAGATTCAAGCTTGGGCTGGTTACATTCATTCCATCTTTAAAAGGCACCTTTAAAAGGTTGAGATGGTTGATGAATGTAGTTATAAGAAAGAACTATCAAATAAGATGATCTTATTGTTATTAGATCTCTCATTTGGATTCACTCTTTTGTTTCTCAAATCCAAGCACCGAATTTGATTTAATGAATACAATAGAAGAAAACAACTAAATGTGTAGTTTTTCACTAAAGAATCAAGAAAACAAAGCATTTACTATAAAGCTTATAGTCTAGGGTTAAACATATTAAAAAAATTAAGTTGAATTTTCTTTAAGAAATTTATGATTGAATATTTTAAAGAAATTTATAGTTGAATTTTATAAATTTTATAGTTGAATTTTTTAAATGTTATTAATTATTTTTTATATATAAATTATAATATTTTGTTAAAATAATAAATATAATAATTATGACTTTAAAAGGATCAGCTCTTCAATAGTTTTTTTCGAGAGATATTTAGCCCTTTATCTTTGAATTAGCAAATCAAATTTCACAATTTATATTATTCGTCCCTTTCTCATTAAATCCGATTTCTGTAGTGCTATTTAAAACTATTATTTTGATAGACTGCTTATTCTGTAGGCGTTAAGAGGATGCATACATGCTTTTTATTTCTTTTCACATCTCCAATCACTTGGAGCACATATTATGCGTTAGGACAATACACGAACATCGCGCTTAACCGATATGGTTTGCTATATGAATATGGTTATCTTCTAGCTAATCAAATCTTACAGTTTACGATTCAAAATTCCTAAAACAATCCTAATATATTCCTAAGGCAATGGAGAATTAATCCATTGGTCTCTGAAAGCTGTACTTACTCAATTTGTTGAGGTCGTTGTGTGATCAACATGATTTTTTTTGTCTCTGAAACACCTATGGGTATTTGAGTTGCTTTGACCAGCCTATTCTTTGAATATTTGGTTGTTTGCGTTTAACCACTATTTTCCAAAGGTCTTATTTCTCGATGGTCATTTTTTGTACATTTTATATAAAAAAACTAACTTAACAATCCAATCATGTAGATTGTTGTTTGGTATTTGAGGAAGATACTGATGTTGTGAAGGTTATCAACGTGTGCAACTATTATGTAATACTTTTTCTCACTAAATGATTATGTATGTTCTAATGCAACTCAGAAAACTCATGTCCATCTGTATTTTATATATATTGTAACACATGTCACATTATAAAAACTGAGAAATCATGGTTTGTTTTTCATTATACTTTGATTATATTTGGAGTGTTGCATATAACTTGGATTTCGTAGAGTTACCCTCATTATATATAACATTTTCTTTTTAGGGGTTTTAAATGGTTTGAATTTTGAATCATATTTAGTAATTGCTTTGAATTTTATTATTCTTTGTTTTAATAAATTTGTTACCTATTATTCGATTCCATATAATGATATTTTAAGATTGGGATCACATTACCATATTTTCTGTGGTATTGCTTTTTCTAATTTCTATAATATCATCAAATTATAAATTTAGTTCTTGATGCTTAAAATAAGGGGAGAACACGAATGAACTGGAGAACGAGCGTGCCTTGGAAGTGAATCTAGAGGTAGAAAGCATAATCGTGTTCCTTTTGCAGATCTTGCATCCACTCTCGCTAAGACATGCAAGAGCAAGTGACATTCCTGTTACAACCTCAATGCTCCAAGAACATGTCTAAAATGATGTCATTTTTCGAACTACCAAGTGATTTTAACATTCAAACTAATTTGGTAGTGATTTTAACATTGGATCGGAAATTCTTATCCATTACTTTCAAAACTACCAAGTGATAGGTCATTTTTTACCTCCAAAAGAAATGATTGTAACGTTAAGTTCTCAAAACTTTCATGGTAATTCTTCATTCGAAACACTTTCACCTCAAAGACGGATTATGGGAAAGGAAAAAGGAAAGCCTAATGGTTTCACACGTATCATTCTCCTCTTCGAGCATGTTAGAAATCTGAAATTATCTTTGAAAAAAAAGTTGTTTTAGAGCGTTGTCTGAACTTGCAGACCAGATCAAGAGATGTGTCGAAGTCGCAAGGTGATTATTTTCGTTTTGGCTTTAGAACGTTGATGATACATTTGTTGGTTGGAAATGATGTATTTTGCCATTGATGATACATTTGTTGGCATAATGCTGGTTTTGTATTATATATGTGTGACATATATTTTTATGATGGTTTTTAGAAATATCCATCAACTGTTGTTATTTTGTAATTTATTATGGACAATCTTATCTTCTTTTTTGCAATTCATTTGAATATGTATTTGGGGATTAAACGAATATTTTCATATTATAAACTATTTACACTCGCTCCGATTTCAATTAGTGCATGCTCAATCTCGTAGTCATAGATCTTGCAAGGGATAACGAAGTTACCTGGATCGGGCATCTTCTTAGCCATGGTCGGTGGCTGTATGAGAGAGTTTGTGACCATTACCATCTCATTGTCTACGGTTCTTTTTCTTGTTATGATGTCTTTAAGAAACTTTGCGTAGGACGACATCTTCATGAATGCGTCGTAGAAAGGGATGGTAACTTGCAGCTTCTGTAGGAGTTCTACGAATTGAGAAAATTGGGCTTCATC
>CM071861.1:36803623-36815058 GCA_036759665.1 Gynandropsis gynandra | reverse complement strand
TAGTCTCTTTGTAATCTATGTCTTCCTTTTGAGTAAATCCTTTGGCGACTAGGCGTGCTTTATACCTTTCCATACTGTCTTGTGAATCCCGTTTGATTTTAGATATCCATTTACAACCAACAGGTTTCGCACCTTCAGGCAAAGGTACAAGTTCCCAAACTCCATTGTCATCCAAATATTTAATCTCTTCCTTCATGGCATCAATCCACTTTTGAGAGTTCTAACACTTTGAATAGCTTAACGGACGTTAACTGGATCATCTTCCTCCAACTTAATGTCATCATCGTGTTCTTGAAGATATACTATATAATCATCTGGAATAGCACATCTCCTCTCATGAGTGGATCTACGTGGTACAATTTCCGGATGTATTTATTCTTGAGGTTCATGAACTTGTTCCTCATGGATTTCAGGAATGTCATTTGGAGTTTCTTGATTTGTAGCTCGAGCAACATAATCTAAATCATCGTCAGCTACAATAGTCGGAATAGGAATCACATTTTGTGAATCAAAAGTTTTATCCTTATTCTCCTCAAAACAAAATTAATCATCCATTTTCCCAGGTTCAATATCGTCAAAAAACGTCGCTACTCTCGTCTCAAAGATTGTCTTTTTTGTGGGTTTATCAAAGTTCGCATGAATTATATTATATAACCTTCTCAATGTAATTGAAATAATTGATTTTTCTCAATGTAATTGAAATAATTTATTTTCTCAAGATTTCCCACTTTGGTAGTATGTTAAGAAATTTAATTAAATCACATATATTGATCAAAGAATATATCGATAACCATCATAATTTCAGTGAATAACCTTAATTCAATAGCTATAATTTAAGCATATAATTACACTATCCGAATATGTAATTAATCATAGTAAATTATATTCATCGAAATTATGTTAAAATATACAGAAATATAACATTTGTGTCAATTCTAATCCAAATGAATTGCACAAACTAATTTGAATATAAACTCATCTTTATGCATATAAATATACGGGTTCAATTCCAATTTACCGAGAATATAAAATATAATCAACAACGCTCCAAAATAATTTAATAGTATTGTTAGCGCAATTGGCAGAGCATGTCCGCAATATTGCAGTGATTCATGCATTGCAATTTCTACCATTTTTTTAATATAAAAAATGACATGGGTTGATTCCTCTCTTTTAAAAAAAGGTTGGACCATCAATTTTATAGAAAATAAACTCGATCCATTTTTTTCAAAAAACGTTTTTTAGTAATAACTTTTAGCCTGTTGAATCGTTCAAAACAGTTTTTAAAATGGTTCAACGAATAATTATTTTTTAATTTTTATTTTTTAACAGAAAAAAAAATCTCTAACTCAACCACGACTGAATTATATATATATATATATATATATTAGAAACAATCAAATTACCTGTGGTGCCCCATAACTTTTTTTGTTATAATTAAAAAAAGTAAATTCAATCGTCGGTCACAATTAATGTTTTTTTTAAATTCATCTCACCTAGAGGTTCTTCATCCTCTCATCTTCAACCTTAATTTAACTTTAATTTTACTCCAAAATTGTTTAACTCATCAATAATCAAATCCAAATTTGATATAAACACAATAGATTGGCTCTAATACCATTTGAAGGAATCTGATTTAATTTCATTCGGATTCTGAAAATCTCTGAAACTCTATCATAAATTATATAAAGATTGGGAAAAACTGAAACATAAGATCATGATAAATATGTGGATTTATTGTATACGATATGCATCGGAATAGATCTTTTGATTCTATGTGCAATAACAAAAAAACTTAACATTGACGAGATGTATCATGAAAACTAAGATTCTCTCTGAAAGTTTTGTAAACGTCTGTGATAAAAATCAATACACTATTCAGAAACCAAATAAATCTCACTTATATATGCACGTGAACAAGAGACCATAAACTGACAGATAACCAGTTAATTTCCGGTTCTCAATTGTATCATTTAATTTTGCCTAACATGAAATATAAACGATACTACCAAATATCTCTATGCATATAATCCTTCCATTCAATTCAATACCGAAGTTCAATCAATTAAATTTTAAATCCGATCACATTTAATTTGGACAAAACCGAATGACAACACTTATTCCAAAATTATTCACATATATCGGTCCACAAAAAAAGATTAAACCAAATATCTAATAAATAATCGATAAACCATTTGGGCTTAAGCTAATGAATTATCAAAGAAAGCAATAGACTTCTAAGAAATTAAACAATCTAATAAGTTATTAACCGAGGCTTCATTTCCTAAAAAACTCCAAATTTCCATCACATAACAATCGAGAACATTCGAAATTCATATTTTTTTTAATTTCTTCCACGAATTCGAAAACAAATAAGATAAGCACACTCTAACCGATGATCAATCAAACCTAGATAAAGCAAAAGCTTTTACCTTTGCTTCCGTCTTCTTTGTTTTTCCCCTCCTTTTCATCTTCATTCCCATCCACAAACTCTAGATTCTTTGATAGGTCCAAAGCCAATTGTTCATTTTTTTATTGGAGGCCTCGACTACAACATTCTCCTCCATGGGAGCTACAACATCAGAGTCCCCACTGACCATCTCATTAGTTTTATGCTTTAACAAAATACACTAGAATATAAGAAACAACGAAATCAAATGAAGATCGTAGACGACGTACGCGCTTAGGGAGAACAAAAATCAACTCTTTACCCCGAATTCTCTTTCTATATGATACTTTGATTTGATTTCTTCTTTGGGTGATTTTTGTCCATTCATTAATTTTTGTGCCCAAAGTACGGAAAACCCTCGAGATTTTTCCCATTTTGCAAGATGCCACAGTTGAATTTAGTATTTATAAAAATGCCCATAATTATATAAAGTTTACAAATCGAGCTTTCTTTTTGTTTTTTTTGTCTTTTTTTTCATCGGGCATCAGTAATTTTGGGTTAATTAATTAACTTATTGATCGAAGATTAAGCAAAATAGAGGACCATTTTTGTGAACTTTCCCCACCGACTAGATTTATGAAGTTCCGTCTTGTCTCTGAAGGTCGGATCTGAAATTTAATTCTAATATCCAACCTTAATCTCTTCTGAATTATCCGAAGATTTTGTAGAGTCTGGAAGAGATTATGAAGATATTCAATTGCGGTGGATATAAGAACCGATGGAGCTACGACAGAGCAGCCATGGACGTCGTTAATGTCTCTCATCTCCTCAGCCTCATTTTCCTCTTCCGTCAGAGATATCTTTCTGTTGATGTCAAATATGGGTTTAGGCCTAACTAATCCTAAAAACTAGTTCAAGAGTTTAGGGTTGTCCAATACCATATATATGAATCCAAATTTCATGTCATAACCGATGTGAGACAATTTATCATAATGTCTAGGTTCGGTCTTGGAGCGTGGACATCACAATCAAGGGTCCAACATCGGTATATTCAAATCGGGACGAAACTAACTCTGATACCATGTCAAATATGGGTTTGCACCTAACTAATCCCAAAAACTAGTTCAAGAATTTAGGTTACCTAATACCATATGTATGAGTCCAAAATTCATATCCTAGTCGATGTGAGGTAATTTATCATAATATATAGTTGATTTCGAATTCTCCCAAACATTACCACCATAACCATCAGAATCAACGGTCAATTCTGACTCAGAGACAGAACGACAATTGAAGATGTGCGACAACGATGAGAACTGCCCCGTGGAGATGGCGCGTAGCCTGAACTCTCCATTTCCGCTTCTGCACTCCCATCAACGCGGAGGCGGAGGAAAAAATTGGAAGGCCAATCTCCATGTTTGTGACTACATGCATACAAAGGCCACATTTCATGGGCACGTGAATGCCATCGCCGGAGCCAAAGCCGAAGCCGAACGTGTGGGAATCAGCCAATGAAAAGTCGATATCATTGCTAGGTGGGATTCTGTATGAAAGAGTTCCATTCACACTAGATCCACTGTTTTATTCTGTCCATCTAATTGCATAATTTGGCCTACAAAAACTTGGGTATTATTCATCAGCTGATACATGTGATGTGATGTGAAGTGCCCAAAAGGTTTCACGTGGGGAACTCATAATATCTGCAATTAATGTTCCTCAATTATACTGTTCGTGATATCCAAGGGATAATGTAAACCAAGGTAATTTTAATATTTTAACTGTCTTTATTGTTTGGAAATATAACATAAAAATTATCAAAACATGAATTATTATTTTTAACCTAAAAAATCCAAACTGATTTTTTTGCCTTAAAAACATTAACTTTAGAAATATAGTGTAGAAAATACCAAACTTTTTAATTTTTTCCTATAAAACACAAATTATTACTTTGAATCTAAAAGTTTTAAATTTTTATATTTTGTCTTAATAACATAAACTTATCAAATTAATCATATCCATACACAAACAAAAATACTAAATCATATTTTACCTCTTTGAATTTTGAAAGATTGTCTAAAAAACACAAATTTATCAAATTAATCATATCCTAAAGTTAATATTTTTAAGACAAAAAAATATAAGTTTGGGTTTTTTTTAAGTTGAAAATAATAATTCATATTTTATATGCTAAAATAAAATAGTTTGNTAATACCATATGTATGAGTCCAAAATTCATATCCTAGTCGATGTGAGGTAATTTATCATAATATATAGTTGATTTCGAATTCTCCCAAACATTACCACCATAACCATCAGAATCAACGGTCAATTCTGACTCAGAGACAGAACGACAGTTGAAGATGTGCGACAACGATGAGAACTGCCCCGTGGAGATGGCGCGTAGCCTGAACTCTCTATTTCCGCTTATGCACTCCCATCAACGCGGAGGCGGAGGAAAAAATTGGAAGGCCAATCTCCATGTTTGTGACTACATGCATACAAAGGCCACATTTCATGGGCACGTGAATGCCATCGCCGGAGCCAAAGTTGAAGCCGAACGTGTGGGAATCAGCCAATGAAAAGTCGATATCATTGCTAGGTGGGATTCTGTATGAAAGAGTTCCATTCACACTAGATCCACTGTTTTATTCTGTCCATCTAATTGCATAATTTGGCCTACAAAAACTTGGGTATTATTCATCAGCTGATACATGTGATGTGATGTGAAGTGCCCAAAAGGTTTCACGTGGGGAACTCATAATATCTGCAATTAATGTTCCTCAATTATACTGTTCGTGATATCCAAGGGATAATGTAAACCAAGGTAATTTTAATATTTTAACTGACTTTATTGTTTGGAAATATAACATAAAAATTATCAAACTATTTTATTTTATCCTATAAAATATGAATTATTATTTTTAACCTAAAAAAATCCAAACTGAATTTTTTGCCTTAAAAACATTAACTTTAGAAATATAGTGTAGAAAATACCAAACTTTTTAATTTTTGCCTATAAAACACAAATTATTATTTTGAACCTAAAAATTTTAAATTTTTATATTTTGTCTTAATAACATAAACTTATCAAATTAATCATATCCATACACAAACAAAAACACTAAATCATATTTTACCTCTTTGAATTTTGAAAGATTGTCTAAAAAAACACAAATTTATCAAATTAATTATATCCTAAAATTAATGTTTTTAAGACAAAAAAATATAAATTTGGGTTTTTTTAGGTTGAAAATAATAATTCATATTTTATATACTAAAATAAAATAGTTTGATATTTTTATATTATATTCCCTTATTGTTTTTATAATATATCAATATACAGTTCCAGATTTTTTTAAAAAAAATAAAATTATATATATGTTAAATATAATGGTTTTTTTTAATAAGACTGGCTGTTTTAAACAACTTTGAGTTACAAAATAGGAAAAATAGAAAGAGGTGACGGGTGAGACGCGTAAGAGTGTCGTTTCTATGTACCGACAATTGGATCTTACTGTTCTCACTCACACACACACCCAATTTGTCACCACTCCTCCACATATTCATTATTTATAATAACAATAATTATTATTATATTATAAAACATTTCAATCATTGAATTTAATTTTTAGATTCAATATGATATTAACTTGGAACTAATACAAACAAACTATTAAGAGGATAACATTTATGAGAAAACTGGATCCATCAATCTGGCAGTTAGATTTGATTACGACATTATAATATCAATAATCTTAATTATGAAATATCATTTTTAAAATATTTTAGTACATTAACTGGTTTGTGGTTCAAATATATAATTTTAAAATTTTAGTTTAACCATTAATTTATTTTTAAATGATATTTTAAAAAAAGTTAACCCACCATGATTTAAATCAAGATAAATTTATGTATTTCAACTCCTTTACCTATACAAGTGTAAAAATCATTTCAATTGGTATTATTTGTTACAGTAAATTTAATATAACAATATATTATCAAAAGTCAATAAATTGCTTCATTATGGTTTTGTTCAAATTTCATTTCAGAAACTGAAAGTTGTTACTTTTGCCATCCTACGTAATGATGATAATAATTATCTTTTTTCACTTAATAAATATCCAAAAGTTTAAGTGTAATTAATATCGTGAATAATCTAACAATCCGATAATAATAATAATAATAATAATAATAATAATAATAATAATAATAATAATAATAATAATAATAATAATAATAATAATAATAATAATAACAATTTACCTTCGACGATTTCCATAAAGATTCTAACAAGTATTTAAAGAAAAGCATCCAATTTTATTTAAATAAATCTAAAGATTGATGTCTCTCTAACTTCCTGTGTTTTGGTAAATCCTTTCAAAAAGGTCACGCGAGAAAGTTAGAGCCAAGGAGTATACGGAAGGAGCACTCTTTTCAACTTTCTCATTGCGAAATCTCCACAAAAGCTCGAGCTTTTGTCTGGATCAATCATGGCTTCTCACTTAGCCATGTTTAATCGGGCAACGGCGAGCTTTGCGGTGGCTCTGATAATGGTGGCCGCGATAATAACACCTTCCGCCGCCGGAGACGAATATTCCGATCTCCATGAGGTTAAAGTTCGTGAACATTTGAAGAAACTCAACAAGCCCGCTCACAAATCCATTGAGGTATGATATATTGAATGCAAATTGACGTCGTTCGATTTTTGTTCTTCACTGTGCCGACATTTTTCTTCCCAAATTCGTCGAAATGTTCATCTTTTGGGTATCCCCATAATTGTTTCTACTAAATTCTGGGGTAATTTCTATATTAAACAGAGCCCAGATGGAGATATTATAGATTGCGTCCATATAACTCACCAACCGGCTTTTGAACATCCTCTACTCAAGAGCCACACCATTCAGGTTCAGGTTCATTCAGAGTTGTGTGTTTCTTCTCTCTCTCTCTCTCTCTCTCTCTCTTAGATTCTGTTCTGACTTTGTTGTTATGGCATTGTATTGCAAGTAGATGAAGCCGAGTCTCCACCCAGAAGACGTTTTCAGTGAGATGAAGGTTTTGTCGAACACGACGAAGCAGTCGTCAGAGGCTATTCTATCTCAGCTTTGGCACGTCAACGGCAAATGTCCCGACAACACTGTTCCGATAAGAAGAACGAGAAGAGAAGATTTCATTCGAGCGAGTGCGATTGAGAATTACGGGAAAAAGAATGAAAAAAGCATCCCTAAACCCAAGTCCTATGATACTACAAGTATATTCACACAGAATGGCCATCAGGTATATGCATATACATTTGAATTGCCTCTGTGCTCCCAGTGTTATTCATTGATATCTTCTGTTTTCTGTCTTTTGGAGCTGATTTAGCATGCCATAATGTACGTGGAGGATGGCAAGTTTTACGGCGCCAAAGCCAAGATGAATGTCTGGAAACCTAATGTCGAAATACCTAACGAGTTCAGTTTGGGACAGATTTGGGTATTGGGTGGTAGTTTTAACTCGGATCTTAACAGCATCGAAGCCGGTTGGCAGGTCTTGTTCTTTATCCTTGTTTATATATATTTGTTTCTATCTTATCTATATTTCTGATTCATATTCATTGTCTCTGTTGTTGTTTACAGGTCAGCCCGCAATTATACGGTGATAGTAACACAAGACTCTTCACTTACTGGACTGTAAGTTTCTATGAACTCCAATATTCTATTTTCATGGTTCTGTATGAACTTATAAATAATTCTTTTAATTCATTTGAAACAGAGAGATGCGTACCAAAAAACAGGATGCTACAATCTTCTGTGTTCTGGCTTTNCATTTGAAACAGAGAGATGCGTACCAAAAAACAGGATGCTACAATCTTCTGTGTTCTGGCTTTGTTCAAATCAACAAGGAAATAGCTATTGGTGGATCTATCTCCCCATTATCAACTTACGATGGTTCCCAATACGATATCACCATACTTATCTGGAAGGTAATACTTTAATTATTTCATCTTCAACCTGTTAAAAACTATAATATCTAACCTCAACATTTGATGTATGAATTATTATTAGGATCGAAAAGAAGGCAACTGGTGGCTGCAATTTGGGGAGAAATACGTTATAGGATACTGGCCAGCCTCGTTGTTCTCTTATCTATCGGACAGTGCATCGATGATCGAATGGGGAGGCGAAGTGGTGAATTCGCAGGAAGAAGGGCAACACACGACAACTGAGATGGGCAGTGGACACTTTGCGGATGAAGGTTGGACAAAAGCAAGCTATTTTAGGAATGTTCAAATAGTTGATGATTCTAACACACTCAGGGACCCAGATGGACTGCAAGTCTTCACTGATCAAGAAAGCTGTTACAATGTCAGAAGTGGAAGTGGAGGCTCTTGGGGAAGTTTCTTCTACTATGGTGGTCCTGGTCGAAACCCTAATTGTCCATGAATGTGTATATGCATGCCTCGCACACATACATCTCTCTCTCTATATATAAATCACAAATTTGAATGTAAATCGATTTAGAGTGTTTAGAATATAAAAGATAATGAAGATTCACATTTGTGTTATGTTTTTGATCTGACAACTTCGAGAGCTTTTCAGTCCTCAATTTCTCGTTCCTCCACAGACTGTGATTACTTCTTCCATGGACTGAAGGCAGAGCCATCCTTACTGAACGATTATCCATTTATTTGTATACTCATTGAATCGTGTGTGTATATATATATATATATATATAAGAGAGAGAGAGAAGAGTTGATTAATGTCTTTAGCGTACGGTATGGGCATGCAAGATGGTTATCGTAGAAAACCTAAGTTTTACGTATCGTGTCAATCTCATAACATGTAAATGGGATATGACTGGGATCTCATTACATTACCACTATTGTCCACATATTAAATTAGCATTATAAGTAAATCAACTGTGGTATGAAAACCCATTTATGTACATATATGCAACGTTTCGTACGTTCCGATCAGTGATGGATTTGATTTCAGAGGTGCACTTGTCCTATATCGTTTTATATCGATATTATCTCTAATAATTTTAAATATATTTTTACCTTAAAATTTTAAGCTTTTCTTTATAATAAAATGAATTTTTCACATAATTTGATTCTATGCTAGATTCACCCATTTTCAAACAATAACAATTAAAGATATTGGATTAGTTCAGCCATTTAAGCAATCCAATATATTTAATTTTTTTTCAATTCTTCAAAATTAATTTCTAACTATAAATTGTTTTAGCTTTGCAAATGATTTATTTTACACAATATTTTAAAATTAAGATATACAAAAACATTTTAAAAAATTATAAACAAATATGAATTATAAAGAAATATAAAAATTAATTTTTTAATAATCTTATAATTTAATATTACCAATGAAAAAAAGTTGAAATAAAAAATTAAAATGAAACATATATTGAACATATAAGATATATATAATTGAATTATAATAAAAACAACTAACAAGTGAGTAGATTAATAAAATAGTTGTATCATTTATCTAGAGATTTTATAATAATTAAAAAAAANAAAAAAAATCATTTTTAAATGGATAATATAAAATAAATAGACATAATTAATATCTATTAAAATAAAGTGACGTTAATATAGATTTAATTAATTAAAATTAAATATATTTTTTGTTAATTTTAACATATGAATTATTTATTACAAATTCTATATTTTTACAATAAAATCTTTTTAAAACTTTTTTGAATAATAAATATAGCACACGAAAAAAACAAAATAAATATCTATATATATAATATTTAAATTTTCATCAAAATGAATTTCTTACATAAGTCCTTTAATTCTATATTTTTACAATAAAACAATTTATTTAAGATTTTGTATTGTACATATAATATAATACAATAAAAATAATAAATTAAATTGTAATTAATTTTATAAAATCACTAATAATATATATGAAATAATTTATGCATATAAATTTTGTTTCTTAACTAAAAATTGTAATAATTATACCTAAATAACATTTATCTTTAAAATTTGAATTTTTTTAATTTCTAACTTTAATAAATTAGAATTTAAAAATTATAATAAAACAAATTATCTGAATAAACGAGAATAAAATATTATTATAGGTATAAAATTTATTTATCATATAAATAAATAAAACCTTCTATAAATATGCAATTTTTAAATTTGTTTAATTTTTTCTAAAGTTTAATGTTAATTTTATTAATAATAGCTTTTGTTAAATAAAATTAGATAACATTTAAAAAAATTATACAATGGATTGGATATAAGTTATAATATATAAACTAAAATTTTAAATTAATAATAATTCATTGTGTATTTATTAAATATAATAATAATAAAATAATTTAAGTGAAAATAATGTTATCTAATCAAAGTATAAATTTTAAATTGTAAATGTTTTTATGTACTTACTACAACAAAACAATTATATATAGTTTTTGACATTATATATATTGTTTATATGATTAATGTAGTTTATAAATTTCGTTTTAAATATACTTATTTATTAAAAAATATGTTAGTTTATCTATTTAATAATTATTTTTAAATTATTTTAATTATTTATTATATAATGAATTTGATTATATATTTTTGTAATAAATATTTGAAGGGTGAACACGAGGAATATCATGAGAATAAATATAGAATCAAATTTATTATGTAATAAATAATCTATATTTTTATAGTAAATATTTGAAGTGTAGTATTCGATTATTTGGTAGATGATATTTGAAAACCATTGTTTGAATTCTAAAATAAAAAAACAATTAGTTAAAAACTATCAATGAAAAAAGAATAGAATTAATAATTAATAAAATATAGTGAATTTATTTTTTTTNTTTTTTTTCGTTGAAGTAAATTTATGAAAGTATAGAGATATATAAAAGAATAATGAATAAAATTTATAGTGATTAAATTAATTTTTTAAACTAAAAGTGGGAAGTTATTAGTATTCATGGAAGTTAGACTAAATTAATGATTTAAATATAAATTTATTGTTAGGTTTTAAACTAATTAACAATTAATAATTGAAATATAAAGTAGGAAATTATTGTC
>CM071861.1:36751202-36761633 GCA_036759665.1 Gynandropsis gynandra | reverse complement strand
ATACCCATATTTCTAAGGGTGATAAATTCGGAGATTCAGGAAATGAGAAAGATTCCTTATGTTTCGGCTATAGGGAGTCTAATGTATGCACAAGTTTGCACACGACTTGATTTGATATACATTGTTGGCGTTTTTGGAAGATACTAAGTAACCCCGGGATTGATCATTGGAAAGCGTCCAAACGGGTGATGCGATATCTTCAGAAAACAAAAGATTATATGCTTGTATATAGACGATCTGACTAGCTCGAGATCAATGGTTATTCATATTCGAAATATGTTGGGTGCCTCGATAGTCTTCGATCCACTTCAGGTTATATATTTCTCCTCGCTGGTGTGGCTATTTCTTGGCATAGTGTTGAGCAAAAGTTTGTGGCATCGTCCACAATGGAGTCAAAATATGTAGTATGTTATGAGGCATCCAATCAAGCTTTATGGTTGTGGAATCTTGTCACTGGGTTGCACATTATGACTGGTGTGTGGATAGGCCCCTAAATATTTATTGTGATAATCGTACTGCGATATTATACTCGAACAATAACAAGAGTACTACAAGTGAAAGCACATCGAAATTAAATATCTTGTTGTTTGTGAAAGGATACATAGTAGGGTAATCTCGATAGAGTATATAGTTACAAACTTCATGATTACGGATCCGCTGACTAAGGGTGTTATACCTGAAGTATTTCGGGAGCATATTACTCGTATGAGTATTATCCTTTGTGACAATATTACGGTTTAGTTGGAGTATTGTATCTATTCCAGTTTGCTTTTGGATTATGATGATGTATGCTTATTAGGTTTCAGTATTATGTTCCAGAACTATTGAGTTTTAAGCTTAAGGTATTCACTCTGTATCATTCGGTTTAAGTTGATCTCGATAAGGTATGACCAGTTGGAGATAAACACGTATAGATCACTTCACGTGTAATCTTCATGTTATGCATTCACATTCAGATCTATGTCATTCTTCTTTATTGCGTTAGTAATCAAATGTCTGTCTAACTACTTTGATATTATGGTTAAATCTCTTTGGTTCTACGTTGATATGGTTGATGGACGAGATTGGTGTCGATACCGGTTTGATGACAACAATTGATCAGCGCTCTTAAGGTTATTCCATTTATTATGGTCACATATATGATCCAAGTGGGAGATTATAAGATATTTGGTTTAATATTTTTTTTGTATGGATTGATATATGTGAATAATTTTGGAATAAGTGTTGTCATTCGGTTTTGTCCAAATTAAATGTGATCGGATTTAAGTTTAATTAATTGAACTTTGATATTGAATTGAATGGGGAAGATTATATGCATAGAGACCTTTAGTAGTATCGTTTATATTTCATGATGGGCGAAATTAAATGATACAATTGAGAACCGGAAATTAACCGATTATCTGTCGGTTTATGGTCACTGGTTCACCTGCATATATAAGTGAGTTCATTTTGTTTCTGAATAGTGTATTTATTTTATCACAGACATTTACAAAACTTTTAGAGAGAATCTCAGTTTTCTTGATACATCCAACCGGTGTCAAGTTTTTCGGTTATTGCACGTAGAATCAGAAGATCTTTTTCGATGCATACCGTATACCATAAATCCAAGTATTTATCTCAATCTTCTGTTTCAGTTTTTCTCAAATCTTGATATAATTCACGATAGGATTTCGGGGGTTTCGGAATCCGAATCAGGTTAAATCGGATTCTTTCGTTATTCTCCCCTTGTTTTTAATCGAAGCTTCAACAAAGAAGAAAGAAGAGGAAGAAAAGAAAAGATTAATTTTTTTTGTTATAATATCTGAAAAAAATCTGAATTTTCTCTCGTATACACATTCACTGAAATCCGATATAAAAAAAATATGAAAATCTATATAAAGGTAATTAACACGAGAAGACGAAATTTTTAACATTAAATATTGGAAACTCAAATCCAATAGGATCAACCCTCCGAACGATGGAAAATTTGGCTCGAACAATGCAACGTCTGAGGTGAATCAAGACATCCGACATTTATGGTGGCGCAATGTTAATATCATCAAATTTTATATGAATTATATCCATTAATACAAAGTGAATATATTAGTATTTATTAATATAAACGCTTATAAATTAAGTTATTTGTGTGGTTCCAAATCGGTCATCTAAACTAAATGTATAACATTCGAGAAGCCAATCAAATAGAAATTTAAATCCGAAAATAGAAAACAATTTTTTAATTTAATTTAGATGAAATATTGAAGGGCTATAATAATAGTAGAAAGAGCACTATAATTCTCATTATAGAAAGAAAAAAAACACATTACACCTGATTTTAAGATTTATACAAACATATTTCAGTGCTTATTCAATACATACATATATTACACATATGATCATGATTTCAAGCATTTTCATGGAAAGAGGTAGAGTTTCGACCAGGACCGCCATAATAGAAGTAATTTCCCCACGTTGAACTTGTTTCTTTAACGATGATATTATAATACGTTGAATGGGTGGCAACGGATGAAAGTCCTGTTGCGCGTTGAAGAGCGATGGAAGCATCAACTATCTCTAGATTTTTGAAATAGGCTGCTTTTTTGTATCCTTCTGTTGGAAAATGCCCACTTCCCATATGTGTGGATGTGTGTTGCCCATTGGTTTCTTGATTCACAATCTCACCTCCCCAATCAACTCTTGTTGCTTTATCCGCTAGGCTAGTGAACAACGTCCCCGGCCAATACCCAACATTTGTTCCTTCAATTCGAAGCCACCAGTTTCCTGTTGTTTTGTCCTAGATAAAAAACGATGTTTGTTTAGAACCACCGATGTATATATATATATATATATATATATATATATATATTTATATGCTTAAGGCGAAAAAAATCTGATTATTACCTTATATATGAGTAACGTGAATTCGGATTGGTCACCTCCATATTCTGATGTGGGAGCGAGGGTTCCACCAAGGACCCAAGTTCTATCTGTTTGAACAAAGCCTGAGCATAGAAGATTGTAGCAGCCTGTGTTTTGGTATCCATCACTCTGTTTTGAATTTCATAATTATTATCAAGGGATGAAAATATATGATTCATATAAATCAAGCCATATGCAAAAATTCCAAAAAATGTATAATTAATTTCTTGACAACTTACTGTCCAGTAAATAAAAAGCTTTGGATTATAGTCACCACGATACAAGGCTGGATAGATCTATATAATATAATACCAATGGTAAAGAGAAAGAGAAGGTCAATATGTAGTATAGAAAGACAAATACGACTGTAAGAAAACTTGTACATAAGTTAACAAGTCGACAATTGAACAAAACCTGCCAACCAGCTTCGATGGTGTTGAGACCAGAACTACTGTCAGCGACAAGCCAAGTCTGGGCTAAACTGAACTTGTTATCTTGTTGGACAAAGGGTTTCCAAAGATTGATTGTGGATTGCGAACCGTAATAGTTGCCATTCAACAACTTTGTTATGGCATGCTACATCTCCGAAACCAAAACAACACATGAAGGAGGATTAAGAAAAGATGATGAAGTTAATCAAATTAATGCATATGAATATACCTCGTGGAGAGGAGCAGACAGACCACTTGATACAACTTATTGGATGCTATTATAAGTCTTTTTTCCAAAACTTTTGAGGGAACTTGCTCTTAAGAAATCTTCTCCTGTTGTTCTTCTGATCGGAACAGTGTTTTCTGGGCATTCTCCATTCATGTGCCAAAGCTGAAGTATAGTCTTTGGCTTTTCCTCAATAATTTCGACATGATTGTGTCTTGGTTCGAAACTCGGCCTCACTCAGTCAGGATTACTCCCAATGAAACATTATAAATATTCAATATGGATGCACTTGACGAAAATCCGTCAAAAGAAATATTTGAAAAAAAAAAACATTGTTAAAGGACCTGGATGGTATGATTTTTGAGCAAAGGATGATCAAAAGCTGGTTGATTGGCAATAGGCACACAATCTATTATATCTCCATCCAAACTCTGTAATATCAAAATGAAATAATAAGTGTAAGATCAACGTACATTTTCAAGTCGTATGCTAGGGTTTCACATACCATATTGGTGTAAACATAAAACAGGAAAAAGAACAATTGAAGGTGCCAAAAATAAAAACCAACTAGAATATTTATATATCTAATGAATATAAAAGCCTAACTCTAATATAAGGTATAATTACTATACCTCAATAGATTTTACAGCCGGTTTATTAAGTTGCTCTAAACGCGTACGTATATCGGTCTCCGGGATAATGGAAAATTCATCTGTTTCTTCAGAAGCCGAGACTATGGCAGCAATCATTACAATAAATTTAGGGACGGAAATGTTGGTCCCTAAATTCCGTCCCTAATTTTCAATTTTCTAGTAGTGATCGGTCTCCGGGATAATGGAAAATTCATCTGTTTCTTCAGAAGCCGAGACTATGGCAGCAATCATTACGATAACCAACAAAGTGGTCATCATGAGTTTAATGAGGAGAAGTCGAGAACCCATTATTGACACTCTTGCAAAACCATTGGCAAGGATACGTCGAATTTATAAGAGAAAAAAAAACTCAATGAATTATTTTAATCAACATCATTTAATGAACTAGGAGAAAATGACTTATTGGAACGAAAAAACGTGTAGCTTGTAATGGCATTGGTTCACCAATCTCATTTATTCATTTTGTTTTTGTATTTTGTTCTTCTTTTTTTTCATTTTAGATTTTTTTTAAAGAGAATCATGAGCTCTTGATACCATTCAACGCCTGTATGTAACTTGTATCCAATAGTTAAAGAAATTATCGCGTTTTTACATGTGTATGCTCGTATTTCAGTGATCATGTATATCCCATGGATTGACATATTCGTTCATTATCACATGGGTAATATATACTTCATAATAATTATTACCCATGCGATACAATTTATGAATGAATGAATATGTCGATCCTGGAATGTATATATATATATATATATATTTCATATCAAATGTCCGACTTTCCTTATATTTTATGATCTTTCAAAATACTAATATGATATTTCGGTCTTTGAAAGATTGATTGTAAATTCATGAAAAAAATGAAAGAGTAATATCATGTTGTTTTGAAATGTGAATACAGAAATAGTTGATGGATATATCGTAAAACTCTGCCAATGTTTGAAATCTATGTGGTCATAGAAATATCATTAATTCGAATCAAGCCTCGCATCCGACAGTAACACGTTCAACGACAGGTATTACGAAATTGTTTCTGTAAAATTGTTTATCGTTGAATATTTATGAAAAACTAATCCGAACATGACTAGATCGTTATTCGGGTTGATTAAAACACGTTTCCGCAAAATTGAAATCAACCCTACAGTGGTATCAGCGGCGCACGAGGCTGGCGAAGGGTCAGCCGGGCACGAATGACGACGGATGCGAACGGCGCGGCAGAGCAAAGGCCGAAAAACAACCGACCCTAAGCCTTCGAACAAGGGAGGAGGAGTTCAGCGGCGAAGGAAGGTTTTCTGAGACGAACCGCTCCTTCACCGGGGCGGCGACAAGCGAGGCGGCGGCACGCGAGGGCTGCGGTGGTCGACGGATTTCGGGCGACCCTGGCGGCGAGGACGTAAGCAACCCATGTATCCTATGATTTTGGCAATAGATATCTAATCCAACCATACAAATAAATTGTCAACGGGTTCATAATATATCTACCAAATTTTAGCTTTATCGGAGAAGAACTCATTGTCCAATTTACCAAACAATCGGAACTACGTGTCTAAAACTGAACTAGAAGAAAGTCACAATAATCAGTTCGTTTTCCCAAAACGAACCGTTAGATTGATAATTCCACTAGACATAATCAAGATATACAAGTGATGAAACTTACCTCCAAATTGCATGTCGATCGGACTAAGAAAAGTCGATCGATCGTAGCCTTTATCACAAATACTCAAATTGTTTTCTTTTCCTCTCCTTCACTCTCTTCTATCTCTTGTCTTGGATATTTTACTCTTGGTTGTGTATTCTTACAAGTTCATACCAATGGATACACATACCAATCAGAAAAATGAAAAATGTGGACACCAACCAATTGGCTATACTTACCAAATTAGCAAATAAAATATGTGCATAAATTGACACTTCTTCACGTCCACATAAGGAGTAACACCGACAAATCTCCCCCTTTCGACTAAGTAGAGGAATTTGTCATCCAACGATAGTACAATATATCTCAAGCTTCCTCTAGGCAACCGCTTAGTCATCATGTCATCCCCATTATCATCTGTATGAACCTTCTCAAGTTCAAGTTCCTTTGAATCCACGACATCTCGTATTTAATGATATCTAACATTTATATGCTTTGACTTTGAATGAAATATCTGATTCTTCCAACGATGAATGGCACTCTGATTGCCACAAAACAAGACGTACCTATCTTGCTTGAAACAAAGCTGTTCAATAACCTCTTTGTCCATAACAACTCTTTACAAGCTTCAGTTACGCCAATGCACTTCTGCAACCTTAATTTCCATGCCACAGTTCCATCCGCAAAGGTTACCAAATAAACCGAATTAGATTTAAAAAAAATCAGTGTCTCCGACCCGTGTCCAAATGTGTGTACCCGATCAACAGAGGTTTTTCACCTCCAAACAAAAGTCTCAGACCGGAAGTCCCACGAAGATATCTCAAAATCCACTTCACTATCTTCCAATGTTCTCTTCACGGGTTAGAAAGAAAACGACTGATAATACCAACGGTGTGAGCCAAATCTAGCCTCGTACAAATCATAGCATACATCAATCTATCACTGTAGAGGCATACGGGACATGTCTCATGTCCTCCTTCTCTGAATTTGTAGTTGGACTCTGTTGCTTACTCAATCTAAAGAATGTAGCAAGAGGTGTACTCACAACTTTAGATTTGTCCATATGAAAATGCTGAAGTACTTTCTCAATGTACTCCTCTTGCGATAGATACAACTACATGCTACTTTTGTCACGAACAATTCTCATCCCGGGAATTTGCTTTGTTGGTCCTAAATTCTTCATATCAAAGAACTGGCTGAGCTACTTTCTCAACTCAATGTACCTTCTCCACGTTCTTGCCCATAATTAGGATGTCGTCAACATAGAGCAACAATATGATAAAATAATCATCAGAGAAGTTATGCACAAACAAACAATGGTTTGAATGAGTTTTCTTGTAACCATTCTCCCTCATAACTGACTGAAACTTCTCGTATCATTGTCTCGGTGCTTGCTTCAATCCGTAAAGACTTTTCTTCAAGCGACAAACATAATCTTTTTTGCCCTTATCAACAAAGTCTTCAGGTTGTACCATGTAAATCTCTTCCTTCAAATCACCATGAAGGAAATTCGTCTTCACATCCATTTGCTCCAACTCTAAGTCAAGACTAGCTGCCAATCCAAGCACAGTCCGAATAGATGACATCTTGACAACCTGCGAAAATATCTCATCAAAATCAATTCCTTTCTTTTGATTGAAACGTTTTACAACCAAACGAACCTTGAATCGAGGATACAAACTGTGTTCTTCATGCTTAACCTTGAACACCCACTTATTAAGCAATGCTCGTTTACCCTTAAGCAATTTCACCAAATCATATGTATAATTCTTGTGGAAAGAATCTATTCGTCATTCATGGCCTTCAGCCATTTATCTCTATATTCATCCTTGAGAGCTTCATCAAAACTCTCTGGGGCTCCCTCTTCAGAAATTAATACAAACTCACTAGGGTTATACCTCGTCAATGGTATATGTTCTCTCTTTGATCGTCTGAGAATATAGATGGATTCTCGGTAGATGGTGTCTCAACCTGATAATCATCACCAAAACCATCATCAACTTGTATGAATTCCTGCTTATGATGAGCGTTTTCTCCATATGATCATAAAACATGTATCTGAAATCATCCTGGTTGTAATCGATGAACACACTCTGCCTTGACTTCGCATCAAGCTTTGATCTATCATCCTTTGGAATGTGAACAAAATATTTGCACATGAGCACCTTCAAATTATTGTAAAAAACATCCTTACAAGTCCACACCCGCTCCAGAACATCACCCTATAGCGGTGCACTAAGTGACAAGTTCAAGACATGAACTACAGTGCTCAAAGCTTCACCCAAAAAAGAATTCAGCAACTTTAGCTGTGAAATCAAACATCTGACCTTTCCATGATCGTCATGTTCATCCTTTCAGCCAACCCATTCAACCGTGGTGTCTTAGGCGACGTCTTCTCATGTCTAATACCTTGTTCTCACCAATAGACATCAAACGATCTAGAATACTCACCTTCATTATCACTTTGGATACACATCAGTTTCTTTTCAATTTGTCTCTCCACCAATGCTTGAAACTGCCTTGAAATCCGTAAAACTTCTGTTCTCATACTATAAGCCCACAATTTCATGAATGATCATCAATAAACGTGGTAAAATATAAGGCACCATCGAGAGATCTTGTCTTCAATGGACCACACACATCTGAATGTACCTAATCAAGTATCTCCGATTTTCTTGAGGGTCTGGAAGACTTGAAAGAAACTCTATTTTGCTTCCTTGCAAAATAATGATCACACTTCTTCATGCGCAACCCAGTGATTCCTTGAATAACCTCAATGAGACCAATACGTGTACATACTTTGTAACACGTATTCGGCCACCCTTAACTAAATAACATAAAATTACGATCTATCATCACAATAAAGACATACAGATAACTTTATCCAACCCAATTAAGTATCCAAAGTCTAAGACTAGTACCACATCGACTCATAACTCACAGAGTCTACATGACTCTAGCACGGGCACACGCTCGCAAAGTCCAAAGGACCCCAGTACACTAAAGATCTCGCAAGGTCACAACGTACCCCAGCCATCAGTACAATACAACGCTCCATCGCTCAAATGGTAACCACAACTCCAATACAATATGATGTTGGCAAATCCATTGATCTGACTAACTACAGTTCTTTGTCGCTAGAAAGGTTACTAAAACCCAACACGGTACGACGTCTATCATGATCCAAGTGTTGCAGTACTAACATTGTCGACCCAATACTCTTCACGTAAAAACTCTCACTGACACGCTCGCACACGCCTTCTTTCGAAGGTTTGAGTGTGAAATCACTCGATCGAGCACACTAGACAAGATGTGCACTCGATTTTATCGAACCCAAAATATTGACGTTCTCCTATCCTAACACTTGGCCAAACGTCAATTCTCTAGATAATCTTTGATTACTTATACAACTCATATACTTGTCATCAAGTTTCATACGATAATTCCAGGGTTTAATCAAATCCTCACTTGTAACGCCTCACGTTTTTCATTATAATCCTAGAAATCCTATTGTGATCAAGCCTCATTTTAAATATAGAATCTCTTCCATAAATCAAAAACAAGACCAAAATTGGGATGGAGAAAGATGATCACCTTAGCTTATCTAATGACTTGACTATCCATGAAGATATTGCTAACTTTGACACGAATTAGTTTTCCCTTAGTATATATTCGATCAAATAATCAATATCCATTCAAATTAAGGAAATAATGATAAGGACAAATTCAAAATTATACAAAAATCTTGATTAGAACTCACCCGCGAAATGAACACGATGAAAATTTGGCGGATCTTCCTTCTTCTTCTTTTTCTTTCCTTTTCCTTTCTTTCTTTTATTCATTATCTTTTTTTCGTCGTACCCAACTCCTCCTCCTTTTCTTTATACACCTATTTAACCTAATAAACCTTATATACAAACACACATATAATTAGGCTTAGCGGACTTACACAGGCTAACCATCCTACTAGTATTTGCCTCCATCATTCAATACAATTTCATCAGATAATCACTCGATGCTCTGATACTACTTGTTGGGGGTTAGACGGTACCGCTTCACGTTCGTTGTGAACCGAAAAATACAAACCCCTTGCTTGTGTGAACCTATGAGGTTGAAAATATATAGTATGATAACAGAAATTGAACGACACAACCAATTTAACGTGAAAAACCTCCCCGGTATGAGGAGTAAAAAACCACGAGACCGTAGTCTACAAAACAATTCACCATAATAATTTCTGAGTTACAGCATCCAAACAAGAACCAATATAACAAGAGATAAAACATCGATATTTAAAGAATGTTCTACCAATAATCCAATCCTGAAACACTCGAAAGAACCCAAACCCCAAGATGTAACTTAGATCGTAGGCAATCCTCGTATCCTATGATTCCGGCAACCAATTCTAATCCAACCGTACAAATCAAAGAAAAAGAGTGAAGAATATACCTACCAAATTTTAGCGTAATCGGATAAGAACTCACCGGATTAATGAAAACTCACGGTAATCGGCTCCTTTCTCCGAAATTGACCGTTGGATTGATAATCACATCGGATATAATCAAGATTTTTACGAGTGATGAAACTCGC
>CM071861.1:36709933-36729234 GCA_036759665.1 Gynandropsis gynandra | reverse complement strand
TCAACCTGTTTAATATGCTTAAGAAACGACCTGACTACCAGGGGGCTTATGCATGATTAGTTCAGGAAATATTACTGAAAGAAATACGATTTCTGAATACTATTGTAGTTTTAATCAGTAAAATAATCATTTAGATGAAAGTCCATATCTATTTGATTAAATAAGTGTTTTAATAAATGCTGCAACTTTTCCTTACAGATTTCCCGAAGAATGTCTTCAATTTCCCTGCGTGCCATTCTCGATGTCCACAAAAATGTTGGGGAAAAATTTCCATGATTGGTAACAGAACCTCAAAATCGTCCTCAAGCAGGAGAAGCTACTCGATGCGATCGAGAATCCTATCAAGGAATCTCCTGCTGATGACGATGAGGATGGCTTGCTCGCTTGGATAAAGCAAAAGGATGACCTTGACACTGCAAAGTGTATCATCCTAGCTTCAATGAGTTCAGAACTCCAACGCCAGCATGAGGATATGGATCCTAGCTCTATCATTGAAGATCTTGAGAAGATGTACGGTGCACAGAGCAGAACGGCAAGATATCAATTGTCGAAGGCTCTGTTGAAGTCTAGACTGACTATGAACTCTCCGGTGGAACCCCATGTTAAAAAGATAATTGATCTTATCGAACAGCTTGTGAAGTTGGAGTGCACACTGGGCAAAGAGTTGTCTCAAAATTTGATCTTGCAGTCATTACCTAAGACGTTCTCATTGTTCATTGTTAACTTTAACATGAACAAGATGGACATGGATCTGCATGAGATGCTGAACCAACTAATTGACTATGAAAGTCAGTCAATGTCCGAGATGTCTAAGGGATCTAGTGCCGTGATGATGGTCGGCTCTTCTCCCAAGAAGGGCAAGGGCAACAAAAACCCCAAGAAGAAGCTCCTTGGGCCCAAGGGTGGTGTGACCATACCCAAGGCAAAAAGGGGCAAATCTGACCAAGCTGATGCTGAGTGCTTCTTCTGTAAGAAGAAGGGCCATTGGAAGAGGAACTGCAAAGAATACCTGCAGTCTCTGAAGGGCAAGAAGCCGGGTAAGATTCTCATGGAAAATGTTTTCATGATTTCCTTAACTACTATTGATTCGTCTAGATGGGTATTGGATACCGGTAGCAGTTTTAACATCTGCAATATGTTGCAGGGGCTGAGGATCAGTAGGAGGTTCAGGAAGGGAGAGTTCAGTCTGAAGGTTGGAAATGGCGCAAGTGTTGCTGCTCTAGCCGTAGGATCAATTTCCCTTGTAATGCCTACGGGCAAGACCTTGTTGTTAGACGACTGTTATTATGTTCCTAAGTTTGTTTCGAACATAATTTCTATTTCTATGCTTGATAGACGTGGATTTCGAACAGTTTTCAATAATAACATTTGCTCTATTTATCATGATGATGAATTTTGTGTAAATGGTTATTTACAACAAGGGCTGTATATCTTACCTGATGTTAATGTAGAACAAATTAACATGCATGTTCCGGGCCTTAAGAGAAAAGTAGATGATCGTCAAAGACAGACGTATCTTTGGCATTGTAGACTTGGTCATATCGGTGAGAAGAGGATAAACAGGTTGCATAAAGATGGTCTTTTAGGCCATTTCGATTATGAATCTTATGCAACTTGTGAGTCCTGTCTCACTGGTAAGATGACCAAATCTCCGTTTAGTGGAACCGGGGAGAGAGCTACAGAACTCCTAGGACTGATACATACTGATGTATGTGGACCTATGAGAGTTCAAGCCAGGGGTGGATATTCGTACTTCATCACATTCACTGATGATATGTCGAGATATGGATTTGTGTTCTTGATGAAACACAAATCCGAATCTTTTGAAATGTTCAAGAGATTCCGCAGTGAAGTGGAGAAACAAACCGGAAAGAGTATCAAGGTGTTGAGATCTGACCGGGGCGGTGAATATCTTAGTCATGAATTTGTCGATTATCTAAGGCAAAATGGGATTTTGTCTCAGTGGACTTCTCCCGGAACACCACAACATAATGGTGTATCCGAACGGAGAAATCGAACCTTATTAGATATGGTGAGATCCATGATGGGGTTCACTGATCTTCCAATGAACTTATGGGGCTATGCTTTAGAAACAGCTGCCTATCTGCTAAACAAAGTTCCCACCAAAGCAGTCTCGAAGACACCATATGAGATATGGAAAGGACGTAAGCCAAACCTGAGGCACATCAAGGTTTGGGGGTGTCCGGCCTTCGTTAAGAGACTTCAGCCAGACAAGCTTGATGCTAGGTCTGACAGATGTAGGTTCATAGGTTATCCCAAGGAAACTATGGGATATTATTTCTACCACCCGTCTGAACACAAAGTGTTTGTGGCCAGAACGGCAACCTTTCTTGAAAGGGAATTCCTTGATGAAGGAATTCATGGTGGGGAAGTAGTTCTTGACGAGATTCAAGAACCCGATGAGCCAACACAAGCTCATGGACATGAGATGTCAAATGAGCGTTCTTGGCTGAGTGATATAGTGTTAGGCTCCGGCGCTTCATCTTCAAATGTTGAAGTGACAGTGCCCGTTCAGGAACAAGTTCAGGAACCTGTTCAGGAACCTGTTCAGGAACAAGCCCAACAAGATATCCCAGCGCAGGTTGAACCTGCTACACAGGCTTCCTTGAGAAGGTCAACACGTTCTCGACGTGCACCTGACAGACTTAATCTGATGGTGCAAGAGGATGTGGTCGGTCATATAGATGACGACCCTTTGACTTTCCAAGAGGCTATACAAGGCCCTGATTCTGAGAAATGGTGGAAAGCCATGGAATCCGAGATGGAATCTATGAAGATCAACAAAGTATGGACTTTGGTTGATTCTTCACAGGCTTCCAGACCGATAGGTTGTAAATGGGTTTACAAAAGGAAGATTGGAGCGGACGGGCAGGTAGAGACCTATAAAGCTCGTCTAGTTGCCAAGGGGTATAGTCAACGAGAAGGGATTGACTATGAAGAAACGTTCTCCCCTGTGGCAATGCTCAAATCTATTCGGATTCTGCTTGCGATAGCGGCATTCCATGACTATGAGATTTGGCAGATGGACGTGAAAACAGCTTTCCTTAACGGAGAGCTCCAGGAAGAAGTCTTCATGACTCAACCTGAGGGTTTCACGTCGCCAACTCAAAGTCATATGGTATGCAAGCTTCAGAGGTCCATTTATGGACTCAAGCAAGCTTCTCGAACCTGGAACATTCGCTTTAACAAGGCAGTTGAAGAGTTCAACTTTGTTAGATGCGAAGAAGAGCCTTGTGTGTACAAGAAGTTTAGTGGGAGCGCGGTTGTCTTCCTTGTGCTTTATGTGGATGACATATTGCTCATAGGGAATGACATTCCGGCGTTGCAAGAGACGAAGTTCTGGTTATCCGAACAGTTCTCCATGAAAGATCTGGGAGAAGCAACCTATATTCTGGGAATAAAGATCTATAGAGATAGATCAAGGAGGTTGCTTGGACTATCACAGTCCCAGTACATTGATACCATCATGAAGAGGTATAACATGGAAAATTCCAAGAGAGGCTATCTACCGATAGGCACTGGAATTACTCTCTCCAAAGAGGATTGTCCTCAGACACAAGAAGAGAGAGAACGCATGAGTAGGATCCCATATGCTAGCGCAGTGGGAGCCATCATGTATTCCATGACATGTACGAGGCCTGATGTAGCCTTCGCGCTAAGTGTAGCGAGTCGGTATCAGGCAGATCCCGGTGAGGAACATTGGAAATTGGTGAAAACCATTCTCAAGTACTTGAGAAGGACTAGAGACCAATTCCTCGTTTATGGAGATTCTAACTTAGAGTTAGAAGGGTTCACGGATGCCAGCTTTATGTCTGATAAAGATGATAGCAGATCGACATCGGGGTATGTCTTTTGTCTCAATGGGGGTGCAGTGTGTTGGAAAAGTTCCAAACAAGCAGAATACTGTAGCTGATTCGGTTACTGAAGCAGAATACATAGCGGCTTGCGAAGCTGCTAAGGAAGCGGTCTGGATGAGAAAGTTCATAACTGAACTTGGTGTGGTGCCTTCGATAAAGGAACCAGTTCCTTTATTATGTGATAATACCGGGGCAATAGCCCAGGCGAAGGAACCAAGATCTCATAAAAGATCAAAGCATGTTCTGCGGAAATACCATCTGATAAGGGAAATCATTGAGCGTGGGGACGTTCAAATCCAGAAAGTAGAAGGAAAAGAGAATGCAACAGATCCACTCACAAAGGCGCTTGGTTCAAATGAGTTTGACAAGCACAAGTTGAAGATTGGATTGAAAGACATGGCATGCTGGAATTAGTTCTAGGAATAGTACAACTGTTGTAACTATTTAAGAGCTATTTTATGTCTTGTATTTTGAACACTTATAAATAAATGAAATGGCATTATTTGATCATTTTGATGATATTTGTAAATATATATGTGTATATGTTTTCATAGCTAGTATGATAGAGTCCATGATTAAGTTTAGAAACTTGTCATCATGATAGAGATCATGATAAAGAGAGTCAAGTTTTGGTAAAAACTTAATCTAAATCGTTCTTGATCATAGGATAACTAATTGGACGTTAGTAATCCGGATAGATCAACATGGATGTGATGGTTTCTATTTGATAGAAATTAGTAGATCTCTTTTACTAAATCACATGTATGGATGATGCACATAGAGATGTGATCATTGAACAGACCCAAAGGGAGAATTCCTAATGGTTACATTACCATTGAACTGTCAATAGGAATTTCTCTAGAAGGATTGGAATATTATAATTTCCTTAGACCTGAGATCAACATAGTAACTGACAAGTTATCTACCATTCTTTGATACTGGACACCTTATGCCTTGGGATGTAAGTTGAAAGGATATTGGGAATGATTAGATGCTTGTGCAGTTAGTGATTGATCAAGATGGAATCCGTCAACTCTAGGTAAAGAGTTTGAGCTCTATGTTGTCAGCAACATAATGACTAATACATACTATTCTAAGACGAAAACCCTAGCCGCCAGTAAAAGAAAAACCCGAAGAACGAAAAACAGTTTTTCGTTCTTCCGAATCCCGCATCAAAGCAATCCCGATCTCGGCGTGGATACGCGTAGAGGGCTTGCATCATCAAGTCTCACATCCGATCATCCGTTTCAACGCAACAGGTATCACTGAAACCGTTTTAATATTTTTTCGCCGTTGAAATCTGTAAAACTAATCCGAACATGACTAGATCTAAATTCGGGTTGATAAAAACACGCTTCCGCAATTGAAATCAACCCTACATATATTTCATATCAAATGTCCGACTTTCCTTATATTTTATGATCCTTCAAAATACTAATATGATATTTCGGTCTTTGAAAGATTGATTGTAAATTCATGAAAAAATGAGAGAGTAATATCATGTTGTTTTGAAATGTGAATACAGAAATAGTTGATGGATATACCGTAAAACTCTGCCAATGTTTGAAATCTATGTGGTCATAGAAATATCATTAATTCGATATGTTGGTTAATTCTATTGAAAAAATGATTGAAATTTAAAATTAATTTTCCATCCATATTGGTGTTGGGTTAGATTGTACTGTTTTCATTCCTTGTCAACCGACAAAACACAAATTTATTATTTGTGTGAACCTATGAGGATAATAATATCTAGTATGATAACGAAAATTAAACGACACAACCAATTTAACGTGAAAAAACATCATTTGTGAAGAGTAATAACCATCAGACCGTAATCCATCCAAAAATCCACTATAATAATTTTGTTACAATGTCCACATAAATACCAATATACAAGAGACACAACATCGAGATTTAAATAATATTCTACCAATATTTCAATCTCGAAACACTTGAGTGAGCCAAAACACCAAGTTGTAACTTAGGACGTAAGCAACCCATGTATCCTATGATTTTGGCAATAGATATCTAATCCAACCATACAAATCAATTTTCAACGGGTTCATAATATATCTACCAAATTTTAGCTTTATCGAAGAAGAACTCATTGTCCAATTTGCCAAACAATCGGAACTACGTGTCTAAAACTGAACTAGAAGAAAGTCATCCCAAAACGAACCGTTAGATTGATAATTCCACTAGACATAATCAAGATATACAAGTGATGAAACTTACCTCCAAATTGCATGTCGATCGGACTAAGAAAAGTCGATAGATCGTAGCCTTATCACAAATACTCAAACTGTTTTCTTTTCCTCTCCTTCACTCTCTTCTATCTCTTGTCTTGGATATTTTACTCTTGGTTGTGTATTCTTACAAGTTCATACCAATGGATACACATACCAATCAGAAAAATGAAAAATGTGGACACCAACCAATTAGCTATACTTACCAAATTAGCAAATAAAATATGTGCATAAATTGACACTTCTTCACGTCCACATAAGGAGTAACACCGACAAATCTCCCCCTTTCGACTAAGTAGAGGAATTTGTCATCCAACGATAGTACAATATATCTCAAGCTTCCTCTAGGCAACCGCTTAGTCATCATGTCATCCCCATTATCATCTGTATGAACCTTCTCAAGTTCAAATTCCTTTAAATCCACGACATCTCGTATTTAATGATATCTAACATTTATATGCTTTGACTTTGAATGAAATATCTGATTCTTCCAACGATGAATGGCACTCTGATTGCCACAAAACAAGACGTACCTATCTTGCTTGAAACAAAGCTGTTCAATAACCTCTTCGTCCATAACAACTCTTTACAAGCTTCAGTTACGCCAATGCACTTCTGCAACCTTAATTTCCATGCCACAGTTCCATCCGCAAAGGTTACCAAATAAACCGAATTAGATTTAAAAAAAATCAGTGTCTCCGACCCGTGTCCAAATGTGTGTACCCGATCAACAGAGGTTTTTCACCTCCAAACAAAAGTCTCAGACCGGAAGTCCCACGAAGATATCTCGAAATCCACTTCACTATCTTCCAATGTTCTCTTCACGGGTTAGAAAGAAAACGACTGATAATACCAACGGTGTGAGCCAAATCTAGCCTCGTACAAATCATAGCATACATCAATCTATCACTGTAGAGGCATACGGGACATGTCTCATGTCCTCCTTCTCTGAATTTGTAGTTGGACTCTGTTGCTTACTCAATCTAAAGAGTGTAGCAAGAGGTGTACTCACAACTTTAGATTTGTCCATATGAAAACGCTGAAGTACTTTCTCAATGTACTCCTCTTACGATAGATACAACTACATGCTACTTCTAATTTCCATGCCACAGTTCCATCCGCAAAGGTTACCAAATAAACCGAATTAGATTTAAAAAAATCAGTGTCTCCGACGCATGTCCAAATGTGTGTACCCGATCAACAGAGGTTTTTCACCTCCAAACAAAAGTCTCAGACTCGAAGTCCCACGAAGATATCTCAGAATCCACTTCACTATCTTCCAATGTTCTCTTCACGGGTTAGAAAGAAAACGACTGATAATACCAATGGTATGAGCCAAATCTAGCCTCGTACAAATCATAGCATACATCACTCTATCACTGCAGAGGCATACGGGACATGTCTCATGTCCTCCTTCTCTGAATTTGTAGTTGGACTCTGTTGCTTACTCAATCTAAAGAGTGTAGCAAGAGGTGTACTCATAACTTTAGATTTGTCCATATGAAAACGCTGAAGTACTTTCTCAATGTACTCCTCTTGCAATAGATACAACAACATGCTACTTCTGTCACGAACAATTCTCATCCCGGGAATTTGCTTTGCTGATCCTAAATTCTTCATATCAAAGAACTGGCTAAGCTACTTTCTTGCCCATAATCAGGACGTCGTCAACATAGAAGCAACAATATGATAAAATAATCATCAGAGAAGTTATGCACAAACAAACAATGGTTTGAATGAGTTTTCTTGTAACCATTCTCCCTCATAACTGACTCAAACTTCTCGTATCATTGTCTCGGTGCTTGCTTCAATCCGTAAAGACTTTTCTTCAAGCGACAAACATAATCTTTTTTGCCCTTATCAACAAAGTCTTCAGGTTGTACCATGTAAATCTCTTCCTTCAAATCACCATGAAGGAAATTCGTCTTCACATCCATTTGCTCCAACTCTAAGTCAAGACTAGCTGCCAATCCAAGCACAGTCCGAATAGATGACATCTTGACAACCTGCGAAAATATCTCATCAAAATCAATTCCTTTCTTTTGATTGAAACGTTTTACAACCAAACGAACCTTGAATCGAGGATACAAACTGTGTACTTCATGCTTAACCTTGAACACCCATTTATTAAGCAATGCTCGTTTACCCTTAAGAAATTTCACCAAATCATATGTATAATTCTTGTGGAAAGAATCTATTCGGCATTCATGGCCTTCAGCCATTTATCTCTATATTCATCCTTGAGAGCTTCATCAAAACTCTCTGGGGCTCCCTCTTCAGAAATTAATACAAACTCACTAGGGTTATACCTTGTCAATGGTATATGTTCTCTCTTTGATCGTTTGAGAATATAGATGGATTCTCGGTAGATGGTGTCTCAACCTGATAATCATCACCAAAACCATCATCAACTTGTATGAGAACATCTGTACTAGGTGTATCAACATGAACCTCTTCTTAACCGAAATCTTGAACTGACGTTTAAGGAATGATCCCCGAATTGATCCAACCTTCACTACTCTAATTAAGTGGGAATTTTATATTTCTCAATATCTCTAATAGTTTGATCTTCTATGAACACATCATTCCTGCGGGTAACCCATATTCAAAATGATTGATGAGTGTTTTCTCCATATGATCATAAAACATGTATCTGAAATCATCCTGGTTGTAATCGATGAACACACTCTGCCTTGACTTCGCATCAAGCTTTGATCTATCATCCTTTGGAATGTGAACAAAATATTTGCACATGAGCACCTTCAAATTATTGTAAAAAACATCCTTACAAGTCCACACCCGCTCTAGAACATCACCCTATAGCGGTGCACTAAGTGACAAGTTCAAGACATGAACTACAGTGCTCAAAGCTTCACCTAAAAAAGAATTCAGCAACTTTAGCTGTGAAATCAAACATCTGACCTTTCCATGATCGTCATGTTCATCCTTTCAGCCAACCCATTCAACCGTGGTGTCTTAGGCGACGTCTTCTCATGTCTAATACCTTGTTCTCACCAATAGACATCAAACGATCTAGAATACTCACCTTCATTATCACTTTGGATACACATCAGTTTCTTTTCAATTTGTCTCTCCACCAATGCTTGAAACTGCCTTGAAATCCGTAAAACTTCTGTTCTCATACTATAAGCCCACAATTTCATGAATGATCATCAATAAATGTGGTAAAATATAAGGCACCACCGAGAGATCTTGTCTTCAATGGACCACACACATCTGAATGTACCAAATCAAGTATCTCCGATTTTCTTGAGGGTCTGGAAGACTTGAAAGAAACTCTATTTTTCTTCCCTGCAAAATAATGATCACACTTCTTCATGTGCAACCCAGAGATTCCTTGAATAACCTCAATGAGACCAATACGTGTACATACTTTGTAACACGTATTCTGCCACCCTTAACTAAATAACATAAAATTACGATCTATCATCACAATAAAGACATACAGATAACTTTATCCAACCCAATTAAGTATCCAAAGTCTAAGACTAGTACCACATCGACTCATAACTCACATAGTCTACATGACTCTAGCACGGGCAGACGCTCGCAAAGTCCAAAGGACCCCAGTACACTAAAGATCTCGTAAGGTCACAACGTACCCCAGCCATCAGTACAATACAACGCTCCATCGCTCAAATGGTAACCACAACTCCAATACAGTATGATGTTGGCAAATCCATTGATCTGACTAACTACAGTTCTTTGTCGCTAGAAAGGTTACTAAAACCCAACAGGTACGACGTCTATCATATTCCAAGTGTTGCAGTACTAACATCGTCGACCCAATACTCTTCACGTAAAAAATCTCACTGACACGCTCGCACACGCCTTCTTTCGAAGGTTTGAGTGTGAAATCACTCGATCGAGCACACTAGACAAGATGTGCACTCGATTTTAATATCGAACCCAAAATATTGACGTTCTCCTATCCTAACACTTGGCCAAACGTCAATTCTCTAGATCATCTTTGATCACTTATACAACTCATATACTTGTCATCAAGTTTCATACGATAATTCCAGGGTTTAATCAAATCCTCACTTGTAACGTCTCACGTTTTTCATTATAATCCTAGAAATCCTATTGTGATCAAGCCTCGTTTTAAATATAGAATCTCTTCCATAAATCAAAAACAAAACCAAAATTGGGATGGAGAAAGATGATCACCTTAGCTTATCTAATGACTTGACTATCCATGAAGATATTGCTAACTTTGACACGAATTAGTTTTCCCTTAGTATATATTCGATCAAATAATCAATATCCATTCAAATTAAGGAAATAATGATAAGGAGAAATTCAAAATTATACAAAAATCTTGATTAGAACTCACCCGCGAAATGAACACGATGAAAATTTGGCGGATCTTCCTTCTTCTTCTTTTTCTTTCCTTTTCCTTTCTTTCTTTTTTTCCTTATCTTTTTTTCGTCGTACCCAGCTCCTCCTCCTTTTCTTTATACACCTATTTAACCTAATAAACCTTATATACAAACACAAATATAATTAGGCTTAGCGGACTTACACAGGCTAACCATCCTACTAATATTTGCCTCCATCATTCAATACAATTTCATCAGATAATCACTCGATGCTCTGATACTACTTGTTGGGGGTTAGACGGTATCGCTTCACGTTCGTTGTGAACCGAAAAATAAAAACCCCTTATTTGTGTAAACCTATGAGGTTGAAAATATATAGTATGATAACGAAAATTGAACGACACAACCAATTTAACGTGAAAAACCTCCCCGATATGAGGAGTAAAAAACCACGAGACCGTAGTCTACAAAACAATTCACCATAATAATTTCTGAGTTACAACATCCACACAAGAACCAATATAAAAAGAGATAAAACATCGATATTTAAAGAATGTTCTACCAATAATCCAATCCTGAAACACTCGAAAGAACCTAAACCCCAAGATGTAACTTAGGTCGTAAGCAATCCTCGTATCCTATGATTCCGGCAACCAATTCTAATCCAACCGTACAAATCAAAGAAAAAAGAGTGAAGAATATACCTACCGAATTTCAGCGTAATCGGATAAGAACTCACCGCATTAGTGAAAACTCACGGTAATCGGCTCCTTTCTCCAAAATTGACCGTTGGATTGATAATCACATCGGATATAATCAAGATTTTTACGAGTGATGAAACTCGCCTCCAAATTTCACACCGATCAGATTAAGTGAAAGAATATATTATATTTATATAATATATACATATATATATTAAAACAGCGGTATTAAAAATATTCACAACTACTTCTTCAAACTGTGTTTTTGTCCAAACATCATAAAAATGGAGATGAATTTTTCTCAATAGTCGTTTTTTAATTTTTTTCGTAATCTTAAATATTTTTAAAAGTTATACCATAACTATATTAATAATCATAAAAACATCAAAAAACGACATCCATAAAAATTTATAATACTCAATTTATATGATAACAGATATTTTCTAGCATTATTTCAGAACTAAGTTTTTTTTTTCTTGTTCCACCAAAACATTCACTCAACCAATTGTTTCAATTTTTAATAGGACTTTTTCGTTATTTTTCATCTATCAAATTATAACAAGAAAATGTTAAATAAATAAATTTTTATATTATTTAATATCTTTTCTTTTATGAAATAAGATTATGCAATTTTCTTTTTTATATTAAAGTATACTTCTACAATTTATAAATTTATTATTAAATAAAAGTTTTTAGATAATTATAATTAATTTTTAAAAGTATTGAATAATTTTACTAATTTAGATTAATAAATTATGTTTTTTATTATTTTATAATAATATAAGGAATAACTGAAAATAATGCAAGATAGTAAAAAAAAATATCTTTCTTGTAATAATTCCATTAATATAATTTAAAACCAAGATATTTTTAAATATTATTCAAAAAATATATAATATTAGTAGAAAAAAATATTTTTTTAAACACATGAATATTATCATTATTGATCATTTCAAATAAATAGTAGAAACACGTAAAAATTAACTCTTTAAAATTCTTATAAATTTAATGTCTTTTTTATAATAAAAATAAGTATTAAATAGGTGAAATATCGGGCATCTTTGTTTCACGAGAACCTTCGAAAATTTAAAGACTAAAAAATGGATAAAAGATAAATGTGCTCTTATTTTTTGCATATGAAAACACACAGTTGGCTCAAATTTCAAAGTAAAATCTATTTCAAAGTTGAGAGCAATGTTCGAGAGGCGATTTCGAAATTGAGAATAAGGATCAAGTTCCAAGAGAGAAAGAAGGAAATTTCGAAGTTGAGAGTAAGAAAATTTTGAAATGAGAAAGTAATAGCAATGATCAGTATTAAAGAAGAGAGCACGAGTCAAATTTCATTGATGTCTGTGAGTGGATTGGTTTATAGGGTTTTACTTTGCAGATGAAATATATTAGAGATTAGGTTGTTGAGACAGAAATTGTTTGTTGATTTCAAATGTGTGAGAGTCTCAATGAGTTGCTTGAGTCGAAGAGGATCATGAGTCTTAGTGAGTCGCTTGAGTCAAAGAGGATCAGGAGCCCCAGTGATTCGCTTGAGTCGAAGAGGGTCATGAGTCTAGGGTTATGAATCTCAATGAGTCGCTTGAGTCGAAGAGAGTCAGAAGTCTTAGTGAGTCGCTTGAGTCGCAAGGGTCGTTTGGGTTGCAAAAGGTCATCTGGATCAAGGGTCGTTTGGGTTGCAAAAGGTCATATGGATCTCAGTGAGTCGTTTGAGTCAGTAGAAATCTAATGTATTCTTAATTTTTCAATTTGTCGGTGCCACCAATGTCGAAGTTTATGAATTCAAGCACATGGACAAAATTCCAAAGATTTCTACCAAGTGTTATCTTTTCGAAACAATAAAGAAGTTTAAAGAAATGTTAAGTGAAGATGGGTGACATTACTTCACAATGAGTCACAATTTAGGCATATATTCCATTACCAATGTTACTCCATTCTGACGAAGGTTCAAATCTCTATCCTATTAAATCACTTAATGATTGTACGAAACAATAAGGAGATGTGGTTTGTTATAAACGGTATTCCCATCCGATACTCTAAAGTGGAGTATGCACTAATTACCGGATTGAACTATGGACCATATCCTAGAGGATAGGAGGCAAAACGGTGTGATACATTCAGGCTGAAGAATTTCGACCATGAAAAGGTGACCGTCGTACAAGTGAGTGAAAAACTTGTGAAGAAGAATCCCACCAATCAAAAGAGGTTGGAAACATTAATGGTGTTGTGGAAAGTTCTAGATCATAAGCCTTCATCAGAAAATTCTATCAGCCATGATCTGATTGATATTGTTGATGACTTGGAATTTTGTGAAGGCTTCCATAGGAGCTTTTGTTTTAGAATAGCATGAATGTTTTCGTACTTTTTATGTTTTTATCATTTTGTTTTAATGTTTCAATCACTTCCATTTGAAACCATCCATAGGTTGGGCGAAAATGGATGATACGTTGATGTTATGGATGTTGATCCATCATGCCCAAGGATGTGCAAGAAGCAGATTAAATCCAATTTGAAACTGAAGTTTGTAGGCATGATCAAGTAGATCGGAGATTCTAAGGTAACATTTATACAAGGGTTACAAGGATCACGATGGTTATTTCTCGTTTTTGCAGGATATTCAAAGTATTCCTCATGTTGAAGACGAAGAGGAAGTTTTACTTTACGATTTACATATTACAAGGGATACACCCAGATGTTCAGACATAGATAGAACATCTATAAAGAAATCCAAATGTATTTATTGGAAGGACATCCGTAAGCTCGAACTGGTTGACGCGAATATTACGGTACTCTGCGAGATGATTATTGTGAATTTGAATTTCGACACTGCCCATATCCGATGTCAAGAGAAGAACAGTGGAGTCAGAGGCTGAAAATGACTCTGAAGATGGCTTAGAAGAAAAGGTGCCAGCCATTTCAACATTAACTGAAAAGATTACATCTGTCGCTAATCTTTCAAGTGGACTTCAGTCTAGCATTCCTCTACTTGAATACATTTCTAAAGAGGTTCCTCCATTGGTCCCTATCGAAAAAGGTTGTCACTGATGTTGGTGCTGAGGGAACTCTAAAAGTTCCAGTTGAATAGGTTGATGCAAATGTTCATGGCGAAGTTCTACCAAGTAAATAATGTTGAGTCACAAAGATCACTTGAGTAATAATGGTCTGAAAGGTCATAATGGCCAAAGAGGTCACAAAGGTCGCAACGGTCACAAAATACACAAAGGTCACCAATGTCACAAAGGATGAATCTAATGAATGAAGTGATTTTTATGCAGATTCTGGAGCTTTATCGGATGAGTCTGATTAGCCATATGTTGAGCTTCTCGCGTTTTACCAGAACACGAACCGAACCGACCCAAACCCGAACGGATTCTGAAATTTGAATCCATATGGGTTATTAGGGTAACCCATATTCAAAATGATTTGGGATATTCAGATCGGTCCAGTTCGATCTGGATAACCTAGATTGGTCACCCCTAATCAGAATCACCAACGAAAAGACCAAAAACACTTGAAGAACAAAAACCACGGTGTAGACCAACAACAAGGGCAGCGAGAGGAAGGGGAGAGGGAGAAGACGAGAGCGAGGGAGAGGTATAGATAAAGTTTTTGCTACAAAAGAGGTCATTCAAGAAGAACCCGTAGAAAAGGTAGTTTAAGAACCTGTAGATGCTGAAGAGAGTCGAAATTTTGTGTGGAAGCCCAAGGGATTGGTACAGGGAAAGATATTCCAAACTCTTTCCTTCATTAATACTATTAGTTCCCGGTTGACTAGTCTATGTAAATTGATTATGAAATCTCGCCAAGAGCGTTGGTGGAAATCGGAAATAGGTTATCTCTGGAAGCTATAGTTTTAAGAGATACTACTAAAAGATGGCGTATGGTTTGAAGATGACGTAATTTTTTTTTAACCCATAGTCATGAAACTAACAAAGGTCATAAAGGTAGAAAAGGTCACAAATTACATAAAGGTCATAAAGCTCATTTTGGGTCATATGTATTCATGTGTGTCAATTTTTTTGCAGTAATTGGATGGGGTGTTGTTGTTGCTGCATAACCGCATCCAGAAATATCCAATGCAATATGGGTTAAAAATTATTACGTTTGTTATATTTTTTCATGTAGTCATTCAAGATGTGGATGGACGGGGACATGGAAGAATTACGGGGATGTTCTTAAGGACTATGTGGAAGGTACATATATATTGAGATCCACGTCGTGGTAGATTACGATGGCTTGCTCTCGATTCTTGACATTCCATCACCTACAAATCGATATATGTCTTGTCATTGGGTAGACATTAAAGTGGATTTGAAGAGTCGATGTATCACGATATATGACTGCCAAAAAAGATTAAAGGAGTCGCATATCGATCCAGTGGTGGAGGTTATAAGGACAGCTTTGTCCAAGATGTTGCAAGTCGGAGGGTTACATTCCTTGACTTCCAAAGAAGATATATGGCATTACGAGTATTATGAAGGTCTATCATATACAAAAAATGTGAATGATTGTGGTGTTTTCTCTTTCAAATACATAAAAGCCATTCTATCGGGAAGGGAAGAAGAGTTCCCTGAGATTTGTGATGCCAGCATTGCTTCCATTCATCAAAAGATTGTTGCAGCTGTATTTGCAAATGGAATAAGTATTGATGTACCCGAAAACCAACGCCTCCCATAATCTCATCCCTGAACTCGGTTTTTTTTTTAACTTGATTCATATCTTTTTAAGTTTGAACTTGATCCATATTTTTAAGTGTATAACATGTGTACAACCCAAAATAACAATAACAATAATAATAACAATGGTCACAAAGGTTGGTCACAGAGGTCGGTCACCAAGATCACAAAGGTCACAAGGTCGGTCACAATGGTCACAATAGTCACAATGGTCATAAAGGTCGGTCATAGTGGTCACAAAGTTCGGTCACAATGGTCATAATGGTCACAATGGTCGGTCACAGTGGTCACAATGGTCACAAAGGTTGGTCACAATAATAATTGAGTATGAACTCGATTTATTTTGTATGACCTTAGTTCATTTTGTAAGAACTTAACAATAATAACAATAATAATAACAACAAAGGTCACAAAGGTCGGTTAGCTCGGTCACAAAAGTCAGTCACAAAGGACATAGAGGTTAATCACAAAGGCCACAAAAAACGGTCACAAAGGTCGGTCACAGTACCTTATCGAACCATTCGACCTCACAAATCCTATCGGAAGGTTCCCCACTAATAACACTGAAAGTGTATCAATTTTAGGATAGGTTTTAGTTCCATTTTCGCATATATTATATATATAGATCTACATATCTGATATGATTACGAGTTTCACACACCCGTTTTGTTAGTTTACAGGTTTTTAGGCGACAAGGCCTAAATGAGCTTAAAAAGACGGATTCCTGATCAAAACCACGTAATTTGAAGATATATCAACTCAGAGCCAAGATCGAGCTTTAGAACCCAAAGGAACACCCGAGCAACGAGCGGAAAAGAGAAATTTCAAGGAAACAAGGGTGCCCGGTCGGGCACCATAGACCACCCGCTCGGGTATAACCTACGGGGTTTTATCCGCACACCTTGCACGACCCCGGCACGAAGGCAACGAGATCGGGTAGCCTTACCCGATCGGGCGCAAGACGTATACCCACTCGGGCGTTAATTCATCCCGAAATTCCCCGAGAGTTTGCACGACTCGGGCCACTCAACCACGCGATCGGGTACTGATACCCGGTCGGGCATTAAGAAGGAACACGATCGGGTGCGCCTCTGCACGACCGGGCGACCGTGGTGCCCGAGCGGGCCGCGTACTTCGCAACAACCTAGATCTAACATTCAAACGACCGAATTTAAGGAACAGAAGAGATCTAGAGCAGGGGGGCGACGTACAGGGCAAGGAAAGGCTGGGAAAACATCTGGAAAGGCTCGGGAGACGTTGGAGAAGAAGAGAAGCATCAATCCTTGCACCGGTAACACGATAGGGAAGGTCGAGGCATCGAATTTCCTAGAGTCTATCATGAAGGTTAAAGAATGAATTCACACCTGTTAAGTTGTAGATTAAGCTTGGTTAATGAGAATCTGACCGGTCGGTTAGTCATCTTAGGGATAATGATTGCGTATGTAAAGCTGCCATGGTACGGGTTAATCACTACTGGAAGGTAGGGTTGCACGTACTCATGGTTAGGAGGTTTAGGCTCGGAAGAATCACTCCTCACGTTAGGGCATGAATTTTCTGTTGTCAAGATAAGTTGATAGATCTATGATCCTTAGTTGCTTCATCCACGCGATTCTCGGTATCCCGGACACCCGTAGTGTTTGTCATATCCGAGTTCATCCCCAACCTAGTATTGTTGTCACCACTTAGATTAGTTTTAGATATTTAGGACCATATCTCATTCTATCTTTATTCGTCTTAGTTTAGTTCCATTCTTAGTTTTTGGCTGCTTTAGTCCCTAGAGATCGACCCTGGTACTACACGATCCGTATACTTGCGGTGAAGTGGTCTAGGATAATTTATAACTCGTGTTTCCACACATCAACCATGTCAATCAATATGCTCCCATTGGGTGGTTGGAATTCATAAGGAGGTCTCACGATCCATTGGGTTAGTTCATACACAATCAAACCATATTGCGTGTGAGCATACATTATTGAATGTCGTATTTTTTTTTACAGTTGGCATACGCATGAGTTATAAAAGATTAACACAACAAAATATCAAAATAAAATGTCTGCATGATAAATGAATATGCCAGATATACGATCTTATATTATTTTTTAGAATGCTAATGATTCATTTATATTTTTGTTGCCATAATATTAACTTTTCTTTTCAACAAGTAATATATTGAAATTCATGGATCTGAAAAATCTTCAGATAAAAACGACCATATGTATTCTTAACAATTCATATCATTGTTGAGTTAAAATAGTCTAATTGATAACGTCAAATCTTAAATATATATATATATATAATATATTATGTTTACAATACCAATACATTATGGTTTACTTATTTTATTATTCAATTATTTTGTAATTGTATGATACAATCCAAATGAGAGACCAACTAATTCTAAACTTTGTACCCTTTTGATTATAGTTTCGAAATTACATATTAAAAAATAAAAAGTAGATGGACAAGACGTTTGGTGAAGTTTTAAAACTCCAAAAGACTTCCTATTTAATTCAAACGGTTTTCCAAGTACACCTGAATATAGACTCAGACTCACCCTGAGACTCTATCCGTCTTGAATTCGAATTCCAAGCCCTAAACGACATACATCTCGTATGTGACCGCCTAACACTATTCACACTGTAACACCCCCATCTCGGAACAACCTCGGGACTAGGAGTGTCCACCATCACCTCCAAGAGGTGGCTACAAGTGTCATCGCTCAAACGCATTTATAAAATAAATATAAATGATTTATTCCGAAATAAGAGTGGTCCGGACCAAATAGCATAACAAATATGTAAATATCATAGTCATGATAAATAAAATAAATACGAAATGCAAAATAAAACTCATCGAGACCTCGTGCACGCCTCTCCCATCATTCCGCTGTGAACCTTCATGTTGCTACTCAAACACATTACTTTTTCTCCTCGCCATATCCTGTCCATCCACGTTAGCCCAAAAATTAGGTGAGTACGAATTACGCACTCAGTGCGATCAATACGGGTACGTACTTTGTACCACGTATTCTCCTGCTCGAACTGAATATTATAAAATAACATATATCCAAAGTCTAAACTAAAGATATACAAATCACTCTACCCAACCCGACTGAGTATCCAAAATCTAAGACTAGTACCACACTGGATCATAACACACAGAGTAACGTAGCGAATCTGCAAGACTTTCAACCGCGGATAATGGCGAGAAACCCTAATCAAGGTTTCCAACCGAGAGGTAGCGGCCAAGACTATGGGTACCAGCAACGTGCACAACCTTCGGGTGATTCCGACATTCTATCGATGCTCCAATTCATGCACCAAGAGCAGAAAAGTGCATTTGGAGGGATTAGGTCTGAGCAAGAAGATATGAAGAAGAGAATGGACAGATTTCAGACACACTTGCGGCTCCTCGAAACGCAAGTGGCTTAGCTAGCCCTAGGGTCTAG
>CM071861.1:36611483-36695861 GCA_036759665.1 Gynandropsis gynandra | reverse complement strand
GACCCTTTACCTCTGCGACCCTTGGACCCCTGCGACCGTTGCGACCCTTGGACCCATGCGACCCTTTGAACCCTTTGCGACCGCTTTACCATGCGACCCTTGGACCCATGCGACCCTTTGAACCCTTTGCGACCCCTTTCCCATCCGACCCTTGGACCCCTGCGACCCTTTGCGACCCATTTACCCTTGGACCCCTGCGACCCTTTGACCCTTTTCGACCCATTTACCCTTGGACCCCTGCGACGACCTTTGATCCCTTTGACCCCTCGATGAGACTCTGTGACCCAGTGCGACCGTACGACTCTGTGACCCACTCTGTCACCTTTGACATTGTATAAACACAAGAGAAACACGAAAAACTCACTATACATACCTGGTATTTCTGCGGAACGTGCTTAATTGCAAACTTCTTTGTTGACAACAAAGGATTTCAACCTATTGGCAGCGAATCTGATGCCGATTGCAAGCTACTCTAGCCGAATCTGTTGTGGTGTGGGGGAACAATAATTTTCGCACGAGAATTAGAGGTGCTCTAGAGGAGAGAGAAAAATTGTCATCAAGGGTAATATGGGATTATCAATATTTTAAGGGTAGATTTGAAGTTGAAACTTTTTTTTTCAGCTAAGGGTATTTTTGAAGCACTTTAGCCCTACAGGGGCATTTTTTATAATCCCCCGATACAACTCCTTTATAAATATAACAATAATAATAATTATTATTATTATTATAAATAATGAATATGTGGAAGTGTGGTGACAATTGGGGTATGTGCAGAGGTGGTTTAGACTATGTTCGACAAGAGCATTCGAACATGATCTCAATAAAATTAGGGCCTATTGTTTTGAAAAAATTAATTAATATTTAAAATAATTGTACGTTAAAAATACAAAAGGGCCTATTTTCATTTTATGCCACAGGATCTCTTTTCTAAAGTTTTTTTAATTGAACCGACCCTGGATATATGCGAGTGAGTAAACAGTAAGCTTCAATTGTCGGTAAATTTGGAACCACACTCTTAAACGTCTCTCCCATCAGGTAGAATATCAAAAATGCCCCCTTAGGGCTAAAACACTTCAAAACTACCCTCCTAAATCTTATGAAAAAAAAATTGGAGAAAAGACATATGTGCTCTTAATGAAAAACGCATACAAAGGAAGGAAAAGCAAATATGAGAAGAGGGAAAACGAAAATTGAGAGGAGGGAAACAAAGTATAGAGCTATTTCCTTTCATTTTCGAGTGTTTCCTTTCATTTTCGAGTGTTTCCTTTCATTTTCGAGTGTTTTCCTTCTATTTTCGAACGATTTCCTTCAATTTTTTAGTGATTTCTTTCCATTATCGAGTGATTTCCTTCTATTTTGAGCGGTTTGCAGCAATTTTCGAGCAATTTTATTCTCGCAATTTCCGGCGATTTCTGGTAGTTTCAGCGATTTCTGGCAGTTTCCGGCGGTCGCACTGGGTCACAAGGTCGAACAGGGTCACAGGGTCGAACTGGGTCGGATAGGGTCGTGGGGTCGGATAGGGTCGCTGGGTCGCAGGGTCGGACTGACTCGGACTAGGTCGTAGGGTCGGACAGGGTCGCAGTGTCAGACTGGGTTGGACTGGGTCGTAGGGTCGGACAGGGTCGCAGGATCGCAGGGTCGGACTGGGTCGGTGGGTCGGACTGGGTCGGTGGGTCGGACTGGGTCGCTGGGTCGCAGGGTCGTACTGGATCACTGGATCGCAGAGTCAAACTGGTCAAACTGGGTAGAAGGGTCGTAGGGGTATTTTGGGAATTTTAACATTTATAAGGGTATTTTTGAAGCGAAAAAATTTTTTTTCGGGAAAGGTATTTTTGAAATCTTTTAGCTCTAGGAGGGTATTTTTGAAATTACCCCTCCCATCACCTCTTTCCTTATTTTTTTTTCCAATTTTTCTATTCCGTAACTCAAATAAGTTGTTTAAACAGTTAGTCTTATATTTAACATATATAAATGATTCTATTTTACTGTATATTGATATATTATAAAAAATAAAGACATTTACAATATTAATATTACCCTTGGTTTACATTAGCCCTTGGATATTATGAATAGTATATAATTTAGGAACATTAATTGCATATATTATAAGTTCCCCACGTGAAGCCTTTTGGGCACTTCACATCACATCTCATGTATCGACTGATGAATAATATCCAAGTTTTTTGTAGGCCAAATTATGCATTTAAATGGACGGAAGAATACAGTTGATTTGATGTGAATGGAATTCGTTCATACATAATCTCACGTAACAATGATATCGACTTCTCATTGACTGATTCCAACATGTTTGGCTTTGGTTTTCACGTGCCCATGAAATGTGCCTTTTGTATGCATGTAGCCACAAACATGGTGATTGTCAATTTTTTTCCTCTGCCTTCGTGTTAATGGGAGTGCAGCAGAAGAAACGGAGAGTCCAGGCCACGTGCCGTCTCCACAGGGCAGTTCTCATCATCGTCCCACATATTCAATTGTAGTCTCTGTCTTTGAGCTGAAATCGATCATTGATTTTGATGGTTTATGGTGATTATGTTTGGGGGAATTCAAAGTCAACAAATAGATATTTTCGGCGGAAGAAAAGAAAGATGAGGATGAAGAGATTGGAGACATGAACGACGTTCATGGCTGTCTAGTCATAGATCTGTCGTTTCTCGTATACTTCGCAATCAAATTTCTTCAAAATCTCTTCTAAACTCTACGAAATCTCCGGATAATTCGAAAGAGATTAGGGTTAGAAATCGAATTAAATTTCGGATCAATTTTTGGAAAAACAGCCTATTCCCCCCTTGATTTTCATGCTTTAGTCCTATTCCCCCATCGATTTTGACCCTCATCCTATTCCCCCCTCGATTTTCAGTTTCAGCCTATTTCCCCCTCGATTATCATGTTTTAGTCCTATTCTCCCCTCGATTTTGATCTCATCCTATTCCCCCCTCAATTATCAAAAATCTTATACAACACTCCGAGGTGATGGAACCAATATTTAAGATGCCAACATGTGGCATGAAATTAATATCTCATGACCAATAACTAATTGGCAAAATCCTAAACCCTAAACCCAAAATCGAATCCAATTTTGTCAAAATTAAGATTAAATTGGGATTAAATCGAATCAAAATTGAGTCAAAACTAGGTCAAAATTGAGTTATATTTGAATCAAAACTAAAATTAAAATTTGGTCAAAATTAAAATCAATTTTAACATAGTTTTGACTCAATTTTGGACTCAATTTAACTTAATTCGGACTAAATCGGATTTTTAATTTATACTTAATTCGAATTAATTAGGATTAAATCAAGTCAAAATTGAGTTATATTTGAATCAAAACAAAAATTAAAATTTGGTCAAAATTAAAATCAATTTTGACATAGTTTTGACTCAATTTTGGACTCAATTTAACTTAATTCGGATTAAACCGGATTTTCAATTTATACTTAATTCGAATTAATTAGGATTAAATCAAGTCAAAATTGAGATAATAATTTATTATTATTAAAATTAAAATTAAAATCAAAATTAAAACCAAAATTAAAATTAAAATCAAAATTAAAATCAAAATTAAAATCAAAATTAAAATCAAAATTAAAATCAAAATTAAAATCAAAATTAAAATCAAAATTAAAATCAAAATTAAAATCAAAATTAAAATCAAAATTAAAATCAAAATTAAAATTAAAATCAAAATTGGGTCAAAATTAAAATCAAAATTGGGTCAAAATTGAAATCAAAATGTGGTCAAAATGTGGTCAAAATCGGAGGGGGTTTTAAGCAGATTTGTGATAATTGAGGGGGAAATAAGATGAGATCAAAATCGAGGGGGGAATAGGACTAAAACGTGATAATCGAGGGGGAAATAGACTGAAACTGAAAATTAAGGGGGAAATAGGACGAGGGTCAAAATCGAGGGGGAATAAAACTAAAACATGAAAATCAAGGGAGAATAGGCTGTTTTTCTTCAGTTTTTCAGAGACAAGACGAAACTTGATAAAATTAGCCGTTGGGGCAAGTTCAGAGAAACGGTCCTATGTTTTCCTTAATCTTTGAACGATAAGTTAATTAATTAAACCACAAATACAGATGCGCAATGCAAAAAAAAAAGACAAAAAAAAGAAAGATCGATTTGTAAACTTTATATAATTATGGGCACTTTTTATAAATAATAAATTCAACTGTGTCATCTTGCAAAATGGGAAAAGTCTCGAGGGTTTTCCGTACTTTGGGCACAAAGCTACAATTTCATGAATAGACAAAAAATCACCCAAAGAAAAAATCAAATCAAAGTATCAACAGAAAGAGAGTCAGGGGTAAAGGATTGATTTTTGTTCTCCCTTAGCGCGTACGTCGTCTACGATCTTCAATTGTTTTCGCTGTTTCTTGTTCTAGTGTCTTTTGTTAAAGCACAGAAGCAGTGAGATGGCGAGTGGGGACTCTGATGTTGTAGCTCCCATGGAGGAGAATGTTGGAGTCGAACCCTCCAATGGAAAAGATGAACAATTGGCTTCGGAACTGTCAAAGAATCTACAGCTTGTGGATGGGAATGAAGATGAAAAGGAGGAGAAAGACGAAGAAGACGGAAGCAAAGGTAAAAGCTTTTGCTTTATCTGGGTTTGATTGAACATCTGTTAGTGTGCTTATCTTATTTGTTTTGGAATTCGTGGAAAAAATTAATAAAAAAATATGACTTTCGAGTGTTCTCGATTGATATGTGATGGAAATTTGGAGTTTTGGAGGACAGATGAAGCCTCGGTTGATAACTTATTAGATTGTTTGATTTCTTAAAAGTCTATTGCTTGCTTTGATAATTCATTAGCTTATGCCCGAATGGTTTATCGATTATTCTCCCTTTGTTTTTAGCCGAAGCTTCAACAAAGAAGAAGAAGAAGAAGAAAAGTAAAAGCAAGTGAGAAACTTTTTGGGTTTTTTTATGTTTAGTTGAAGCTGTTTTGGTGTATTCTTCAATGAATTTACTTGAAAAAATTATCATTGATGATATCATAACTTGCAGGAAAAAGAAGGAATCCCCTCAACAGACGGATCCACCTTCAATTCCTGTTGTTGAACTTTTCCCTTCAGGAGAATTCCCTGAAGGTGAAATCCAACAGTATAAAGATGAGTGAGTTCATCTGTTTTCCTTCTCAAGTTCTCATTTTAAGTCATGTTTCTTTTATGGTTGGATTGCAATGGAAATCTGCATTTATCTAATTTCATGGTAGCTTAATCATGGACTAATTTGATATGAGAAAAGCAGAGACTATCATCTTTTTTTCTGGATTTTTGTTGGTTTTCAATCTCATGGATGTCAAGACTTGTCATCCGTTACCTTAGTTAAACTTTTTGTTCTTATATTTTTGTAATGCAGTAATCTGTGGAGAACAACATCTGAAGAGAAAAGAGAAATGGAACGTCTTCAAAAGCCTATATATAACTCTGTTCGCCAGGCAGCAGAAGTCCATCGACAGGTTGCCATTTTGACATATGTTCGAATAAGAAATTTTCTACTCGTATTTTCACGGTATCTCAGAAATTACAACTGCCTGAGAGATTGCCGTAACTGAAAACCAGGTACGTAAATATATCAGAAGCATTTTGAAGCCAGGAATGTTAATGACTGATATCTGTGAAAACCTCGAGAACATGGTTCGTAAGTTGATATCAGAGAATGGTCTTCAAGCTGGTATTGCATTCCCTACAGGATGCTCTCTGAATTGGTTTGTTCTACACGTTTTTACTTTTCAATCAGCCATTTTCTTCTTGCTTTGTCATCTCTAATGACTTTGTCCCTTCAGGGTTGCTGCTCATTGGACACCAAACTCCGGAGATAAGACTGTTCTTCAGTACGATGATGTTATGAAGCTGGATTTTGGAACACATATTGATGGTAGATTTGTTGTGTTTTGTCAATTATGGCATCTGAGCATTTTAATCTTCCAAAACAACTGAATTATTATTATAATTTTGGTTTGCAGGGAACATTGTAGACTGTGCATTTACAGTTGCGTTCAATCCTATGTTCGATCCGCTTTTAGCCGCCTCACGAGAAGCAACGTATACTGGTATCAAGGTGCTGATTCTGTTTCCTTTAACTAATGGTTTCTGTGTGTATGTGTTACAAACAAAGCATAACAAAGCCAAGAAATTAACTGATAAACGTCGATATTGTATATATCGATAAAATTAATACAAATGAAGTAATATTTCTGGAGAATTCTCATTTCTCCCCAAAACCAAAACCTACCCAATTTATTCTTGCCCTTTTTTCCTTCTAACCCTCTCCTTGTACAATGGAGAATAAGGTTGTACAACAATAATAAAAGATCTGCAAAATACACCTATTACAACACACCCCGTCGTAAAAAATCAACCTTGTCCTTTGAGGTCAAGACAAACAAAACTGAATTATACAACTCGTTAACTTCAAGATCGTATGAATATGCTTGGTCTATTCTGATGAGTTCCCTGGCAACGCCACCACACCAAAAGAGGGTCACACTAACGAGGCACTAAACCAAGGAACAAAATGGAGAAAATTTCCCCTATATCTACTTGCACATGGTCGGATCAAAAGCTCCCGAAACTAGACGTTAAGGGTAGAAAAGGAAACGTGGGAGTCGCAGGACAATAATGCGTAATTACCGAAGGGCTCAGACCACAGGGAGATGGAATGATGGAAAATAAAGATCTTATGACATCCAAGGATATCGATATCACTCCAAATCCTATTTTTTCCTCCACCATTCTCCCAACGACCAACATAAATCACAAAACCCCTCCACAATGTCTAATAAAGACACCAAAACCATTTCCCTCAACTCCTTCCACCATATCCCACATGGCCAAAAACAGCTCCCTAAAATTCCTCCACTAAAGAAGACACTACCCCATGTTTTCATCCATTTTCTCTTCTTTTGGCTAGTGGAGCCAATATGGTCTTTGTTTAATATAGTTTGTTTTTTTCAAGGTGTGGAGACTTTTCTATATAAGGAGCTTCAAAACTCATTTGTAAAACACAACATTGAATTGAAATAAAATTGAGAGTTTGAGAGTTGCTCTCCTCTTGAAATCGTCCCGGTGAATGCGGTGTCTTCAATTTGCGGGAACAAATGAAGTCATTTTCCGACAATATCAAGAAGCTTCCGCACCTCTTGTGGTGTCATTCGTTCCACCCAACCTCGTGATGTCTTCAATTTGTTTCGAAAGCAATTAAATTCATTTTCGATTGTATCAAGAGGCTTTCGCACCTCTTGTGTTGTCATTCATTCCATCTAGGGGTGTAAAATGAGCCGGATCGGCTCATCTCGCCAAAAAATGGGTTGGCTCAGCTAGGCTCGTTTTCAAAACGAGTTGGAAAATTCTAGCTCAGCTCGGCTCGTCGTTAGCTCGCCAAAAAATGAGTTGACTTGTGAGCTAGAGTATTTAATTTAAAAGAGTTGTAATATAATAATTTTATATGTTTTTCATCCTCAAACCAAAATAAAATATCTAAAATGTAAAAAATAAGCCATATGCAAAATTATTAAATATCAAAATACTAATTGAAAAACAAATTTATCTAATATCAAATAAAATATCTAATACATAAACATTTTTCATATTTTTTCATTATTTTATATTAAAATATATTAATTTGTTAGAAATAGTAAAATAATAATAGTCTAATATGAAAATATTATATTATAATGTGATTTTGTAGAAATAATATGTAGAAATAGGAAAACATGTGAGTTGCATGTGATTTTGTACTCAGTTCATGAATGCGTTCGTCTGAGCTCTAATTCGTTTTCAGCTCAGTTCGTCGGCTCGTTTTTAAATGAGCTGAAAAATATCCAGTTCGGTTCGTTCAAATATGATCCGAGCTAGAGCTAGTCCGCGAGCCGATAGCTTATTTTACACTCCTAGTTCCACCCACCCTCGCTTCTCCATCCTTTCACCTCAAGGAGTTATCTCCACCCGGACGGTCTCTTAAGAGTGCCCTTAGGCCAGTAAGAGATTCTCCAAACCCGAAGAATCTTGATCAAGAAATCGGGTTTGACGGGTTCATTGGTCATGTCTCGAGTCGCAAGTCTCGAGACGCCTATCCAGCCTATATCATTGTTCGGTTGAACTCTTGAAGAGTGCCCCCTTAGACCAATCAAGAGAATTCTTCAGGTTTGGAGAATCTCTTACTGGCTGAAAGGGCACGCTCAAGAGTCCGTCCGGGGGGAGATAGCAAGTTCATGAGGTGGAGATGACTCTGTGAGATGAAAGGATGGAGAAGTGAGGGTGGGTTGAATGAATGCCACCTCAAGAGGTGTGAAAGCTTCTTGATACAGTCGGAAATGAATTCAATTTTTTAATGAATGACACCGTAAGAGGTGCAGAAGCCTCTTGGTACTGTGATAAGCTCTGTGTAAGGTGTAGAAATTGATTAGAGATTGATTAGAGAGTGTGTATCACACCACTCTTCCCACAACCAAGCCCAGAAAAATAAACTCCCCCCCCCCCCCCCAACAATAAATCCACACATAGTTTTCAATACAACTCACACTTACTCTGGATTATACTAATCCACACAAACAAATACACACTGATACGTAACCTGTCGGTTGTAGAAGCTTCTGGAATCTTCTTCTCACTCACTGCTTTTTCCCCTTCCTGACATAGACTTGTTGGAACTTATCAATACCCCTCCCCCAAACGAAGCTTGTCCTCAAGCTTGAAATCAGAAAGCTTGGAGATATACTTAGTTAACTCCCAGGTATACTCATGAAATGGTAAATTCCTCCATTGAATCAGAACTTCTAGAAACCCATGCTTGGAGTAATGTGTATCAACAATGTCCTCAGACTCCATTTGCCTCTCTAACTCTTGCTTGGGAATAAAAACAAAATCAAACTGCTCTCCATTAGTTTGCTTCAGTTGAGACACATGAAACACAGGATGTTGTAGCTTCTGGTAGAGCAAGTTTATAAGCAACCTTCCCAATCCTCTCCATGACTTTAAAAGGTCCATAGAATCTGGCAGAAAGTTTTTGAAAACTTCTAATTGCCAAACTCTTCCATTTATAAGGTCTGAGTTTAAGGAAAACCCAGTCTCCCACTCGAAATTGTATATCCCTCCGAGACTTATCAACTGTTTCTTTCATCATCTGCTGAGCTCGCAACAATTTCCTCTTAATCTCCTCCAACATCTGATCCCTTTCCTTCAGTTCCCTTTCCTATTCATGTTTGCTGTAGAACCCTCTTCAAATCTTGCTAACACAGGTGGTTCTCGACCATAGACATCCTGGAATGGAGATGTCTTCAAGGCTGTATGGAATGAAGTATTATACCAAAATTCTGCCCAATCCAGGAACTTACCATGATCTCGGATGTTCAGTAGCATGCCACCTAAGATAAGTCTCCAACTTCTGTTAATTACCTCCGTTTGCCCATCATATTGTGGATGATATGTTGTGCTATAGTTAAGCTTTGTCCCCATGAGTTTAAACAGCTCCGACCAAAAGTGGCTCAAGAAAATCTTGTCCCTATCTGAAACAATAGATTTAGGATAACCGTGCAGTCTAACGACCTCCTTCACAAAACATCAGGCCACATCAGCAGCTGTAAAAGGATGTTTCAATCTTATAAAATGAGCATACTTGCTCAGTCTGTCCACCACCACCATAATCACATTATAACCAGAAGATCTAGGCAGTGCTTCAATAAAATCCATAGACAAATCTTCCCAAATTTGGTTAGGAATAGGAAGTGGTTGTAAAAGACCCGCTGGAGATAACATAGAGTACTTAAATGACTGACAAACCAAGCATCTTGCAATATACTTCTGAATATCAGACTTCATTCCTTCCCAAAAAAAAAAATTCTCAACTTTTTTTACTATCTTCAAGACACCAGAATGTCCCCCAACTGGCCCATCATGGTATTCTTTCAAAATTAACTTCACCAACTCCGAATTTTTGGGAATAACCATTCTATCCTTAATAGTATAGCCTTCCTTGAAAATTCTATATCCACTTGGTCCTTCCTCATGTCTTTGAAGTTTTTCTGTAATTGGTCCTAACACTGGATCCAATAAATACTTCCTTATCCAAATCTTCAAAAAGGCTTGGAACTGTATTTCCGAAGGCTGTTGTATCCTGGAAAGGCCATCTGCAGTCTATTCTCGGTTTATAAAAAATGTCAAACTCAAACCCCAACAACTTAGTCAACCACTTTTGATATTCATGGTTAACCATCCTCTGTTCCAACAAATATTTTAAACTCTTCTGATCAGTACACACCAAAAATTTCCTCCCAATCAAGTAGTGTCTCCATTTTTTTAACAGAAAACACTATTGCCATCAACTCCTTCTCATAGATGGGTTTCATTCTTTCTCGAGCAATCAATCCTTTGCTGAAGTAAGCAATAGGTTGCTGCCTCTGCATTAATACAGCACCCAAACCAGACCCAGAAGCATCAATTTCTACTACAAACATTTACAAACATTCAGCCCCAACTTCTGAATGAATGACACCACAAGAGGGTGGGTTGAATGAATGAGGGTGGGTTGAATGAATGAGAAGTGAGGGTGGGTTGAATGAATGACACCACAAGAGGTGTGAAAGCTTCTTGATACAGTCGAAAATGAATTCAATATTTTTCGCACCAAATTGAAGACATCACGAGGTTGGGTAGAATGAATGACACCACAAGAGGTGCAAAAGCCTCTTGATATTGTTGGGTGGGAAGCTTTGGTCACTGATTGGCTTGGCATGAAGGACACTCCATTCATCCACCGTCATATACTTGTTACAAACATCAGTTTTTCCCCCCATTTAATTCTTGGTTTAGTCACTTCACAAACTGTAAAGAACATTTTGTCTTACCTTGCAATGTAGCCGTAAAGTTGGAACTTTCATACCAACCCCCACCGACGGTTGATTTTTGTTGGAAGGCCGGTTGTCTCCACCGTGAACTACAATTATCCTCAATCTTGAATCCCCACCAAGTATGGAATTGAGAGTCCATTTGTTGTTCATAAAACCAAGATAAGGCTTCTTTGTTGATGAATCTGTATGCGAATTGCAATTTTTCTAGGTCTGTAGTATATTTATTTTCAGCAAAATACTTCTCAACCCAATCCAATCATGATTCTCGATTTTCATCCCCAAAGAATGCAGGAACAAGTATAAACTTTTCACTCTAATACCTATTTTTACGAACAAAGCATAACAAAGCCAATAAATTACCTGATAAATATCGATATATATAATACAAATGAAGGAATATTTTTGGAAAATCTTTCTTTCTCCCCAAAACCAAACCCTACCCAATTTCTTCTTGCCCTTTATGTAAGCGAGAATAAGTTTGTACAACAATAATAAAACATTTCAAAAGTACCCTTATCACAAAATACCCCTATCAGTATGACTTCAAGTAGGATACTAGTGAAATATACTGATTTCCCTTTTGACTTTGTGGCAGAGATCCATGATGATATTAGTCTTACCCGATTTCGTTTTCTTGGTTTTCTTGTTATTCAGGAAGCAGGAATTGATGTCCGTCTTTGTGATGTTGGTGCTGCGATTCAGGAGGTCATGGAGTCGTATGAGGTTGAAATCAATGGAAAGGTCTACCAAGGTACAGAGTTGTTGCTATGGCTTTGATTCTCATGTCTATAGATGTAGAACAGCCTGGTTATGATTGGAGAGTGAGAATCATTCTGAGTTGTGGTGGTGTGTGGTCATACTTGACACGTTGTTTAATGAACGTATCTTTTGATTCTGGCTGTTAAATGCATTCATTATGTTCTTGTCAGACTTGCTTGATCTCTGATGTCAGAAACTGGAACTTGTTATATCTTTTTGGCAGTTAAAAGCATCCGAAACTTGAACGGACACAGCATTGGACGCTATCAGATACATGCGGGAAAATCTGTTCCTATTGTTAAAGGAGGCGAGCAGACGAAGATGGAAGAGGGTGAATTTTATGCCATTGAAACTTTTGGATCCACGGGTAAGAGCTTTTCGTGCCATTTTGATGCAGTAATGACAGCTGCATCGTATCTTTGAAGGATTAGTAAATGTGGCTCATGGTTATACACAGGGAAAGGATATGTGAGAGAAGACCTCGAATGCAGCCATTACATGAAGAATTTCGACGTTGGTCACGTTCCTTTGAGACTGCCGAGAGCAAAGCAGCTCCTCGCCACCATTAATAAGAATTTCTCGACTCTGGCCTTCTGCAGACGGTATCTGGACCGCTTGGGTGAAACAAAATACGTGATGGCTTTGAAGAATCTGTGCGATTCTGGCATCGTTCAGGTAACTTCTCGTGAACCACAGTCTCAACACTTATGCCCTCGCCTCAGTCCATGATCATTTAGCTCAGATTCATGAAAAGTTTTCTCTTTTCGTAATTTCAGCCGTACCCTCCTCTGTGCGATGTAAAGGGGAGCTATGTGTCACAGTTTGAGCACACGATTTTGCTACGGCCGACTTGCAAAGAGGTTGTATCCAAGGGCGACGACTACTAAATTAGCTTTTTACATTCGTGCCAAGGATTGAATTGTACCCTAAGTGTTCCGACAACAAAGTTGGAACCTTTCATAAAAGCTTCAAAGAATTCTTAGTATTCCATTTTCCTTCATTGGAAAACCATTCCTTTGTTATGCCCTCAAGAACACACACGTGTGTGTATATATATATATATATACCTTAGTAGTTGGAGCTTTGAGCAGTCATTGTCTGAATTCTACAAACATGAATTCTGAGGGTTTGATAGTTGTTCTTCGTAACCAAGTTGAAATCTTTCTGATTTGACACTCCATGAAATGCTAGTTCACAAGTTAACTGTAACAAAAGTCAACACCACCAACACAGAAAAGGGTCTCTCTGTGTGTGTATATATATGTGATAAGAGTAGCAAAAAACGGAACTTTGAGAGGCTACAGCCACACAGTGGCTTCATCAACCATGGCGGCGACGGCAGCGGTTTTATCGGCAGGTCTTAGAGCCAAAGCTGGAAGCTTTGCGGTGCAAACGCTTGTCTCATCGATTCCTCTCCGCCGTGGATTCGCGCCTTCCTTCTCTTCGTTGAAGCCGACGACGTCATCGTACTCGAGATCCGTCGTCTACAAAAACCACCGGCAATGGCCTCGGATCGCTCCGCTATGCACGACGGCTCCTGAAGCCGGACCGGTGGTTGCAACGGAGGAATCGGAGGGTAAGAGCGAAGCGAAGGAGGAGGAGAAGGATGTGAAGGAGATAGCGAACCTGTTGGAGATTAGGGTGGGGAAGGTGGTGAAGGCGTGGCGGCACGAGGAGGCGGATTCGCTCTATGTGGAAGAGGTTGACGTGGGCGAGGCTGAGCCCAGAATCATCTGCAGCGGTCTCGTCAAGTATGTGCCTCTCGATCTCCTTCAGGTCAGCTTCATCATCATTTGAATTCTGATTCTGATTTCGATATTGGCATTGAGGAGTAGGATTGTGTTGAAGTAGATGGATTGAGATTTGACTTCCCCTAATATCCGCTCCACAGATAAGGGGTTGTCTTAGAATCTCAATCTTAGAACCAAACCACAACTGATCAATGTCTGTTTTTGCTATTCATCGTCTCTGGTCGGAGCATATGGTAGATTAGATGGGAGAGTGATGAATGTGTATGTAAATGTAATTGCAGGATGCAGCAGTGGTGGTACTGGCAAATCTGAAGGCGAGGAATATGAGGGGTGTGAAGTCATTCGGGATGCTTTTGGCTGCCTCGGATGCAGCCCACGAGAATGTGGAGCTTCTCGTCCCACCAGAGGGTTCTGCTCCTGGAGATAGGGTATGGTTTGGCACGGAAGACGACCTTCAGCAGCTTCCTGAACCCTCGAAGCCCAACCAGGTCACTGCTTTCTTCTTCTGAACTCTGATCTCTTTGGTAGGCTGTCTGAATTCTCCTGTCATTCTCTCTTTGCTTACGGTGGACAGATTCAGAAGAAGAAGATATGGGAATCGATACAACCACATCTGAAGACCGATGCATCAGGCAAAGCTATGCTCAAGGAGGAGCACTTGATGCGGACATCTGCTGGTGTTGTAACTTCAAAATCCCTCAAGAATGCCAATATCTCTTGATAAAATCCAAGCAAGAACAGCCAAGGATGAGAACAAGTTTTGTTATATACTGCCATTTACTCCATTGTATCCGTCTCTATTTCTACTGCTAGGAATTAACCAGAGAATAAATATTACAGTTTCACCATGGTTTTTGAAACACTTGGCAATGCTTTATTAAGTAAAAAAGGTGGATCTCAAATCAACGTGATACTTATGAGTACAATGTGAAAACACAAAATCCCAATATCTCAAAAGGTACAAAGCAAATCGTGAAAGCAGTGTTCTGCAAAGCGCATAATTCCTTCTCTATAGATAAAAACTGGTCTCAGGCACTCACAGAGCGGCAAAGACAGAGAATATGTCACCATGGATGTAATCGTTGTCCACTAAGCTTACCAAATAGTAGCTGTTCTTCACCTGCATCATTCATCAATCACCGCTTGTTACATCAAACCAATCAATCTAATCGGGAAAACGAAGATATCCAAAGGCAGGTTACCTCTTCGAGCAACTTTCTCGAGGGATCATCTTCTGGGTACAAGCTTGCCCAGCTTCTTGACCAGATTTCAAAAGCTTCATCCTTCCAGATTTTGAAGCTGGTAGCATCAACAATTGTCGGTTGGATGATCTCCTTAGCTGGGAAGACTCCCCAAGTGACAGCATTCACATCAGATTGGCCAATGTTGGAGACCCAGTTCCCATCTTTGTTCACAGCCATGTAGGTTATAAATGGATGTTCTTTGCATTTCTCAACCAGTGTGTTTAACTTATCCTTTGAGCAGAAGAATTCCAAGTATGCCTTCTGGTAGACGTATCCACCAGGACCACCCCATCCTGCCAGTTTCATGCCATTCATGGGTTATGCGCCAATCGACAAAAACTCGACAAACAAGCATGGGACTTTCAATTATAGGGTAAGAATGAGTAAAGAACAGAAGAATCTGGGATAAAGATACAGAATATACTATATACAAGAAAGAGGTATAAAATTCTTACCAACAGCTGGGGAATCGGATTTCTCTCCATTGACTGATGGTTGGCTGTTGATGGTCAGGAAGCCCTTGGAGTTGATTTTGCCCAGCTGCTCGTTTATGATCTTTGTCTCTGGCTGGAGTCCGTCCAATTCAGACCACGGATTGCTTCTTAAGTTTCCTAGGCAGTACTCCTTGAATTTCTGTTTTTTACAGGTTTTAGAAGTATTATTAGTGTATTCCAAACTTAATTAGGTTTCAATTCTGTGTGCAGAAAATAACGTTCACTCAAGCTGATTATGGAAAACATACCTCCTCAACGTCTTCGATACTTTTCAGTGGGACAACCCATTCCTGGTGAAGTCTCTTGTCGCGAGCTCGTGGGCGCATGAACTGCCAATAAAAACTTTAAGGTCAGCGATATCATTAGCCATGATGAACACACCAGAGAGTGCATTTGATAAAGGCAGAGGATTTGGCAGCAAGAAAAAAAATCAGCTTATGTTAGTGGTAGGCCGAAACCAACCCCTAGCAATATAGATTCTAGCCAAATAAATAAGATAATGAAATCCACTCAGAACTTGGGCTAATGAAATTCCAGAGTAGAACGTACACAAATTTCACAGAAAATGCGAGTGAGTACCTGATAATCTGAGAGTGTTCCATACGAAGCATTGCGTGAGTCACCCCACCGACCATGTGGGAAGTCATCCCAGCCCATGGTTCTAGATATGTAACTCTTAGGACGGTTTGCCCTGCAAAGATTAGAATAAAGCAAATGTCCTGTAAAAGAAGATAGAAGATCTTTGGCAAGGTAAAGTTAGCCTGCAAGGAACTAAATGCAAGTTACCAGAAAATAGGACGAACATCTTCCTTAGTACGGAAAATATTTGCAGGACGTCTCCAAGGTAAGGGACGAGAAATCTTGGATTCATCGATCAACCCAAGATTCTGCAATGTTAATACAATANGTATCCAAAAAGATCTATGTAAACTTTACAATGACAAAGGATTACAGGACAAGAGGAGCAACCATTAATATTCCAAGAGCTGACTTGTCCATATTCAATGTGTAGAGATGAAGAGTCTTAATGCCATGAGCCATGATCTTCTTACACATTTCTGTGCCAAGGTGAATACCATAGGATCTCACAGCTTCCTCATTATCCTTGATAGGCTCCAACGCAGCAGTGATCTCAGCTGGAACCTACAACATACAATGAAATACTATAATTCACATTGCTAACGCTGGAGATTTCCCCACCAATTCACAGTAAAATCGTTATGCTTCTATAAGTTATCCAAATAATGCATATCATAATCGAATATTAATCTGAAAAGTTATGAAGCTGATTCCAGCCACTCAATTCAATCGCCAAATCTTAAGCTTTGCCAACATAAACCTTTCTAGAGGCACTAAACCAGCAAAGATAGTACCATTGGCTTTAATATCTACAAGAAACGTCTGCATCATACAAAAAAACAGGCAATCTCAAAAGGAAGGAATAGAGAGACCATAAATCACACCATACCTTGGTCTTGCAGAAACCAGTCATTCGTACAAAGCCCCTGTAGTTGTTAATGGGCATGATCCCAGGAACAATGGGGCAATTTATCCCAATTTGCCGACAGTCGTTCACAAATTTGAGGAAGATGTCAGTGTCATAGAAAAGCTGGGTAACAATCACTTCTGCCCCGGCATCAACCTGGTCGACGACCAAACCAATCATCTCAACCAAATTCAAACACAAAACGCCAAAAACATCACACCAAATCTGACCTTTCTCTTCAGGTAAGCAAGATCGCTCTGATAAGCCTCCTCCGTCGCAAGCCCATCAGGACCGATAACATCCGGATGCCCCTCTGATTCAAACACAATCCATCAATCCAACCACAACAACACCGACATTAACAGACAATACGACGATGTGGTAATGCCGAGACGTACCTGGATACCCAGCAACCGTGACGCCAAAGTAATCACCATACTTGTTGCGAATGTGCTTCACCAAATCGAGAGCGCAAGCAAACCCACCTTCGACCTGGACGAACTTATCCTGTCCGTGGGGCGGATCTCCCCTGAGAGCCAACACGTTCTGGATACCGTTGGATCTGATAGTCTGGAGCGCGTGGTCGATCTTCTCAACGGGCATGTTGGTGCAGGTGAGATGCATCATGGACTCGACGCAGACCACGTTCTGCATCTTGTTGACGATCTCGAGGGTAAGATCAGCGGTGGATCCACCGGCTCCCCAGGTGATGTCGCAGAAAGCAGGTCCGTAGGCTACCATACGATCCATTCTCTCAAAGAGGTTGTCGACTCCATCCTCCGTCTTGGGAGGGAAGAACTCGAAGGAGAAGACCGTCTTCCCTTGTTCCGTCAGCGACTGAATCTTCTCAATAACCTTCATTTTGATTCAAATCGAACCCAGAATCTCGATCCCGATCTAGATTCGGAATGGATATGGAGGAAGAGGAGAAGGAGGCAAATGGTTGCTCCTTCTGCTCACTGATTTATACTGACCTTTGAAACGCTGAAGAGAGAGAGAGAGAGAGAGAGAGAGATCCAAGAAGTTAGGTGGTTCTCAGACTTACCTCGCCAGCTCCACCAACTGCGACCATTTTACATTTTACATTTTACAGCCCAGTTTTAGACCCTTTTTTCAGTTATTTATTTATTATTTACAGTATTATTTGAGATTATGTAAACTCTTCCTCTACACTACACCAAAGCAAAGACATTTCATTTATACTTTTTTAAAATTATATGTCAAAATTATATATATTTGGAATGATTTATAATAGATTATATATCATAAGATATATATATATATATTAGACCATATATTTAGAATCGTTTTTCAACTTATTTTGTCTTTTTAACCTAGTTTTTGTTTAGTTATTAAAATAATTATAGTTTGAAATATATCGGTTGATTTTATTGCATTTTAAAATGCATGTTTAAGCACATGATTTATTATGGATAAAAACACATAACATAGTTGTCAATATCCTTCTCCAACTCCCTTCCTATGGAATTCTTTGATTTTGGTAGGTGAACTGTGGGACCCATCTCACCAACCCCACGGTGTCTCCCTTACGCCGGTCACCGGCGCGTGGAATTTACTCGACACCACAAGTTAAACCGGACTTCAATCTCTTTGGCCAAGTCGAACGCCGACACTAGCTTGCATGAATTCCCAACCATGAAAACTAAAACACGTGCTAATTACCGGAGATGGGCAATACATGTTTAGTTTAGATATCAAACGGAGTTTGAGATTTGTCGGCACTTCTTGCATAACCAAAACCGGTTCATGTATTTCCCTTTAGGGTCTTGTACCAAACAACCATGGAGAGAGTGAATGATCAAACATCTTTCCTACAAAAACACTATATATATATATATATATATATAGCAAACCTGCTTCGTGTCGGAAAATACAAGACATGTCTTTTGGTGTTTATAGCACAAACCACCCGGTTAAAATCGGTTTACATGGTAAATGTGAGGCCCAGGCCAAAAAAATAAATTATATATAAGGAGAAGAAAAAAAAGAAAGAGAGAAAAGAGAGAAGAAAGGGGGAGAAAAAAGAAAAAGAAAAAGTATTCGTCAATTTTCGTCGTGTTTTTTTTTAGTGATTTTTAATCGAAATTATGGTAAATTTCTAAATATGTTTTTATGATTATTTTTTTAAATTGAAAATTTATATTGTGGATATTGGTTAATTGAATAGATTTGTAATAGGAGAGAATATGATTCGTGTTATTGTTGGTAACACCATCATGAATCGTCAAGTTATCGTGAAAATTAAGGTATAGGAGTGAATCTGATTCGTGTTGTTGTTGTTGTTAACACCATCATGAATCGTCAAGTTATCGTGAAAATTAAGTTGATGATCTTTTTCCATCAAAGTTGGTTTTGTGGTTGATTATGGAGAAATTCTCACGTTTAAAGTGAGATATGATGACAGTAAAATTTGTAGGAAATTCATAATGACGAATTGAGAGGACATAAGTGAAGCATGGCCTCGAGCCTAAAATCATCAAATTATGATCGATAACATATATATGAGTTTATTTTGATTAAATTAAAGTAGTTGGATATGGTCTGGAAAATTGACATTCGACCAGGTATCGAGGTTAGAGAATGTGGAAATTTTGGGTTCGGTGATAGAGTCAAGTGAACATCTTATCTAGTGTGCTCGTTTGAGTGATTTCACACTCGAACCTTCGTAAAAAGGCGTTTGCGAGCGTGTCGATGAGAGGTGTCACGTGAGGAGTATCGGATCGACGACGTTAGTATTGCGACATTTGGACCAGGGCTGATGTTGTACCGTGCTAGGATTGTGGTAACCTTTCGAGTGATAGAGCGTCGAGTTGGTCAGATTAGTGGATCTGTCAACGTCGTATGTGTTGGGGTTGGGGTAACCTTTCAAGCGACGAAACGTTGTATTGTACTGAGGGTTGAGATACGTTGTGTAGGGGTGGGCGTTGCGGGTTATCCGGACCGACCCAACCCGAAAAACTGAACTCGTGAGCTAAACGGGTTTTGTAGAAAACCCATATGGGTTCAAAATCTAAAACCCAAATGGGTTCGGATCGGTTCGGGTTGGGATCTGGAGAACCCGAAGAACCCGAAAAAAAAAACCCTAACACTTCTAACCTAATTTTTGTATGTTAAATTTGAAACCCGAATTACCCGTTTAAACCCGAATTATCCGTTTAAACCCGAATTAGCCGTTTAAACCCAAATTACTCGTTTAAACCCGAATTACCCGTTTAAAACCCGAATTACTCGTACTTAAATAACCCAAAAAGTCCGAAGAACCCGAAGAACCCGAGAACCCGAAATAACCCAAATACAATTCGGGTTTTTTTGGGTTCAATGTTTCAAAACCTGAACAACCCGAACCCAACCCGAAACCCGATGAACCCGTCCCGAAAACCAAATGGATTTTTTGGTTCAATTTTTTAAAACCCGAGGAACCCGAACCTGGACCGAACACGAGAAACCCGTCTTGAAACCCGTATTGTCCATCCCTAACGTTGTGACCTTACGAGATCTTCAGTGTGTTGGGGTCCTTTAGACTTTGCAAGTGTATGCTCGAGCTAGAGTCGTGTGGACTCTATGTGTTATGATCCAGTGTGGTACTAGTCTTAGACTTAGGATACTCAGTCGAGTTGGTAGAGTGTATCAGTGAGAGTCTATACATGAGGATCAGATTGACGACGTTAGTATTGCGACACTTGGATCAGGATCAACTCATACCGTGTTAGGTTTATGGTAACCTTTCGAGCGATAGAACGTTGTATTGTATTGATGACTGAGGTATGTTGTGAACTTGCGAGATCTTCAGTGTGTTGGGGTCCTCTGGACTTTACGAGCGTTGCTAGAGTCGTGTGGACTTAATGAGTTATGATCTGGTGTGGTACTAGTCTTAAACTCTGACATTCGAGAGTAGGAAAATACGTGGCACGGAGTGCGTGTATATATTGATCTCACTGAGTGCGTCTTCGTATTTATCCCTTTGTGGTTGTCGTAGATGTGCAGGTTATAGCGAAGACGTAGATCACAGAGATTGAGCAGCATTATCAGAGTTTACAACAGATTTATGAGACAGGTGTGAATGAGATATCGATAAACTTTATTTCATATTTCGTATTTATTTTGATTATATTTATATATATTTTTCCACTATATAATTTGAACCATTTTCAATTTGAATTAAAAGTATTAATTTTATTTATATAATCGTGTCTGAATGATGGGTGTGGACACTTCTAATCTCAAAAATGTTCCGAGAAGAAATGTTACAAATGTTCCTGTTACGGTATGGTGTGCAAATACATTTTGAATTTAATTTAATTCGGTATTTTTAGTAGAAAACTCGCATATCCATATGCATAATTGAACCGTGACTGTGTTGATTATCATTGTTTATACGAACTTATAATAATTTGCCCATTTTATTTCGACTATATTATATTTATTATGCCCAATAAATCAATATCGTAATATTGAATTGTTTTTATATTATAATTATAACGTGTTTTGTAGACAATAGTACAATGTTAACTTCGAAACTCTTTTGACTTTCCATAGATTGTTGTGTCCCAAACTCAATCATCGAAGAGGAAAACACTTTTTTTTTAAATAAAAATAAAATCGAAATACAAAAAAAGAACAGATTCGATTTTGGACGATTGCTGTATCGTGTTTTCGTCGGGAACGTAGAAGAGAGGTGACAGAGCACGGAACCAATCTTCTCTTGTTCGTTTTCCTTCGCCATCTCCGTTTACTCGAACTTCTGATTCCCTCACCGGAGGTCTCACCTCCGCCGTGTTCTCTCTCTCTCTCTCTCCTCTCTCAATTGCGACCAATCCATCGTTTGATCAGGTGATTCGTCTGTTTCTCCTTTTCGTTCAAATTTTGTCTGCTAAGATTAGATTCCGCGTGTCGTGTCCCGAATTTGATCATGGGTTGTGTACTGATAAGTTTGGTTGGACGAATTCTGACATATTTTAGTACTGATACGAGGATTCGTGATGAATTTATGTTCGACTGACGATGTTTGTTGTCTGATGATCCCTTGTGATTACTGTAGATCCACGAGTGGAACTCCATCAGGGTTTTGATGTCTTTACTTGATTTTGGTCGCCAATTCTGAATTTGTGCTTGGAATTTCATCTCCGAATCCCAAATTGGATATTATGCATGTTGAATCCAAGCAAAGTACCCTTGTTGCCTTTATCTTAACAGTTATGTTTACAAAGTCTAATTCTGCTTACTGTTTTGGACAGTTGTTTGCTTAAACATAGAAATTTTATGTAGTGTTTTGTTGCTAATCATAGAAGTCTTTGGAGTATTATTGTTGTTGGTCACCTATCTTGCTGTATCTCACTTAAGCCTGGCTGATGTTTGTCTGATATTTCGTTGAATCGCGTCTGGTTGCAGATCGAAGTTCTCAGAGTTCAGTCACCTCTATGAGACGTCCACGATGCGCTTGGTGCTTCGTGTCTAGGTAATGAAGGCCTTATGTGATAGTTTTGTTTCTTCACAATACTCTTCTTCGAGCGCAAGTGAAGAGCACAACAAATCTCCTCCATCTCTAGTTTCTGATTCAGGGTCTAGGGATAATAGATCTTTCAAGTTTACCTTATGGTCAAACTTGTTTGTGCCTTCTTCTTCCTCAGTCTCTGAATCGTATAGGGAGTCTTCAGCATCTGACCACAAGAAAGTTTGCACCTCACACAATGGATGGACTGCAGCTGTAAAGAGAGCCTTTATGGCTAGTGGGGCAATCAGGAGATTTCAAGAGCGAGTTTTAGGGCCAAGTAGGACTGGTCTCTCCAGCACTACGAGCGAGATATGGCTTCTGGGTGTGTGTTATAAAATCTCTGAGGATGAATCCTCAGGTGAAGCAGATGGGGGCAGCGTGTTGGCTTCATTCAAACAAGACTTTTCATCCAAAATATTGTTGACATACCGTAAAGGTTTGTATATTTTATCGAAGTTAAAGCCAGCATTAAGTGCTCGGGGAATAATTACAGTGCTATTGTACAGGTTTTGATCCTATTGGAGACACAACATATACCAGTGATGTTGGTTGGGGTTGCATGCTTCGAAGCAGCCAGATGCTTTTTGCGCAGGTATACCTTTAGAGACCATATTCTATCTCGCCTTAGAGATCTCAGTCGGTACCATATGTTGAAATTTCATTTGTTTTACAGGCATTGCTTTTTCACAGGCTGGGGCGGTCTTGGAGGAGAAAAGAGAACCAGGTAAGTGGTTTGTAGCTCGATGCAGCATCCGCTCTATATCATATACACTAGGCCATTCAAATTTGAGATGGGCAAAACTCATGGCGCTGTGGCTTTACATGCAGCCTCCTGAACCTGAATACTTAGAGACCTTGGAACTTTTTGGTGATTCTGAGGTTTCAGCTTTCTCTATTCACAATCTTATACTAGCTGGACAAATGTATGGCCTCGCTGTTGGGTCATGGGTTGGACCATATGCCGTTTGCCGCTCATGGGAATCATTAGCTCGCAAGAAGATGAAACAAACTGACATTAAACATCAATCACTTCCGATGGCTGTTCACGTTGTTTCTGGCTGTGAAGATGGTGAGAGGGGCGGGGCTCCAATTCTCTGTATAGATGATGCCTCCAAATCTTGTTCAGAATTTTCAGAAGGACATGCTGAATGGACTCCAATTCTTCTTTTGGTCCCATTGGTTCTTGGGCTCGATAAAGTAAATCCCAGGTTTGTGATGACTCCAATTCAATTGGGGTCCAACTTTTCTGTTCCAAAAGGAATTGGAAAATTCGGTTGCTTTCTTCAGGTTTAGCACACTTTGTGCTTGAGTTAACATCTAAATAACTTGATTAGGCTCCTGAACTTTTGTATAACTTGATCATCTTAACTTCGTTGAATTTGTTTTCAGGTACATACCATCCCTAGTAGCCACTTTCACATTCCCTCAGAGCCTCGGCATCTTGGGTGGAAAACCAGGTGCCTCGACTTACATAATCGGAGTTCAAGAAGATAAAGGCGTGTTTATCTTAGAGATTAACATAACATATAGTTACGAAGTCATTTGAACTGGTCTGATATTGATCAGGCATGTCCTGTTTGGCTGATGGAAGCTTATCGTTGATGTTTCACTGTCAGGTAGTTTCAGTGGGAAAAGAAACTCCGGATGTGGACACATCGTCTTACCATTGCAAGTCAGTTCATTCATCTATGTTTGGTTTTATCTGTCTGTGTGATCTCGTGTCTTATCTCTTCTAAATCTCACGATGCAGTCTCCTTCGGTATGTATCATTGGAGTCGCTCGACCCATCTCTGGCTCTGGGATTCTATTGCCGGGACAAAGGTATACGGCCTTCTCTTTAGCCCAAAGTTAAACCATTTCACTTCCTTTGTCATCAACTGTGATTCTTCCCGTCTATTCATTCAACAGATGACTTTGATGACCTGTGTCACCGAGCTTCAAAACTAGCAGAGGAGTCGAATGGAGCTCCATTGTTCACCGTGACCCAAACCCACAACCCTACAAGCCACAACAATGAAGATGACTCTGTGACGGCCACACAGACCACAGGCCATGAACATGAAGATGACTGGCAGTTGCTCTGAATGGGAAAAAAACTCACAAACAGCTCTTTATTTGCAACTTTAGGACACCATTCTTTTTTTTTTTTGTTCAATTGTATTGTTCTTTGTTATTTCCCCGAAGTGTTTATGTTCTTCGTTTATACATTACGTAATTCAAAAATCGACGAGACGACCAAAACTCTCAGAGACAGATTGAAGAATGCGAAAAGGGGAGACTCGAAAACCCTAATGGCGTATGAACATGATCCCATTTTGATCCATGCTTCTCCGTCGTCGTCATCATCATCGCTCCTTCCCCTTCACATTCTCCTCCGCATTTTATATCTGCCCCGACCATCACCACCGCTCCTTCGCCACCCCATTCTCCTGCGTATATCGACGTTCCCGCCACTGGTAGCTGCATCGTCTCCATTACCAGCTTCCATTTCTTCGATTCCTCCTCGGTTTCCCATCGAAGCTGCCTCTCTCGATCGCTTTTCGCGAAACACCATAATCTCCGTCCTCCAATTCCGTCTCCGGATACGGCGATTCGGCCTCTGGGACTTGTGTCGGGAAACGGCCAGGCATTTTCGATTCTGGACCAGGAATCCGAAGCTGGATCGTAGATCTCAGCGTCTGATCGGAATCGCCCCTGAGTCTCCGTACCGTAACCGCTCAACACACAAAACCCTAGCTCCGCCGTCATGGCGAAGCCATGGCATTCGTCTCTTCCCTCCGCCATCGAAGGAAGCGTCCTCCACTCGTCCTTCTCCACATCGTAAACTTCCGCCGATCTCAGGGCGTTCTTCTGGTCGTCGTGCCCTCCGGCGACGTACACCATCCCCGGACTGACGGAGGCACATGCGAAGAACGACCGAGCCATTGTCATTGGCGCCCCGCGCTTCCACCTCCGGCCGCTTCCCTCGCCGGAAAAATCGAGCACAAACACGTCCCTCACTGGCTGCAGCGTCTCTGGATCCCAACCGCCGATTAGCATAACTTTTCCGGCGTCCTGAAGAGCGACGCACTCACAGAACAACGGGATCGTCTCGGGGAGCGCGATGCGGTGCCACGTGTTCGCTGCCGCGTTGTACACGCTCAGACCGTACCGGGGCGTGCAGTACAAACGCGGCTGCTGCGACTCACCGCCCTCTGTTTTCTTAACGCCGTTGTAGATTACAGTTTCCGACACCGTATGAGTTGCCATAGGCGGTGGCGGAGTCAGCGATTGAACGAGGAACAGAAGTGGCTCGGCTTTACCACATCTCCGCCGGTCCCGGTAAAACGAGGGGTGAGAGAGCACGTTCCGCCATGTGTGGCAGACAGATTTCATGGAAGAATGAAACTGGTAAGGAACCCTAACCAAACACTCCATGGCTAAGTCATCAGGTAAACCCGGAATCAAATTCCGGCACATCTCAACATCTCCTCCGGAAATCTCCCCAGTTATCATCATCGCATCTCCCATTTTTTGTTCCCTCTGCTTCAATCCTTTGCTTTTGCTTGGTAATATATCTTCGATGAAGATAACTAAATAACAAGTTCGGCTACAAAACCCAGAAATGATTGGAACAATAATCGAACAGAACTGAGTGATTCAGATCAGTTTAGAACTTAGGCCTTCTAGAAGATGTGGAAAATCGGTTTAAGATGTAGATTTGTGGTGGTGGTGAAGGCCTTTATATAGAGGACGCCCCCTTTATTTCCTTTATTTTTTTTATTTTTCGTTTTTTATATTATAATAAATAATACATTTGATAAAGATAAGACTTGCGAAGATTATTAAATTCTATCCGAAATATCCAAACAAGTGAAAACATAATATTTATAAGCTTGCATGTAAATTTCTCATGTATAACATTTTTTTGTGGGAAATATCACAAAAATATCTATGATTTTTTTGTCTACTTAATTTTATAATGAAAGTCAAATTTACATTATTATTTTTATATTCGGCCTAATAATGAAATCAAAATCTAATCATCTATTGGACTGTCGGTTCACTTTGTAAGAGGGGAAATTAAGATTGTTAATCACGTGATTAAAGATAATAAGGATAGTTGTCCCCATGCATTTATTGCTTAAACAGTTCTGTTACCTTTGTTGTTATGTGTTTTAACATATACAGTCCGCTTAAGATGTATTGGGACTTCTTTTCTTACATCACATACATACATTGTTTATTTTTAAATATAATTAATTGGTTTAGTTTAACGAGCATGTAAACAATCGTTCATCACCAAAAGACTAATATTTGATATGTAATTTTACTCGTAATACAGTAAAAAAATACTCAATAGCCAATATTTTAAAGAATATGTATGCGGATCAAAATTAATTAATTGAAATGGTTATTGAAAGAGGTTCGAATTTTTATCTTAACAAAAAGTTCGACTTTTTTAGAAGAAAAAAAAATGGAAGACAAAAACTTTATTTGATCCATTTGTTAAAAAACGTATTATACCGCTTCTAGAATGCCCACGTGGAATAAGATTACGTTATCTTCCATCCTATCAAGCACATGTAAAAGCATGACACGTGGCCATGCACACTCGATGTCGAAAATCTAAATGTCCATGGGACGACAGAGTTTGATTTGTCTTCGTTCGCATTTATTGTCTTTTTCTTTCTTTTATTTGCCAGAATTCTCATAATTTTTCAAAAAACAATTTATAATTTTTAAGGTTTTCTTTACAAATAAACTACAAATCCATAAATCCAATAAAAATATATTAAAGCTAGTGACTAGAAACACAAATGTTACAAATGGAAAAAACACCAATTCATTGGACACTCTAATTAATATTCATCTTCGTTATATACAGTAGAAAGGCTAGTGTGCTCGGTTATCCGAATTTGATTTTATATTTTGGTTTATATCCACGATTTAATTATTGTAGATGATTGTCTTGTCAGTATTAACGTTTTCAAACAATTCTTGCAATTTCATATCGAAAAATGCCGAACTATTTAAATATTTTTTTTGGTATCGAGATGATATACAATCTTATTAGTATATATTTGTACTAACGAAAATATGTAATAGACATTATTTGGAAGTTTCTTAGATCAAAATTAACAGTTTTTTTCAATAGAACAAAATCATCACTTGTTGTTTAACGATATCATTTATTACGAAGGTTTTGGTGTTCATCATGTTTTTTTGAAAAATCTATATATCTGGTAGTTACTCGTCTATAGTTATCATATTTTGTCCAAAATCTATCTCAAACCATATATGCTTTTCGTCGTGATCATTGGGACACAACTCTTCATGTCATTTAATATCTCAAATACAATCCTATTTTATTAGTTTCCAATTCGACTCTTTATATCTATAATTGGTGTGATTATAATTGGATAAGACGTCCTTTGAATCAACGCTCTCTAATTGGATGGTCTATTTAGTTAGATTCATCATCAATCTCTTGTAAAGTAAATAAACAACATGGTGTTTTACGTTTTTGAGCGAACACCAAATACCATGTTATGGCTACGACCACTTGCCAACTACTACGACTTGAGGCGTTATTTCATGATACGTGTGTTTCATTCTTTTAGTTGATGTGGTTGTATTGCAATATTTAGATGATGATTCTTATTAGTTAAAATCCGATTTTTCACAAATGAACCAAACATATCAATGTTATCACGCTCAACACGTCTATTCATATTTTTAAGTTGGATGTTCGGAATCTACATGCAACATTATTGTTAACGAAAAATTTCACCCCATTAAAATTGTTTGTATCCTCCTTCCAAATTTGCTATTTTTTATAAGAAAAAAATAAAAGATCTTAATATATCGATATATATATATATGGAACCCTATGTATATAAGTAGTATAAATGTGAATGCACTGGAATAATTCGCGATAAAACGAGTAATTCATAATTCATATATCCGTGATAATATGTAAATACTTTTTGTAATAAAATTTGCAATAATTTATTTCGAAAGCCACGATGTTATGAAATTACCAATACATAATAAATCCGGAATAAATTCTGGTGAAAAAAATATACCAATAAATACTTAGATTTTATCTAAATATATAGAAAAAACAGACGTAATATATTAATTTTATAAAATAAAAAATAAGTCACCGGATATTAATTATGCAATGGCCCATGTTCATCTTATGGGCATTCCTATCATTTCAATACCTTGTATTTTTTTTTTCCTTTTTTTTGTTGACATTATCTTCTTCGATATCTTCCCCTTGTGGACATGGAATATTAATAATAACCGACGAGATATCGACGTAACATAATTGACGCAAAAAATAAAACAAAATTAAAATATATGAATTCCGTAAATAGCATGCAGTCCTACAGTTGTTATTTTTTGCTTTTCCAAGTTTATGACTGATTTTTATTGGCAAAAAAAATCCACAACTCTCGTTCAAATAAAAATAAAATAAAGTGATAATAATAACTTTAAAAAAATTAAAAAGCCTTCTAGAACATCATTGATATTTCGTATTCATATTTTGTCGTTTTTAAATGAAAAAAAAACGAGTGGGCCGCATCTCTCGCATGCCCTCTCTCTCTCTCCTTCTAGAAGACCTCCATTTATCATTTATTGGGAAAAAATATCTTTTACATTATCATTTATCATCATCATTAGCTTTATTTTTATTATCATTGTTATTTTCTATATTTAATAAAATATGATATTATGATAGCTTAATCGTTAGTAATATGTTGTATTAGACCACATATATATAGTTATTCGGAATAATTATGTTTTTTCAGTAATTATGCTCATTAGAATCTTATTTGTCTTGGGCAACTAAAAAAATGACGAGTCAAACTTTGCGAAAAATGTACGTATTCATTTAAATGTGTTTTGAATATTCATACAAATAGATAATTAAGAAAATTAAACATAATGACTCGTAAAATTGTACCCGTAGACAAAGTTCCAAAGCTCAAGGACAAATTACTAATTAACGAAAATTAAACATTAATTGTGACTTGTATGGACACGTTATTTTGATTAATAATTGAATTTTTTAAGGTAATATAGCATAAAAATTATCAAATTATTTTGTTTTAATCTATAAAATATGAATTATTATCTTTAATTTAAAAAAATCAAAATTTATTTTTTTTTCTTTAAAAACAGTAATTTTAGAAATATAGTGTAGAAAATATCAAACATGTTAATTTTTTTCCTATAAAACACAAATTATTACTTTGAACCTAAATATTTTAAATTTTTACATTTTGTCTAAAAAATACTAACTTATCAAATTAATCATATCCATATACAAACAAAAACACTAAATCATATTTTAACTCTTTGAATTTTTAAGTGTTGTCTAAAAAAACACAAATTTATCAAATTAATCATATCATAAAGTTAGTGTTTTAAGATAAAAAAAATTGGGCTTTTTAAAATTGAAAATAATAATTCATATTTTATAGACTAAAATGAAATAGTTTGAATATTTTTTTTTGCTATATTCCTTTTTTTAATGAGGTTAATTTAATGTATTTGAAAAGCTCGTCAAAACTTTGGTTCTTGCTTACATATATTTTAACAAGAACTTTCGAGTTTTGCTTACTCCACAACTTAATTTAATTAACTTAAGATATAAATTAAACAAATAAAATATATAAAAATATAAATAGATTAATTTAATTGGTGAATAAAAAATATATAATATTTTTTATTTGAAATTTGAATATGTAATTTGAGAAAAGTATATATATTAATTGGATATAAATATTAATGACAAACAATATATACAAATAAACAAACAAATGTAATGCAGATAACAAAATTTGTATTTAATAAACACTTTGTATACGAAAACACATCTCCATCGAAACACCATATTATTTTATTTTCATGCGTCATAAATAATTATAAAATTTTTGGTTATACAAATAGTTTATATGTAAGCATCACTCAAAGGGTTTTATGGCAATAACGTGAAAATGTAATGACACAAATCAAGGAAATATATCATTGCTTGTATCGACAAAATCCAATGGCTTAACGCGACTAACATATATTAATTAATATACTTACCAATTAATTTTGGATTAATCTCTCATTTAAGTAGTCTTCCAAAATGGATATTTGGGTTTAAGCGCATTCGAGATGTAGTTTCGTGATGACTACTTATCCAAAAGTATGCATTAATGGTTTACATAATTGAGTTCAATAAGGATTAAATTAAATATTGCAAATCTAAACAAAATTATATATTTTAGTGGTTACAAATTTCGATTAAGTTTATGAGTTTATAATAAATTGATAATTTCATATCATTTATATTATATCATGATACATTTTATTCAACTGAAAATGATTTTTACACAGTTTCATATCCAATTCAGAATAATTATACATCCATATCACAATAAAATTTATGTAATGAATTTTATTATTGATTGATAAAGAATAGAATTTACATGGGTTATATACATTACTTTATTCTTAACTAATTATCCTAAAAATATGCAAATCACCATATTTTGATAGCAACCCTTTACATGCCTCTCGAAATGGATCATCAAAGATGAGTCCAATCTTGTTACAAAGAGAATTGGATGCAGCTCGAGGTAATGGTTTGGTAAACTGGTTGGCGTGTTGATCAGCCGAGTAGATGTGTGAGACACGTAAGAGACCAGTTTGCACTTGCGTACGCACAAAATGATAGGCCAAAGCAATATACTTCATGCGTGAGTGAAACACCAGATTTGCACATAAGTAAGTCGCTCCAATGTTGTTGCAATACACGGTGGGAACATTTGGCAGCTCTACCCGTAGTTCAGTGAGAAGGTTAACTATCCAACGTAATTCAGCTCATGTCGCAGCAACAAAACAGTATTCTACTTCTGTCTAGGAACAAGCAGGAAGTCCTTTCTGTTTCTTAGATGACCACGAGATAGGGTGTTTGCCAAGATACACAATGTAGGCGCCTGGTGATGCAAAGTCATTTCTATCACCTCCCCAATCATCATCACTAAATGCGTGCAAGAAAAGTGAGTTTGCAGTAAAGAAAAAAGACCTTGTTGGCGTGTTCCTGCAAGATAACGCAACACTCGCTTGGCTACCAGTGATCAGAAGTGGGAGCATGCATAAACTGAAAGATGATTCACGACAAAATTGAGATCTAGCCTAGTCAAACACATATATTGCAGACTCCCAACAACCATTTTGTACTCAGTGGGATCAAATATTGGATCACCTAAGTCAAGTGTGAGTCGAGATGTTGAGGCCATCAGTGTTGAAACAGATTTGGACCCAAGCATGTCAACTCGTTGAAGAATGTCAATAACATATTTGCGTTGAGAAAGAATAAGACCATAGGTTGTGTGAGTGACTTCCATACCGAGAATTTAGTGCAAATCACCCAAATCTTTGAGAGAGAACCTGGTGGCAAGAGAGAATGAAAATATTAATTGAGGTTGAGTTGTTATTGGTAATAATTAGGTCATCGACATAGATAAGCACAAATAAGTTGTCAGTGTCACCATATTGAATAAAGAGAGATTCATCAGCAATGGAGTTCACAAAGTTTTGAGATACCAAATATTGTCGAAGTTGAAAATACCATACACGTGGAGTTTGTTTGAGTCCATAAATGGATTTTGCAAACATGAGTAGGCTGGTCACGATCAACAAAGCCCGGGGGTTGCGACATGTACACTTCCTCAGAAAGATAACCTTGAAGAAATACATTGTTGACATCCAATTATCGTAGAGACCACCCACGAGAGACAACAATACTCAGCATGAGTCTGATTGTGGTGGCTCTAACGACCGGACTGAACGTTTCATTGAAGTCGACTCTAGGACATTGATGAAAGCCTTTAGCAACCAAGCATTTCGTAAAGCGATTTACAGATCCATTAGGATATCTCTTTATCCGAAAAATCCACTTGCAGCCAACAATAACAAAAGACAGCAAAGAAAGCTACTACCGCGCCAAAGGGACTGAGCTTCACCCGGAGGTACGAGGTCCCAAGTGTAACACCCCTATCCTGGAACTACCTCGAGACCAGGAGTGTCCACCATCACTTCCAAGACGTGGCCACACGTGTCATCGTTCAAACACATTTATAAAACAAAATAAATAATTTATTCCAAAATAAGAATGATATAGACCAAATAGTAAAATAAATACGTAAATATCATAATCACGATAAATGAATAAAATCAATACAAAATGCAAAATAAAATTCATCGAGATCTCGTGCACACCTCTCCCATCAGTCCGCTGTGAGCTTTCATGTTGTTACTTGACCTCGTTGCTCTTTTTCCTTGTCATATCCTGTCCATCCACGACAACCCACAAATAGGGTGAGTACAAAATACGCACTCAGTAAGATCAATACGTGTATGTACTTTGTGCCACGTATTCTCCCGCTTGAACTGAATATCATAAAATAACGATATATCCAATGTCTAAACTAAAGATATACAGATAACTGTACCCAACTCGAATGTATCCAAAATCTAGGACTAGTACCACACTGGATCATAACACACATAGTCCACACGACTCTAGCTCGGGCATACGCTTGCAAAGTCCAAAGGACCACATCACACTGAAGATCTCGCAAGGTCACAACGTACCCCAGCCATCAGTATAATACAACGCTCCGTCGCTTGAAAGGTTACCACAACCTCAACACGGTATGATGCTGGCAGATCCACTAATATGACTAACTCGACGTTCCGTCGCTTGAAAGGTTACCACAACCCCAACACAAACGATGCCGATAGATCCATTGACCTGACTAACTCGACGCTCTGTCGCTCGCAAGGTTACCACAATCCCAGCATGGTATGACGTCGACCTAGATTCAAGTGTCGCAATACTAACGTCATCGACCCGATACTCCTGACATGACAACTCTCACCGAGGCGCTCGCACACGTCTTCTTCCGAAGGTTCGAGTGTGAAATCACTTGATCGAGCACACTAACAAGATATTCCCTCGACTTTAACATCGAACCAAAATATCGACGTTCTCCGACCCCAACACTTGGTCACACGTCAGTTCTCTATATCATCTCTAGTCACTTATACAACTCATATACTTGTCATCAATTCTCATACGATAAAATTAGAGTTTGATTCAATTCACTTGTATCGTCTCATTTTTCCCATTATGATCCTATAAATCTTATTGTGATCATGCCTCGTTTTCAAAAGTATAATCTCTTCCATAAATCAATCACAAGTCCAAAATTACGATGGAGAAAACTCTCACCTTAACTTCCTCGATGACTTGACAATTCTTGATATTATGGCTAACAACAACACCAATCATTTTTTCCATATTATAGATCCATTCAATTTATAAATTTCCATAATATAAATCTTCGAGTTGAGAGAATAATCACAACAATTTATTTAGAGATTACCCACGAAGAACGCCATGAAAAATTGAAGATCATTCTCCAATTTCTTCTTCCTTTTCTTTCTTCTTCCTTTTTCTTTTTTTCTTCTATTTTATATTCTCTTTCTCTCGCCGCTGCTTTTGTTTCTCTCTCTCTCTCTCTTTTTAATCATTTACCCTAATATTAATACATAATGTATATATATGTATATGTCGGTGTATCACCGACTTAATTCCTTCTTTTTTTCTAAATGAGCTTCATAATTCTCCCCCACTATAAAAGAATTCGTCCTCGAATTCTATATCTTTGATTCTTTTAGCAACGTTTGTGTTCACTAAATAAAAGAACCACACAACTCATCTTCAAACAGCTCGGGATACTCATGTCTCATATCCTCCTCTAATTTCCATATTGCTCCTTCCACGCCATGATGTTCCCATACAACCTTTATCATCGGAATTTTCTTACGCCTCAACTGTTTCACTTGGTGATCTACAATGTGTATTGGGCGTTCTTTATACGTTAAATCTTTTCTCAAGATTTTTGGTGGCTCAACAAGTATCTTCTCTAGTACTGATAGAAATTTACGCAACAAAGATACATGAAATACATCATTATTCCCTCTAAAGATGAGGGAAGCTCCAATCAATAGGCCACTACTCCAATTCGCTCAATTAATTTAAACGGTACCGTGAACCGTGGTGTTAGCTTGTTCACTCGGCTCCCACCTGATCTCCCTCGCCTCGCTTGAATCCGTAAATACACCATATCTCCAATGTTAAACTTAACATCCTTCCTTTTTAGATCAGTATAACTCTTCTGATGATCTTGAGCTGTCTTCATTTTTATCTTACCAATTTTTATCTTTTCTATGGTCTCTTCGACAATCTCTGCTCCGAAGATAGATCTCTCCCCCACTTCAGTCCAACATAAGGGTGTACGACATGGTCACCCATATAATGCTTCATATGGTGGCATCCCAATGCTAGCATGATAGCTATTATTGTATACGAACTCAACAAGTGCTAAATGATTCTCCCAACTACCAGGGTACTCCAACGCACATGCTCATAATAGATCCTCAAGCGTCCTTATAGTTCTCTCTGATTGTATGTTTGTCTACGGATGATATGCGGTGCTCATATGAAATTTAGTTCCTAACTCTTTTGAAACCCCTGCCAAAGATGTAAGTTGAATCTCCCATCTCGATCTGAAACAATGCTTGATGGAACCCTATACAACTTCACTATTTGTGCAATATATATCATTGCTAGCTGATTCACATCAAAAGTTTTCTTTATCGGAATGTAATGAGCCGATTTTAGTTAGTCGAACCACGACCTTCCAAATAGTATCCTTGCCACTTTGCGTCCTTGGAAGAACCGTCATGAAATCCATGGTAATATGGCCCCACTTGTATTCGGGGATTGGTATACTTTGTAATTTCCCGCTTGGTACTTGATGTTCTCCTTTGATTAATTGACACGTCGGATATTTTGCTACCCATCGAGCAATGTCCTTCTTCATCCTTGGGCATTGATAAAGCTGACGAACATCCTGATACATCTTCGTCGATCTTGGATGAATCAAGAACTTGGATTGGTGAGTTTGACTTAGAATCTCTTATGTGATCCCTAGATCCTTCGGTACACAAACTTGACCACTAATCATCATTAGACCGTCTTTCCTAATTTAATACAACTTGTACCTCGAGTCTTATTGATTACTACGAATCTTCTGTAATCTCTCATCGGATAATTATGATGTACGAATTCTACTCTTAGCTCATCACCACAGAGGATTCTTGATAGCAGTGGTGTAAGTAGTAGGTTCAATGTCCTGCAAAAAACTTGAAACATTATAAGACAACTATTGTTCTTTCCACGTGTGGTCATGGATGAATATTTTGAACAGAGTATGGCTGAGGAGTATGATCAAAGTGCTATAAGGAGATCATGTCCAAAGATATGTCTCGATGGGGTTGCAAGGAGTCTGATGGTGAGGAATCATTGCTCGGGGGCGTATCAGGTGACGAAGTAACGAGGACCTCATGCACATATGGTAAAATAGAGACAACTCGTTGACATGAAGTAGAAGAAGAAATGCTTGGCTCAGTTGATTGTGAAGACAAGGAAGACAAACTCAGAAAGTAGCCGTGAAGATTATAATATGGTAAAACAAATTCATAAAATTGAACACGACGAGAAAATATACGAGACGTGATGGGATCGAAACATAGATAGACATTTTGTGTGGTTGAATAGCCAAGGAAGATACATGGAGTAGAGTGGCGTTGAAGTTTGTGAGCAGAGTGGTCAAAGTCACGGATAACAGAGACACACAAAGACACAAATCTTACTATAGTTCACTGGGGACTCGAGAAGATATTCATAAGGTAATGAGTTTGAGAGGATGTGAGTTGGCATTCGTTTAATGAGATAGATGGCTGCGGTGAAGACATAAGACCAGAAATGAAGGGGTAAAGACGCATGCATAAGAAGAGAAAGACTAGTTTTGACAATATGTCGATGAAGTCTTTCAAAGATGTTGTTATGTTCAGGAGTGTGTGGAGGTGTGGTGAAATGTGATATCCCATGAGACGCAAGGAAAGATGCAAGTGCAATGTATTCACCTCCATTGTCACTATATAGAGTTGTAATTTTGGTTTGGAAACAAGTTTAAACAAGTTCTTTGAAGTGGGTGAAGGTAGAAAAAACATGTGATTTTTGTTTGAACAGAAAAAGCCAAGAGTATCTTGTAAAATGATCAAAATAAAACATAATATTTGAAGTCATCTGTTGAAATCATAGGTGAGGTCCAAACATCGAAAAAGATAATCTCAAGAGGTCGAGTTGAAGTAAGAGAAGACATGGAGAAAGGAAGTTTATGGCTTTTATTGCTCGAACATGAGTTGCAGAGCAAAGTAGAAGAGGAAAATGATAACGGAAATGAAAAATTAGAAATTATTTGACATAAAACTAGTAAAGCAGGGTGTCCTAGATGTGAATGCCACTCGGACAGAGTGGTTTTAGAAACTGAAAGATGTAACATAGGGGAAGACCCTGACGAAGGAATGGGCCACTCGTAAACTTCGTCTTTAACGTGCCTTTTTAGAATTATTGTTCCCGCGCACCGATCCTTCACCTGAAACTCATTCACAAAAATTCAAATGATGCATCCTTAGTATTACACAACTGATAAATGAAGATAAGATTTTTCCGCATCACAGGAACACATAACACGTTTTAGAAAGAGATGATTCGAGAAGGTAGAGAGACTGAGAAATAACCCGTATGTGTTATAGGAAGACTAGTGCCATCCCCAACAACAACTGTGTCACCTCCAGTGTAGGGATTGTGCAGACTAAGATTGTGAAGATCTGAGCTGATATGATGTGGTTTACCGCTATCAAGAAGCCATAAGTTTGTATTGTAAGAAGAAACAAAAGTGTGGTGAGCACGAGGCTGCCATGGACGAGGTGTAGAATGTCACAGATGTGTTGGTGGTGGATGACTGAAATTTGCAGTAGAGATGAACTGAAATTGCGGACAGCGTTTAGCGCTATGATCAAATGTTCCACACGCTTGACACTTGCCTTGATTTCCATTCGACTGATTGGATGTATGAGTGGGGTTGCGATTCCAGTTGTTGTTGTAACCCCGAGAGGAGGAAAGATGAGTCCTGCCATTGAGAGCAGTAACCGACAACTGTGAGATCAGAGGTGTCGAGGCAGCAAGTTTCTCTTTATGATTCATCAAGCGCTCATGGAGTTTATCAATAGGAATAAGATAATCTCTAGCATTAACGACATCAACATCTGGTTTGAATTCTTCAGGAAGGACATCTTGAATGAATTCAAGCATGTCTTCGGAATCAAGAGGTTTTCCGAGAAGAGATAGTTCATCACCTTTGGATTTGATGAGCCGAATATACTTGTCAACAGTTTGTGTGCCTTTTATGGAGCGTTTGAGTTGTTCTTTTATCTGACAAACATGGCCTCGGGATGCTTTGCCATATGTGTTGGCAAGAAGCTTCCATGCCTCACGAACAGATGAGACACAGACAACCCTTGGTTTTAATGGGGTCAAGATAGCTCCAATGAGGGCAGAGAACAAGAGTTTATCTTGTTGTTTGAAGGGTGCAAACGCAGGGTTGGGATTCGGGATCCCGTCGACGAAGATTGTAGGTGAAAAGACCGATGAATCATCTTGAATGAACCACTCCAGACCATGACCTTTGAGTAAATCAGAGACTTGAATACTCCAGGTGAGATAGTTAGATTGAGTGAGCTTGGTGACGTTAGCCATATTGACGGTGAGTAGCACATGTTTTAGTTCATGAGGATTAATCTCAAGGTTGCGTTCCACATTGGATGATTGAGTAGTTTGTGAGGATTGAGACATGATGACGAGAGAAGCAGGAATCGATGGAGCTTCTTCGAACAGAAATCAACAGAAGCAGAAATCAACAGCCACCAAATAGAAGTAACATAAGATCTTGCTTTGGCGGAGCTTCTTTGGCAGTTGAAGCAAAAGCGTTACAACAATTTCTTGCTCGGCGGCGGCAATGAAGTCAGACGATATCTGTCTGGAGAATCGACGACAAGATTTCAAGATTTTTCAATATGAATTTCAAGATTTTCCGACGACGACGATGGCTCAACAATTAGCAATCAGCAATCACGACTCAACAATCACGATTCAACAATTACGAGCTTTCTCTACAACAGAGGTAACAACGTCGCCGGCAACAAAATCAACAACGTCTTCGGCGGAGAGAGACAATCGTCGATAGTAACTCGGGCGATTCAATGTTTGAAGAGAAGAAACTTTGGCGGAACAACAGAACGGAGGAATATGCAGAGGAACGACAAAACAAACACCAACGGCTGACGCGTCGACCCACCGATAGTAAGGCTATGATTCAAGCCTCGTCTCACGCTGTGTCATGGAGAGAACATACACTGACGTAATACATGGATCATGTTGTAAACCGCAGAGGCGGAGAATATGACAACATGACGATGTTTTCGATCTGGAAGAGCGGTAAATCGATGAAGAATGAAGAAAAATCAAGAATGACTTATCAAAAAGAAGAAAGAATTGTGTTAGATGCAAGTTAGGAAAGATTGTTGTAAAGCTGGTTAGAAAAAATTCAAAACGATGGGTTAATAAGGAGAGGAAAAAAATTTAGAATGATATATCAAGGAGAAAAAAAATACCCAAACTCTAATAATATATATAATGAACTTTATTATTGATTCATAAAGAATAGAATTTATATAAATTATATATACTAATTTATTCTAACTAATTATCTTAAAAAATATACAAATCACCATAATAATAACCTTTATATTTTATTATAAACTTTTAATTTAAAATTAATTTACTCATTTTATTTATATATTATACTTAGAGAAGGGAAAAGGGCCAATGCGGGCTTGTAATAGGGTTCTACTCAGCAACTGGTCCATTAATTTTGGGGTTTATTAAGTTGGGCCGAATGTTTCCGTTCCAGCCGAATCGAAACCAAACCGGAATTTAACCGATATAAAAAAACCCATTAGAAATCGGGTCGTAGATACATTTGGAGAAATAAATGGATTGTTGTTTTTTTTAAACAAATATTGATTTGTATATATTTATTGAACTCGTGTGCAAGCGAGAGAGACCAAGATCTCGCAACTGAATTATTTAAAAAAGAAATTATTAGGCCGTTGGTGTACAGATGTATGTACATTTGGTTTGGTTCAACCTGAACCGGGCCATACGATTTCTAGGGTTCCAATTTCTCGTCCTCCGTTGACTCTGCAATCCACTCTCCGACCAGATCCTCGACAGAACTCAGGTGCATCTCACGCTCTCCATCTCTCTCCTCTCTGCGTCTCAATATCTAATTTCCGGCGACAGCGGACAAGGGTTGTGAGCCATCGTCGCCAATTTGAGGTCAGTCTTCTACTTTTTTCTTCGTCGATATCGCCCTCCTTCCTCTGCCATTTCAAATTTTATGGGTATGTCAGTAGATCCATCGTAGCTCATGATTCGTCTGTGTTCAGTTGTTTATCGATGAACGATCAGCTTTTTTTGCACAAAAACAGAAGCAGACCCAAATTGTTTGCAGACTTATGTTGAAGTGTTAGATTTGTTGGGACTGATAATCTGCCGGATAGCTTCACGTGAATTTGATAGGGAATCGAGTGTTGATTTCTTTACAGAAGCATCTTCAGTTTTATGTTCGGATGATGACTTCGTAGCGGTCTGTAAGTCTTGTGCCTTTTTGTAGTTTACTCTATTTGGACATCTAAGTAGGTGTTGTAACAGTTACATGAACAAAATCACTAAGATTGGGCAGCACTACATTTCCCCATTTAAGGATATAGTAGAATTTTATCTAATGCGGGATATGATATTTGTTTGTGATTTTTTTAACTTTCATCTTTCACAGGTTGCTAGAACCAAAGCTTAATTGTTAGTATCTATATCTTTAATCTTTTACGCATCTTGGTGATAAACTCGATGAATTAACGGTAATTGTTGTGTACTTTTCTAATTTCATGTTGATTTACATTTTAATCAAAATGCTTTAGACGAAATACTGGTAAAATAGAGAAATGGCATGACCTGTTTATTCTTAGTTTCAAAAAGGTTCAGGCTACTATAATCGTGCAGTGTTAAGAATCCAAAACGAGAAATTGTAAGAATTTAAGATGACTGCTGAATTGGAGTTTTGTGTGAGACTCCTTTTGTATTTGGGTAAGCAAATCATCATATTTAGTGTACATCCATATTTGTGCTTTGCCATGAAGTTCTCTGATGTGCATCTTAATGTCTTTTCTTTTAAAGCCCTCTAGAGAGATGTGTAATCAATTCGTTTCAACCCATCAAATTTCACTCCTTTTAATTTGTTTCCTTAGGAAATAAATTGTTTCTTCTTTTGGTTTATTCTTTCTATTATCATCATTGTATTTGGTGTTTTTGCACATGTATTCCCATGTTGAGTTTCTTATCCTTTTACATAGGTGGCACAGCTGGATGTTTCAGACGAGCAATATTTTCAATGCTAGTCCTGCTTGCAACAACTCATTAGATCCTGAAAATAGTTTCGATCTTAGCCCAATGGAACACGTTGGTGGAGGGAACAATGTCAATAACAATCCTAGTCTTGCATCCAAACAACGTTTGCGTTGGACGCATGAGCTTCATGAACGTTTTGTTGATGCTGTAGCACAACTTGGTGGTCCTGATAGTGAGTTTCCATACATCTGGCCATCTTTTGTATTTTTCATATTCGGTTTCGTTGCTTTGGAACAATTGATGTCTACCCTTTTTCCTACCAAAAAGCTCTTTGGTAAATTAATGCAATATGCTTGGCTCTAAGCACGAGTCCTTGTTCAGCTATTTGCTTGCATCTTTCAGTTGTATCCTTATAATTTGTTTGTCATGAATATAAGAATGGGAGACTGAATATGTTTCCTCTTTTGTTTTCCAAAGGAGCTACACCTAAAGGTGTGCTTAGAGTCATGGGTGTACAAGGATTAACGATATATCATGTTAAAAGTCACTTACAGGTATGAGATGTGTGGATCTCCATCTTTCGCAATTTTCTTACCCATATATGTGTCTTAATCTTCCCTTAATCAACAAATATGTTTCCTTGATTTTATCAGAAATATCGCCTGGCAAAGTATCTGCCAGAATCTTCATCTGAAGGTAGGCCAAACATTGTTTTTGAAGTTTCATCATGGTCCTGGAATCATCCGTTGGATCTGAAATTGTTAATTGGAATTTGCAGGGAAGAAAGTGGATAGGAAAGAATCCGGAGATGTGCTATCTGGTTTAGATGGTTCATCGTAAGTGAAATCTCATTGTGGAGTTGCTTGGTGATGCCACTGCATGGTGTATCGATTTAAATGATCATTTGGATGCTTATGTTTTCTTTTTAATTCCAGGGGAACACAGATAACTGAAGCTCTTAAGTTGCAGATGGAGGTTCAGAAACGATTGCACGAGCAACTAGAAGTATGCTACTTCCCTAAGCAAATTGGGAAAGAATAATTCCGGCAAAAGACAGATTACTCACTAGCTTTTAACTTTGTTGATGCCTTTCAGGTACAAAGACAACTGCAGTTACGGATAGAAGCACAGGGAAAGTACTTGAAGAAGATAATTGAAGAGCAACAACGGATCAGTGGAGTTCTGGGTGAGCCGTCGGCCCCAGGGACAGGTGATAGCTTCCCAGAGAGAGATAACAACAATGATCCGGCCACGCCTGCTCCAACATCTGAGTCTCCTATCCAAGATAAGTCTGGTAAGGAAGGTGGGCAAGAGAAGAGTGTTTCAGTTGATGAGTCTCTGTCATCGTATCGTGAGCCACTGACACCAGACTCAGGGTGTAACGATGAGTCTCCCCTCGACAGCCCCAGAGGTGAAGAGAGGTCATCAAAGAAACCACGGTTAACGGGCGATGCACCAGATATGGTAGTGGCACCGCCAATACTGGAATCAGGGCTCAACATTTCTTATCATCAGACAAACCCTGCATTTCATTATGATCACGCATCTGGTTCATTGGTTGGAGGAGGAAATGAAGATGGGTTGGACAAGGTTTCAGGAGGGAATCTATGAGGTCTTGTATGTACCAGTTCCATCCGTAGTTGAGAACCACACACACACACACTTTGGTGTCTTGTCCATTGTATCACGAGAGATGTGGTCCGTAAATCTCGAATCCCTAGATACTGCAACATGTTGTAGCCATGAGTGTATGTTGTACTGATATTTGCCGACAAAAACTCTTCTGTAAGATATAAACGAAAGAACCCTAAATTTCCCTTCGTTTAAACTCTTTGATACAGTCAATAAAAACGAGAAATCGTGGAAAATTATTCTCCTCTTTTGGACTCCGTTAATTGGAACCATTTGTCTCCGATGTTGACGGTCAGTTCATTTCTGTTCTTCGCAGATCTTCACGAATACCTTTCTCTCTGGGTGAAAGTTGGCTTCTTTATCTTATTATGTTCATCTTTAGGGCGTAACCATCATTCTCCCCACTCAAGCTCCTCCTACTGATGTGCCTCCTCATTCGTCATGGCTATGAAGCTGAAACAATCAAGGCCTGATCTTTCTACTTTTCTTCACTGAAAAAACCAGGGTTTTGCTTCCTTCTCCATCAGGGTTTTGCCTGAAAACCGCTTTCATTTCCCAGGTTGCGATTCCCTCTTTATTCTTCTTCGAAATTTTCCAACTCTGATTGCTCCTGTGGTGGGTTTTTCCATTTGGGTTCCGACTTGTCTGTACGGGGACGGGAAAGTGTCGACCATTGATGCCGGCGGGTTTCTGTGGATTTCTTTGTCTAGTCTTATACTTGACCTTGATTGCCACTTGCAGATAGTATATTCTCAATGCAGAGCTTGGATGAAGAAGAGAAAGAGCAAGTAATTACCAGTCCCGTGGCCATTTCAGGTGGTAAAAAGTTTGTATATCAAGTGCTAAATGGTCCTAACGAACGTTGTTTGGAGAATTTCCGTATGGATAAGTCCGTCTTCTATAAACTCTGCGATATTCTTCACGCCAAAGGCTTGTTGCGCCACACGAACCGCATCAAGATCGAAGAACAGCTCGCCATTTTCTTGTTTATTATTGGTCATAATCTCCGAACTCGTGCTGTTCAAGAATTGTTTAGATACTCAGGAGAGACCATTAGTCGCCATTTCAACAATGTCTTGAATGCTGTCATGGCCATTTCCATGGATTTCTTCCAGCCTCCAGGGTCTAATATCCCTCATGACATACAGCAAGATCCTAGATTTCATCCTTACTTCAAGGCAAGATTCTGTTACACTTCTCTGACATGATTATGTAAACAGTTGGCTAAAGAATTCATCTACTTTTCGTGTAGGATTGTGTGGGAGTTGTTGATGGCATTCACATTCCTGTCATGGTGGGAGTTGATGAACAAGGTCCTTTCCGCAACACAAAGGGACTGCTTACTCAAAATGTTCTTGCAGCGTTCTCGTTTGATAGATTCCATTATTATGTTTTAGCCGGCTGGGAAGGCTCTGCCTCGGATGAACAAGTTCTCGCTGCTGCATTGACGAGGCGTAACAAATTGCAGGTCCCTCAAGGTATTCTGCCGCTTCACCATTGTTATAACGAATCCTTCGAGCCATCGGTTAAACTTTGGATGAACTTATGGTGCAGGAAGATACTATCTTGTAGGCGCTAAGTATCCAAATCTTCCAGGATTCATTGCCCCATACGATGATGATGTTCATCAAGCCTACACGAACCAAGAACCCAACAGCTTTCCCTCAAAGGATCCGAAGGAACTCTTCAATCAGCGTCACTTCCTTCTGCACAGAGCAACGCACCGCATATTTGGTGCGTTGAAAGAGCGATTCCCGATTCTTCTTTCAGCCCCTCCATACCCTTTACAAACACAAGTCAAGTTGGTCATCGTGGCGTGTGCATTGCACAACTTCATCCGCTCTGAGCAACCTGATGATATCGTTTTCAGAATGTTCGATCACGAGACCGTGGCTGGGTGTACGGATGACTTATCAATGGATTCAGACCGAGAACCGTTGTCACGGGATGAGCGACATGGACTAGAGCTTGGTTTTACGCCTGAACAAATCGAAGATGGTTTACAACTAAGGGATGAGATTGCATCTGTTCTCTGGGATGATTATGTCCAAGATCTTTCTAGCTTGTAGTTTCTTCATGACTGTTTTTGGATTGCCATATCCCGGTTAACCAAATTGAACCGGAATTATGGGGTTAACGTTAACCGGAACCAGATCACGAAATATATGTGGAACATTTCCAGCTACTTGAACCGTTCTTGCTACACGAAATTTAGTTGACTTGTGAATTGCTTTGAAGTTTAAGCGCAGAAATAACTTCGAATAAGCACTGCCTTTATAATTATATTATCGGTTTAGTATCACATTTTCAAACAATTATACTTAATCACATATTTGTATATTTATATATAAGCACATTGGCATACAGATTCCTCCAAATTATTTCGTTTATGATTGGTTTTTGGTTATAAGTTATAACCAAAGATGAGTTGTATCTGGAAATGGTCAAATAGAATCCAATATCCATATGTAATTTAAAAAAAAAGTCTTTTATTTCGTGAAGACATGTTCGCAGCTTCGTATATCGTAATATATTATAATGACGGAGATATATATATATATATATGTATATAAAATGCACCAAGTGAGACCTCTATTCTATATGACTCTGTGAAGAAGAGGGAGATATGAATGTTTATATATAAAGATACGGCAAGAATAAAGAGAGCTTACAACATTATTACAGCACCGGAAAACAATGGCGGGAGGAGGAACCAACTTGGAATACACGCCGACGTGGGTTGTTGCCGTCGTCTGCTCTGTCATTGTCGCCCTATCCTTTGCCGTCGAGCGTTTCCTCCACCGCGCCGGAAAAGTATTTATCCATAATATATATATATATATATATACACGCTATACTTTTATGAAATCCGTCCTAAAAACATGCCTAAATTGTCTGTAAAATCATGTTTTCTGTTAATGGTTTGTTTTGCATACGCAAAACAGTACTTTCAGAAGAAGAACCAGAGGCAGCTTTTTGGGGCATTACAGAAAATTAAAGAAGGTGAGTCACTTCAACATCCATAGATGGGTTCCCAAGTTTTTGGCATTATGTATGTATATATATATATAGGTATATATGTATCATGGTTCTGAAACATGATTGTGAAACTGTGTGAATCTCTCTCTGTTCAGAGCTTATGCTTCTAGGGTTCATATCACTGCTACTATCAGTGACCCAAGGGAGGATTGGGAAGATTTGCATCTCCAAGGAACTAAGTGAAAAGTTTTTGCCTTGTAAGAAACCTAAAGACTACAAGTCCCTCAAACACACTTCCCATCTCACCGGTCGTCATCTCCTCGCCGGAGATTCCTCCGCCGGTGATTACTGTGCCGCCAAGGTCTCTTCTTTCTTTATATCTGTGGCATAAGGATTAAAGATCGCGTCTTTACCCTCCGTTTACTCGAAATTCAGACTATTTTGATCAAGAACGTGGAGAGATGAAAAAAAAAAGAGGTTGTTGAATCATTTAGCAAATTTGACTTTTTTTATTTGTTTATTAAATTCAGGGCAAGGCTCCATTAATGTCTCTCTCAGCATTGCATGAACTTCATATATTCATCTTCGTCTTAGCTGTGGCACACGTTTTTTTCTGCCTCTTGACCATTCTTTTTGGTACTATGAAGGTAAATATATATATATATACATATATATAATATAATCAGACCTAATGTTCTTAATTTATTTCGCAAAATCATGACGTAGATAATGCAATGGAAAAGATGGGAGGATCAAGCAGCACAAAAGGAGTACGACGCAGATGAAGGTACAATAACAGCAATCATACAATATTGCAGTAACTTCTAAAGATCTGTAAACATATTCTTAATATATTTGGCAATATATTTTGTACAGTTATGCAGAAGAAAATCACTACAGTCCATGATCATGATTTCATCAGGGGTCGTTTTCTTGGCGTTGGAAAGGCTGATGCTTGCTTAGGATGGATGGTGAGTGTTCATTTAGAGATTCATGTATGAGCTTCAGTGTTAAGACTCAACTTCTGCCATTTTCGCCTCCCAGCATTCCTTCTTCAAGCAGTTTTTTGGGTCGGTGACCAAATCGGATTATATCACATTGAGGCTTGGCTTCATTACGGTACCGTTGTCAGAAAATACTTTAAGATAGTTTATCTGTTAATCTTCTTTTAACGTTCCAAGAAAACTCACTGTAGACTCATTGCAAGAGCAACCCAAAATTCAATTTCCACAAGTATTTGATGCGTGCCCTTGAATCCGATTTCAAGAAAGTTGTTGGTATAAGGTGAATTTCAGGATGAATATTGACCTAATTAGACCTATTATACTCCATGAGAGTTAACGTTCTTGATTCTGTTTGATCAACTGCAGCTGGTATCTTTGGGTATTTGTTGTCATCTTTTTGCTTCTGAACATTGCCGGTGAGCTACGATGATCTTCTTCGAAAGATTCATGTCTTTTGAGATGTATGATTTATATCAAATGTGAATCTTTCTGCTGCAGCTTGGCATGTCTACTTCTGGCTTGCTTTCATTCCCTTAATAGTAAGTCCTTGAGACGCACGGATCAAAGCTCTTACTAATTATTATCCACAGCTGGTTAATGTATTTCCATTGGTCTACCGGTTGCAGCTTTTGCTTGCCGTGGGGACCAAGTTGGAGCACATCATTACAGACTTGGCTCATGATGTTGCAGAGAAACACGTAGCGGTAGAAGGAGATTTAGTGGTCCGACCATCGGATGATCTCTTCTGGTTCGGCAGCCCACGTCTGGTTCTCTTCTTGATTCATTTCATACTTTTCCAAAACTCCTTCGAATTAGCCTTCTTCTTCTTCATCTTGGTAAGCTTTATTACATCTTGAAATCATATCAATATGAATGAACCAAAAGGGTTGATCAGTTCTCTTGATTCCTGCAATTACTGCTATGAAAAGCTTCAATATGGGTGGGATTCTTGCATCATGGGACAAGTCAAGTTCATTATTCCTAGGCTTGTAATAGGGTAAGGCAAGTTCTTGCTTTCTCCAAAGCTTAAAGAAGTCAAAATTCATCATCCAAAATGCCATCTTGACACAGGGTGGTGGTTCAGCTTCTCTGTAGTTACAGTACCTTGCCGCTGTACGCTCTCGTCACGCAGGTAAAGGACGCATTTTTATTCTCTTTCTGGCATCTTAAGAAACAGATTCAAGTCCAGAAACTTACACTGAGCAATTGCGGTTGTGGCGAAAAAGATGGGAAGTTCGTTTAAGGCGGCCATATTCAACGAGCAGACGCAGCAGCAACTTGTTGGGTGGGCGAAAATGGCGAAAAGGGGAGTGAAGAAGGGATCATCAAGTCATGGAGATGCTTCGTCAAAGCCTGAAAACACTCCTTCTCCAAGATCAGTTCAGCTTCATACATTGCTAGAGAACCCTTCATCACAATAGAATCAGTCAGACTCATATTCGTGGAAATACAACTGAGATCCTTTCGTTCAATTCATTCCTGTGTGATAGTGTTTTTCTTTATGTGTGATGAATTTAAGAGATTGGTAAATAAACTTCAAGATTCTACACAACCTCCATTTCATAAAACTTAATATTAAATTCTGTACGGCTTTCCATTTGTTATATATCCAGAAGTAAGTTAAAGAGTCTCCACTTCATGTCTTAACCCAATGTGAGATATGTCACAATTTTTTAGACTGAGTAGGTTTTGCTCATCCGAGCAACATTCTTGTCAGAGATTTGATTCAATTGTAAAAGGGCTTGGAGTGATCTTCCATCGTCGAACAAGTTTTACAACACTTTTTGTTATAATTTTCAAATTGACGATCATGTTATAATTTACCGACTATAAAAAAAACCGATAGAGGATATCAAAAGAAAGTTAATGACATAATTGGGGATGTTACCGGCAGTGTGGAGGTCATTTGCATGGACACTTGTGTCGTTCCATTCACAAGAGGCAGAGACAGAAAGCGGTCACGTCCGGTGGTGGAGTATATATGAAAGAAGTCGGTTGAGGAGTTTTAGAACGAGTGTGTGTATGGCAGGTAACCTAACAGTGTGTTAGATTTGGTGTGTGGAGTCAAATTAGTTTGTGCGGCCGGTTGAGGAGTGACGCTTTTTGAGAAGATGGGTATATTCCCTTTGCTGAATTGGACGAGTTTCAAATGTCAAATTAGTCAATTAGTCAAATTCTCACTCCAAAAGCTTAATAAATAGATATAAAGGGATCCTTTGATTCTAGATTGCTAGAGAAACGCCTATTGGCGTATATTTATCAAACCATATATCATATCCATCCTTCAATATTGCTAAGGTTGTTGCCCAATCGTCTCATATACAGTTTCAAGGTCTTTTCCAATCATCTCATATGAGGACCAAGGCTGAATTACCATGTCATCTTTATCTTTCACATCAATTATTTAGGAGCCGATCAATTGACTTCTTCAAAGGTTGATAATCATCACTTTGATATTGAGATTCACCCATATTAATTAATATTTTTTTGTTCATATTACTGCGTTGTTATCTTCTGTAAATGTATCAATAAGATTGATTAACACTTCGACCGTCATATTCTACAAGTATCTACACCAATCAAAATCTAAAGACAATAAAAAATTTGAAACGTAAGTATATTTTAAAGATTCCTAAATTATATCTATGACTTATTAATTGTTTTTAATCATATAATAAATTAAATTTAGTCCTAAAAAATTATGCATGTACGGATAGAAAAAAAATCATGTGTACAACACATATCCAAAACATGCAATCATTGTCTCCGATAAATTACATTTTAAAATTTCAAAGATACTGTGAACAAATCGCAATAATAGTTTACGTTACATCTTATAAATATATTATTTAAAATTTTACATTGAAAATTAGAATTGATGCATTTGTATTGGCTGATACATATATCAAATTTCATAACAATGTTTGAATTAATGAATTATATACAACATTTAAGAAAACAGAATTTAATTATCATAAAACCGCGCAATGTGCGGCGTATCATCTTAATTTTGATAAACGCTATTAAGAACTTAACACTTATATTAATTAATATATGCTTTTTTTCTTTATATGTTGCACAATTATCCTTTGTAAATGTATCAATCATGCTCTACAAAATATCTATACCAATTAAAATCTAAAGACAATCAATAAATGTAAGCATAAGTTAGTTTTAAAGGTTCCCAAATTATGTACATACCTCAATAATTATTTTTAAATGATCTTATAAATTCAAATTAGTCCTGAAAATTATGCAGATACACATAAAAAATAAAAAAACTCCAGCCAAATCATGCAATCACTATGTCCAACAAATCACGTTGTAAAATTTAGATATTATTAACAAATGTTATTGTTAGTTTATATTACATCTTATAAATCTATTGTTTAAATTTTTACATTAAAAATTAGAATTTATATTTTTGTATTGACCGATACATATATCAAATGTCATAACGATGAAATTAATAATTATGTATAACGTTTAAAAAATATGCAATGTAATTACAACGATGACACCCTTGTACAGAGCCTGAACCTGTATATATCCTTCTTCCTCTTACAAATTCTTCTTTTTTCTTGCTTCAAAAGTCAAATGTGTCAAATTCCCTTTACAACATTTCTGACAATATATACACCCTCTTCTTTTCCTTAATGTCACCCACTTCTTTTTTAGAAGATTGGTTTTCCGTTTGCTGTTCAAATTAGGGGTGGGTATCCGCGGGTACCCGCGAGAATCTCATTACCCGCACCGTTTTGTACGTGTAATTAGTTTTAATACCCATACTCGTACTCATAAGGTGTGGGTACCCGCTGTTCGGGTGCCCGCAAAAACCCGCAAAAACTTGCCAAATCTGCGGGTACCCGTCCCTACTCCTAACTATCGGTATTCTCAGCCATAGAGACCAAAAAACAAAAAAAAATCAAACGAGAAATCCATATGCGTATACAATCGGGGGAGAGAGAGAGAGAGAGGAGGGCATCGGGGTTCAACGGTCGGTCCAGTTGGTCGGAGAGGGAGGCGCGAGGAGGGTGAGCATGAGAGTGGGAGGCGCCGCGGGGAGGGTGAGCAAGAGAGCAAGAGAGCCGGTCGGAGAGGGATGCGCCGCGAGGAGGGTGAGCAACAAAGAGGAGTCGCGCGAGGAGGGTGGGCAACAGAGAGGCGCCACGCGAGGAAGGGGAGCAATATAGAGGCGTCGCGCGAGGAGGGTGAGCAACAGAGAGGAAGGCGCCGCGCGAGGGTCCGACGGATGGGAGGGAAGCGCGCGAGGAGGGTGAGCAACATGGAGCAAGAGATCCCGACGGGATGAGAGGGAGGCGCACGAGGAAGGTGCAAGAGAGAAGAGGGGATGCAAAATTAGGGTTAGAGTATGTAAAATTAGGGTTAGAGGGTATTTAGATAATAAACAATAAAAATAGGGGTATATTTGTAATTTTTGCGGGTACCCGCGGGTATCCGTTTATGAAACTAAATTATCCGTCCCGAACCCGAACCCGCGGGTATTGAAACTAAATTACCCGAACCCGAACCCGCGGGTACAAGTAATTTTTTGCGGGTTCAGGACGGATTTCGGGACGGGACGGTTCCTGCGGGTTTTTTGCCCACCCCTAGTTCAAATTAGTCAATTTGTCAAATTCTTGAGTTTACCCACTAAAAAACTCAAATTAGTCAATTATCATGAATCCTTCGATTCTAGATACTTATTTCCACAGGGAATCTTTTTTTCTTTCTCGCATTTCACTTAATTCCATGCTTTTTGGTTGGTGTCACTTAACATTCGACTTTTTCTTGAGCCGAGCCTCAACCTATATATATCCTTCATCTTCTTACTCGGTGTCACTCAGCATCTTGAAAACTCTTCTTCGTCTGTGACTTCTTTTGCTTGAAAATGATGGGAAAAGTGGTTACTTTTGTTCTTGTTCTAACTCTCCTTTGCTTACTTGTCTCCCTCAGCCGACCTCTCGTCTTCTTCAGCCTAATCTTCTCTGTGATTGCTCGATAAACCCAACTCAAATGTACGAAATCAACTAAACTCCCATCTCTCTTTTCCTCTCAATTTCCTCTTGTTGACCACCTCTCGCCGATCTCCCTCTTGCCGACCACTTCTTACCGACCTCCTTCTCGACCTCCTCTCATCTCGACGTCAACAATGCTCTTATATCTTCTCTTTTCCTTCTCGACGCCCTTCTTGTCTTCTCTTTTCCTCCCCGACGCCTTTTTTCTCTTTTCCTCACTGACGCCCTTTTTCTCTTTTCCTCTCGTCTCTTCTCGGCCTCCCTCTCATCTCTTTCCGACCTCCTCTTGTCTCCCTCCATCACCTCCGCGGTAACTCGAGGTGAGATAAACGCGAGGTAAGATAGAGAGAGATTTTGGGTATAATCATTTTGGATTATATGAAGAAATTAGTTTCATGTGTTAAATTGAGAATGTAATTTAGGTAAGTCGATTCAACAAGATCTTGAAGAAAGTTGGGAACGATTCATGTTCATCATATTCAATCCCTTCCCGTTCCATCGATTCTTAACAAGACAAACAAACAGTTCATTATATTAGATTCGGGTTCGGGTATCCTCGGATACCCGGGTTATTTGGCGGGAATCCGAACCCCGAATACCCGAATCTCTCTGGTTCGGGTTCGGGTAGAAAAATGTCTACTCGTTTGGATTCGGGTTCGGATACCTTTAAAAATCCGAGTACTCAACCCGTGGCCACCCCTAATCTCACTTGTACCAATAACTCTGATACCATATAAAACTTAAGAGCAGAGAAAGGTAAAGGGAGCAGAGAAGGAAATGAAAGAACATATGAAGAAGATTGCATTTATTAATATTTTTCAACCTATCATACAAAATCGAGAATTCATCCCTAGCTATCAAACAACAAATTCAAATCAGGGAATATTTTCGATTACAACTCGTCTCCGTATCTAACCACTTAGTGTAGAAAATGAAGTTAGAGAGAGATTATAGACATTGGTCTTAGATTATGTGGTGACATGTTTCAAAAATCAAATTAGTCAAATTATCGGGCCTACCCATAGGGCAGAATTAACAAAATCTTAATAAATAGATAAAGCGATGACACCCTTGCCCCGAGCCTGAACCCACAAAATCTTCTTTTTTCTTGTTTAAAAGTCAGATTTTTCCCACTTTGCCAAGTCTCTACCATTATATATAAATACACCATCTTAATAAATAGAGATAAAGGGGTTACAAAATCTACTTTTTTCTATCACATTTCACATAAGCCATGCTTTTTCGCTTGGTGTCCACTTGTCCGAGCCCGAGCCTCAGTGTTGATCATTTGACAAATTCCTTGTACAACATTTGACGTCACGTTGTGCGAAGTCTCAGCCTATATATACACCCTCTTCTTCTTCTACTTCATGTCACATACCTTCTCCTCCTCCTTCTCCTTCACATAGCTCCTCCTCCTCCTCCTCTTCTGCTTGAAAATGATGGGAAAAGTGGCTAGTTTTGTTCTTGTTCTAACTCTCCTTTGCTTACTTCCTCCCTTTCTCTATTATCAGAGCTTTGGAGGGGGGACGCTTTACACGGATTTCTATGACCATTCATGTCCCAAAGCTCAAGAGATCGTCGGGTCCATTGTAGCCAAAGCTGTTGCCACAGATACACGCATGGCTGCCTCTTTGATGAGACTCCATTTCCATGATTGCTTTGTTCAGGTCAAATCTCATTCCATTTGAACTCAAACATTCTTAAATATTCTTTCTCAACAATCTAATCCTAATCATCTCTTGTTAGTGCAGGGATGTGATGGCTCGGTGTTGCTAGACAGCAGTGGGACAATTGTCAGCGAGAAGAACTCGAATCCTAACAGAATATCAGCTCGTGAATTTGAAGTCATCGATGAGGTCAAAGCTGCCCTTGAGAAAGCATGCCCCGACACCGTTTCTTGTGCTGACGCCTTGGCTTTAGCTGCCAGAGACTCCTGTGTTCTTGTAAGTTCTTCACAAGTCATTCACATTGTGTGAAAATCTTCATAAGAAAGAAGCTCATTATACAATATTATTAGATGGGTGGACCGAACTGGGATGTTCCTTTGGGAAGAAGGGATTCAAGAGGAGCTAGTCTGAGTGGATCTAACGACAACATTCCTGGCCCCAACAGCACATTCCGGACCGTTCTGTCCATGTTTAACCGCCGAGGACTCGATGTCATCGACCTGGTGGCTCTCTGCGTGTTAGACATTGTTGGTGCTACCAAGTTTGATAACAGCTACTTCAAGAACTTGAGGCACAACAAGGGTCTGTTCAAGTCTCACCAAGTTCTGTTCCAGAAAGCTGCAGAGCTCGTGAAGAAGTACGCAGAACATGAAGAAGAGTTCTTTAAGCAGTTTGCAGAATCGATGGTGAAGATGGGCAACATTTCTCCATTGACGGGCTCTAACGGTGAGATCAGGAAGAACTGCAGGAAGGTTAACTATTCTTGAATATGGAGTGGGCATCCGATTATGGGAATATTTTAATATGAAGTCTTGCGTTCTTTTTTTCTTTTTCTTTTTGAAATGTGCTTTTTTTTTATCTTTGAGTTATTACCGACCTCTCTCGGTTTCTTTGTAATGTCTTCTCCGCTGTGTCTAATTTTAAAATATTAAATAATGACGTGATAATTAAACGAATCTTTTCATATTTTAATACAAAAATAAAACACAATATCCCAATAACATTGTACACAAAACAAAAACAAAAAAGAAACAAAACTCGGAAGAAATTTCACCAGTCCTTCAATTTTTTCTGGATTTTAGAATTTTGAGAAGAACGACCTCCCTTATCCTTATAAGAGTTTCTTGAAGTATTCCTCCGACCTCCCCTCACCGCTGCCATGGCACGGCGTCTTTGCTTGTTCAATCTTTTAACCAGCTCTGCGTCCTCCGCATTCTCATCTTCTTCCTGCATAATGAAATGAAATGAAATTAAATGGGTATTACCAGATTTCTCATCCACATTCAGTTCAACTTAAAAGAAAAGACGATGCTGACCTCGCCACTATCATCTCGATCTTCATCTCCACCACTTTGATCTTTCCCTTGATTACTGTCGTCAATTTCCAGATTGTTTGAAGTCTGCTCCTTTAATCATGTCAAGCATAACAATGAATTAAGATATGAAAAGATCAAATTACAGATGCATATCAGCATGGATTGAATTATTACCTTCTCTTGCAACTTCAATGAATTCAACCCATTTAAGTTTTCGTCATTTGATTCACAAGTCTGCTCTTCATCTTCAGATTCCTCCTCACCAGAATCCTCATCCTTCTCTAGACCCCCTTCGATAAACTGCAAAAGACAACCAAATATTCATTCTAGACTCCCTTTCACACCACACATAAAGCCCTAATCTAAGCGAAAAAAAGGAGGAAATTGAATAGGAAACTAGAAATTCAAGTGGAACAGCTATGAAAGACAAGCTCATAAAGATGATAAAAGGACCATGGTTTCATCAAGATCATACTTTATCAAGATCATTCTGCTCCTTTCTTGAGAACCCACTAGCTTCTAATTCTTTATCAAAAGCACCAGGAGCCTTTGCGATCTCAAAAAATGATGGTCTGCTGCTTTCAGCTGCTTCTCCTTCTGCATCATCTGAATCACCTTTATCTTCTTGAAAAGACATGTTAAACCTGAAAAAGCATTCAAAGATTATGCCTGCGGAAGAGATTGATTATAATCGAAATTCCATTAAAGCAGACACGCTCTTACCTCTTTCTGAAAAACTTGAAGATGCATTCAACATCACGGTCAAAGTACCTAGAAACAAATTTGTATGCAAATATCATCGGCACAGAGCATTTACTTCAACCAATTCAATGAGATCACTGGATGAATAATGAGAACAAAATTTACGAGACTGGATGAAAAGAAACGTACATCTGTGCATTTCGGTGTGAGACAGACACCATTTGCGGAAAGTCAATCATTGTTATATTCTCTTCATCATCAATCTAATAAGATATATGTCGAAATTAGATAAGTAAATTAACCAACAAAAAAAGACAATTACATCTACCCACAAGTATAAACTAACTTAAAGAAGTATGAAATAATTTATATAATGAAACCCGAGTCAAACAAAGGTATATACTTTGGAAATAAAAATTGTGATTTGCTATTAGAAATGCAAGAGAAATAATAGCTGCATTAGTAAATTATATTACCATAATGTTGAATTCATTGAAATCACAGTGAATTAGACCATGCTCCGCCAAACGAACAACAATTCCAAGGATCTTCTCGAAGACAGTCTCGGGATTTTGCAATTGCTTCACCTGAACACTGTTATAAATACAAAAACAAAAAATTATGGACAGCATGGATAATTACAAGCCATTTTACAACATTGCAAATATTGAGGCAGACTTTGTTTAGGAAGTGAAGTAGATCCTTACAAGGGGTATCCCTGCACAAGGGACATGACAACACAGTGTCTATTGCAGTCCACAGCTTTTGGAACAGGGAACTCATGTTCTTCCAAAGCCTGTTTAAACGCCAACTAAACGTTAAGCCCAAATGCAAATAAAATCACAAACTCATGCTACAAAAGCAACTGCACTGATGGAAGAGAAAATAACCTTCATAAAGGCAAATTCCTTAAGAGCTGCAAGCCGAGATAAGTATAACCAATTGTAACTACTCCTATGCCTCAAGTAATCACGTTTGGATTTTACTGCCCTAAATGACGTTCTACCCAGTCTATGCAACTTCATTGCAAGGACAGTCCCGTCTTCCTGTGCTACCTCAAAGATGTCTGCATTGGATGCAACGGGCACACAAAATTACATACAAACACACTACAGTTTATTATTGATAAACCCACAAATATAACACTCAGCTCACCTGATTCTTTACCAACCCCGATTTGGCGACCAACAGCAGTAAATATTCCACGGTTGACCAAGGTTTTAATGGCAAGAAAATCATAACCAAGATAGGTAAGCCGGAATCCGTCATCTAGACAAAGATGCAAAGACTACAATTAGGATCATCCCAGTTTTCTAAAACTACAGATTCGAATATAACGTATTGACATGTAAACAAAACTACCCACATCTAGAGGAGTCATGGTGCAAAAGTTTATACTTGAGCAAGTTCTTCATGACCTTGTAGGTACCTCCGTGCCTGTAAATATAACAAACATATGATTATCACAAGAACTACAAAGTATAATTCAAAACACGGAGATCGATAAAAAAGAATAATTACTTGAGAGAAGCAATGCGCTCTACGAGTTCGGCAGGGACAAGCTCATGCTGCAACATAAAACAAAAACCTACAATTTTCAGGGGATAGGAGAAACTGAATTCTCGTAAACCTAAAACCCTAATTTTGAATCCAATGAAGAGGAATAGAGGGAGAACAAACGTTTCGCATGCCCATCTCGACCGCAGTGAGTACTCGGAAATCATCTTTGGACAGATATCTCAACACATCCACGTCGAGCTTCATTCTTTACGTCTCAGTTCTTCAACTCAGGTGACCCTTTTTCTATTCGCTTACAAACTGCAGGAAAAATACATGAAATTTAAAGGGTTTGATCGGCCATATCACTGAATGAAAGAAACCCAAAACCCTAGACAGCTTACCCAGTGAACAGACACTACGACGAAGAGCCGTAACAAACATGGAGACAAAACCTAAACAATTAAAAGGAGAAGTACTGAAACTGAATCGCATCAAACCTTGGTAATTGCGACAGAATCAATGTAAGAACTCCGAGAATTCAATTGCCGCCAGGCCACGCGCCAGATTGTTGAATAGATACTGCAACTCAATGTAGAAAGAGAAATAAACGGCGAGAGAACTGAACAGAGAAACCTGGTAATGTGTGTGAAACCTTTTAAAACGTAGCGTTCGTTCACAGTGAACCGGTTAACCGGATCAGACCGGTTCAACGAGATCTCATCCTTTAATTCAGCGTTTTTTTTTTTTGGTTAAAAATAAAATTGCTTGGAAATCCCATCTATTCAAGAAATCGTACGAGATAAAAACCGATAATTCTGGAAGTCTAACTATTAAAAAACTGATAATTCTGGAAGTCTAACTAAAACATAACAACATCAAATTTAGTTACGAAGTAATATTATAAAAAAATTAATATTAAATTTTGGATATTGTCAAGTTTTTATTTCATATGTTTACAATTTTCGATTGTTTTCATCTAATTACTTTAAAATATCGTAAAAATGTAATATATTTGTTTTTTAAAAAAAATATAAGTAAAGCTAATTTGTCATATTAAACCCTTGAATTATGATCTTTACCAATTAGTACATCTTTATATTTTTAATTAAAAAAATCTAAACAAAAATATAACTTAATAAAAAAACGATATTTTTATTAAAAATCTAAAATAAATTTATAATTTCATAAAATAGAAAAGGTGAAGCCTATATTTTCCATTGTAGATCATGTTATTTTAATCATTCCTTTGATTTTAATCTTTATCGAATTTTCTACTTGACTTTAATTTTTAATCATAATCTTCGATCGAAAACTTGTGTTCACAAACGGGCGAATGAGATGATTTTGTATGTGTTTATTTATCAGTCGTTTAATAATATATATAGAGTATTAGGTTAACCTAGTCAACCACCAAATAAGAAAATGGAAAACTAAACGGTGCAAAATTAGCGATCGGTTTAGCTAATTTTCTACAACACCCCTCAAATTGGTGCGTGTAAGCCACAAATGCCCAACTTGCCTAAAAACAAATCGAATTTCTTCCGTTCGAGTGCTTTGGTAAAGATGTTCTCGAGTTGTAGTCGAAATATGTTGTGTGGTGATCACGTCTTCAATAATAGCATCTCAAATGAAGTGGCAATCGACCTAAATGTGTTTGATACATTCATGAAACACGGGATTCAAACTTATGTGTAATGCGGCTTGATTGTCACAATTAGGGGTGGCCAATCCGGGTTCGGGTTCGGGTTCCTCGGATTTTGAAAAATTAGACCCGTATTGAATCCAAATGTTTTCGGTTCGGGTTCAGTTCGGGTTCGGATTTAAAAGTATTGGAGGAAATAACCCGAATTGCATTTGGATATTTGAGTTGTTCGGGTAGTTTGGGTTATTCGGGTTGTTCGGGGTATTCGGGTTCGGGTTTCTCGAGTATCATACATAATATAGGGTTATTCGGTTTTAGAATTCTTTAGATAATTCATTTTTTAATATAAAACAAAATAAAAATATTAAATATAACATAAATATATATAAGAAAATATACTAATATTTTTTAATGTTTATATATTTTAAAAAAAATTAAATTATATATATTTTTTTAAAATTGGGTTATTTGGGTTGCTCGGGTTCAACCCGAACCCGAATCGGACCGTACCAAACCCGAACGGATTTTGAAATTTGAACCCATATGGGTTCTTAGAATAATCCATATTCCAAACGATTCGGGTTGTTCGGGTCGGTCCGATTCGGATAACCCGGTTTGGACACCCCTAGTCATAATAAAGCCACATTGGCCGAGAGTGAACGACACCCATGTCCTTTAGAAATACCTTGATCCATATAAGCTCGCAAGTCGTCATTGCCATGGCTTGATACTTTGCTTCTGCGGAAGATCGTGAGACGACATTCTGTTTCTTGGTATTCCAAGAAATCGGTGAAGATCCCAACTGAATAAACCATCCTGTTAAAGAACTTCGAGTAATCGAACAACCTGTCCAATCTGAGTCGCACCAATCATATATCTGAAGATCGGAGTCGGAACGTAGAAGTCGACCTTGGCCCGAATTACCCTTAAGATAACGGACGACTCTGAGTGTCGTCCCTAGTGTGTTTGACGCAGAGATTGCATAAATTGTGATAGGATCTGAACAGAATATGATAGTTCGGGGCGAATGACCACCAAGTAGATTAAACAGCTACCGGGTCATTAATTCATCATCGGCGGACATCAAGTGATGGTTTTGTTCTAGTGGAAAAGAGATCGACTTAGCTCCCAAAAGGCCGACTTCAGAGATGATGTCCAACACATATTTTCTTTGACACAAGTAGATACCGGTAGGATTATGTGCAACCTCAATGCCCAGAAAGTACTTAAGAAGGCTGAGATCTTTCATATAAAAAAACAAGACGACAAATACTTCTTGAATGTTGTAATGGCGACCGTAGAATTATCCGTAATGATCAAATCGTCGACATAGATCAAAACAATTAGCCGAATACCTCCAATAGAAAATGTGAACAACGAGTGGTCTGAAGGAGATTGTCGGAATCCATACGATCAGAGGGAGGATACAAACTTCACAAACCAACAACGAGGTGTCTGTTTAAGTCCGTATAGAGATTTTCGGAGACAACATACAAGTGACGAGTCAGTCGGCTGAAAACCCGGAGGAGGCTTCATATTGACCTCTTCATGAAGATCGTCGTGTGGAAACACGTTATGCACATCCATCTGATGCACTTCCCAATCACGAGCAGATGCGACAACTAAAAATAGTCGAACAATGACTAATTTTGCCACGGGTGCAAATGTCTCTTCATAATATATGCCTTCAACATGATTTACAAGAATAACCAAGCGGACTTTATACCGTTCTATTGACCCATCAGAGAAATACTTGATTTTAAAAACCCATTTTTCGCCGATCGCTTTCTTCTCGAAGGCAATCTCTTCACCCATAGCCTTTTTTCTAGTCATATTAGCTAATGCTTCGCGACCTATCGTGATTGCGGCGAGAAATGCATAATGTTTCGGTGCAAAGTTCACACAGTTAACGTACCTATGTATCAGATAAGACGATGTTGGACCCATAGATGTGTTGGAATCAGTACGTACTGTGTTGATGATGAAATCACACAATCTATTGAATTGAGTTTTAGGTCGTTAGCCTCTTCCAAGAGCTTCGAGCAGTGTTTCGGTGGTAGTAAGCAATTCATCAATGAGGTGGGTTCAGATTCAACATCAGTTTGAGGAGTCGGGTTAGTCTAAGCAGCCGGGTTGGGACCCCCGTCACGGTCGAGCTAGTGTTTGTAGAAACAAGATGTGGAGATTCAAGGACCACAAGAGCCGTATGAGATAATACCGGAACCAAAACAGAACCAACTTCATCATCATCCGAGACCGACCAAGTCCAATCAGAAAGGCATGGAAGTTGAACTTCTGCTGGTGCAGAAACAGATGTTGTAGCAAAAGGAAAAAGGCCATCGCAGAAGATAACATCATGAGAAATAAAGAAAATTTTTCGATCAAGATAGTACAAATGTCACCTTTTTTTTCCAAACGGATATCCCATAAAGATACACATATGGCTTCGACAAGCAAATTTTTCTGCATCGCTGTCTTGATTATGTGCATAACAAAGAGAGTCGAAGACACGCAGATGAGAGTATGTAGGCTTCGAGCCATGAAGTATCTCAAACGGAGTTTGACCTTCGATGATGAGAGATGGCGTACGATTGATAAGATGAGCAGCAATTAAAATACTTTTCCCCAAAACCGAATCGACAAATTAGCATGAAACAACAAGAACGAAGTAAAACCATCTTGATAAAGATGACAGAGCCATTATTTGTACTATCCATAGGGCTCAATTCTAATAAGTCGCGCACTCATATTTCGGAATTATAGAATGCAAAAAAAAAATGATACTATTGAAGCGGTCAATCCCATGCATATTGTCGGTACATCAGGGGGCAAAGATTGCATAGTATCAATAAATAGCCAGTCCGGATATTACCCATCGAATAATATTCAAAATGTGTCTATATTTTCGTTCTACCCTTCCGTTTTGCTATGGTGTTCCAACGCACGAAGTTTGGTGAACGATCTCTTCATCGCAAAATAATTGGCCGAGACACATAAATTATGTTCCATTGTCGAAACGAACTATTTTGACTCGAGTAACAAATTTTTGTTCCACCATTTCTAAGAACTGTCGAATATAAGTCCTAACCTTTCCTTTAGGTGCCATCAATTGAATCCATAGTCCTCGTGAGAAGTCGTCGACTATTTTCAGAAAATATTTGGCTCCTGAAAAAGACGGTGTCTGATAGGACCCCCAAATGTCACAATGTATAAGCTAAAAAAATAGACGTTGTTTTATTCGAACTTTCAGGAAAAACAATTTCTAGCCTGTTTTGCGTGGATACAAATTTCACACGTTGTATTCAAATCCGCAGAACCGCGGGAAAAACTCAAATCTGAAATTAAATCTAAAATCTTCGGAGAAGATGTCCAAGTCGTTGATGCCACATTTTCTTTGAACAAAGACCACGAGCATGAACTGTTGTCGTCACCACATCCCCACGAAAATAATACAATCTGACTCGTTGCTCACCCACTTCAATCAGCGTCTTGGTAGTACGGTCCTGAACGACACAGAACTTATTAGCAAACTGCACTATACAATCACTTCGTTCCAATAGATGCGAAATAGATATAAGATTGAAAATGAGACCCTCACGAAAAATACCTCCTAAAGAATCAAATCAGGACCAAGCCGAACTACCCCTTTTTCTCGCAACACTACTTCGCCCATCCAACAAATAAATCGGGCACAGATCAATCACAGACACATCCAATAGGCAAAAGTAATTTCTTGCCATGTTATGAGAATATCCAGAATCCATAATCCAAGAAATAAGAATAGATGTCTTACCAGTCTGATTTTCGGTCGCGCCAATTTTATTGCATTGAGCAAGGCAACAATTTGCTTCTATTGATCATCGGTAACACCACTAACAATCTGGTTGTCGAGAGCAGAGATTTCGACCATGGAAGAAGAACCACTAGAAGCAGGAGGAGGAGTCTGTTCCATATTCACTCGAACTATAAATGAGGAGTCTCATCCTCGTCCGATAGAAGCGTTCGCGAGAGTCCTGGCAGAAGTAGTTGCATGAGGAAATCCCATGCCTCGGCTTATGCGAGTTCGAGGTTTATCCCCCCCATTTCGAGTAACCCAAAATCTGAAAACCTGAGTCGACAAAGTGTCCCTAACGTCCACAATTTAAACATTGAATTTTGGTTTTGTCTTCCGAGGATCCGCGCGATGGAGGACCGTTGAAAGATATCCATGTTTTCACAAAGAATGCCATAGCAAGTTTGTGGTCATCAGAGGAAAACCCCAGCTTTGAGACATGACGTGAACTTTCATCTTGCAACACAATGCTGGACATGGTGTCGAGATCAGGAAGTGGATCGCGAGAAAATGAGCGTGGATCGAACAACTCCAAATACAAATTCATCCAAACCCATCAAAAATTCATGTACTCTGTCTTCATTTCTATCTTGTTCGAGTTGTCCCGTAAGTCCACGAGTGAAATGTCCATAGGTACTTTCACGAAGAGGACGTGCATTGAGGAGATCACGCCAAATTCGGCTCAACTTCGCGTAATATGCATCAATACTCTGTCCTTATTGCGTGCATGCGCAAGCTCAGACCGAAGACGTTGGATACGAGTTTCATGCTTAACGGAAAATCGACTTTGCAAGTTCTCCCAAAAATCTCGTGCCTCCTCGCGGTGAGTCAATTGGATCGTAGTTTCAGCTCTATCGTGTTCTTGATCTATGAGACAACCAAGAAATTATTGGGTTCCTAATCTTCAAAATCCGGAGAATCAAGCGATGGTCGAGGAATCTTACCGTTGACAAATCCAAACTTATTTATGGATTTCAGAGCATGATGGATATTGATTGCCCACTCATCGTAATTTTCACCACGAAGAAGAGGCTAAGACAGTATGAGGTTGGGATTGTCGCTCGGAGACAAATCATAAGGTGAGATCGTCCGTCGGGGAATCGCAGAACCATCGATAGTGACTGGGATCGGGTTCGGGGTAACATTTGATGAAGTCGGGTTTTCAGTAGAAGGCATTGTTGAGAAATAGTATCGAGATCAAAGAATAGAGTCATAGTCGAGGTCAAGAACGAAATTTCGATCGATTTGGTTGTCTCGGACGAATAGTCGGGTCGATCTGGTTGTCTTGTCTGTCGTTGATGGAATGAGGTTCCCGGTCAACGTCGGTTGTTGTTGTTTCTGTGGTTGGTGTTTCTGCTGAAAAGAACCTTGATGAACAGTGTTCGCTGGCTAGAGGAAGAAAATGAACAATACAATTTTGTTTTGTGCTCTGATATCATATCACGATCGATCGAATGAGAAGATTTCTGTATATGTTTATTCATCAATTGTTTAACAATATATAGAATCTTTGATTAACATAGTCTACCACAAAATAAAGAAATAGAAAACTAAGCGGAACAAAGTTAGCGATCGGTATAACTAACCTTCCACAACATGTATTAATTCGGTTAATATGATATTTTCACCTATTTTTCCAAAACCATTTAACCTATGCAAAAACTCTCATATTTTAACAATCTATTAAATTCTATTAAACCCCTACACATAAATTTAAAAGTCAAACCAAAATTATATTCGAAATAAACCAAAATCCCAAATCAAAATCTGGTCCAAGTAGTACCACTTTATGGACCAATTCGTACAGTATGCCATTTTGGAGGTAAAGATCACTGTCCATTTGGTTCAAACTTTCAGATGCTTATAATGAAGTTAAACAGAGCATTGGATGAACAAAAAACTAGGAAGCCAAATAATGAAGATAAACGCACTTTCATTGTCTTTTCAGACAGAAACCGAGATATATCCAACATCCACCATTGTAGTAGAAACACTGACACTGACACACTCTGGCATCGACTCATGAGTGTTCATCGTCTCATTTGTTTTCTATATGCAGAATCCAAACCAGGCAATGGTAAAGAAGAGCGTAAAAAAAAGTCGATATGAGAGGGAAGGAGTGTATCAGTTTGGCAGCTCGAGTCAGTCTGTTCCTCATTCCTCTGAAGCACTGGCTGCGCTCAGATCCACACTCAAATCCAGTACCTATGAAACAAACACCAGTCATGAATCAATCCCATTGTTCACTGTTGTACCTTCTGTTTCTCATATCATACCACTTATGAATCAATCCGATTGCCTATAGACTGATAAATAATGTTGGAATTTGAATGCAATCTATACGAGTATATACCTTTCCCGTGATGAGGGTATACATGTTCAACACATCTGCCACGGTTGTCTCAAAGTGTGTTGTGGCATCATAACTCTGTTACGATGAAACAAGTCTTTAGAAACAGCAGATGAATTTAAACAGGCGAAATAGCTTTTGCAGAAAAACAGACCGTTGATATAAAGCAGTTGTCCAATGAGGGTTCATTGACAGGCTCGTATCTGTCATAGATGTCAAAGAATATCTCATCAACGGGACCCAGAAGATCAATCCCAGGCTTGAGCTCTGTTTGAGGGTTATCAGTCTCTGCATCTGTTGACACAAATGCAATGAATTTGCCCTTAGGAGCAACGTTGTGCGAATACGAGCAGCAGAAAACATACCTGTAGATAGTATTGGAATCACATTAGAGCACAAAACAATTCATATCTGAGCATTAACACTCTGTCAACCTCTGTATAAAGCAAAATGCTTCATTAGCCAAGAAACAAAACCCACCCATTCACACAAGTTCCACACCTTGTAACAAAAATCTTAGATCTCTAACTCTACAAAGATCTTTCAGCAAGCTCAAATCCACGTGTCTACACGTAAAACTTTCATCTCACTCTCTCGGTCACTTTCACTCATTCCCATCTCTCGGTAGACCCAACAAAAAAAAAAGTAAAACTAAGAGCACTCACATGTCTGATTTGCGACCCAACTGCTTCTGGGGAAGGATGATCTGCACTGAGTGAGATTCATTGGTGTTTGGAATAGGGTGGCTCATTATGGCAATCGCCCTCGCAACTCTTCCAATCTTCCTGACCTGTTAAAAAAAAAAATTCATCATGTTATGAACTGTTTAACATCCACAAATAATAAACCACTAAATAACTAATCATCAACATGTTCACGTTCTTATGAACAGCAAACAAAAGCACAGAAAAAACTAGAGGCGTCTATGTATCTAACAGTATCAAAGTCATTCCACCTACAGCACCAACCATACATAAAAACCGAGACAGGCACAGGTGTCATAAACAGCTATGTTTGCTATCCAGCTCCCCCTATCATGGAGAAGAACTGGGGACAATTAAAATGTCATCGAGGGCCTATTACAATTCTCATCATGATACCTTGTTAGGCAGGTAGGAAGGATCACAGACAACTTTCTTGCACTTGGCAGTCTCTCCCTCGGATGTAACACCGACAACCTTACCTTCCTCATCAAATTCTACCTGGTACAAGAGCAAAATGTTCACATCACATCTGACACGCATTCAAGTAAAGGTAACATGGGTTGACCCCTACATCACAGAGGTATGACACAATGCCACGAATATGAGAAAGACAAAGACAGACCTTGCACTCAGGTTTATTCAACATATATGTTCCACCATAGACAGCACTAAGTCGTGCAAATGCCTGACAGAAATGGAAAGAAAAATATCAAAAGAGAATCCAGAAATTATATTTCAGAATACTTCTGGCAACCAAATAATGTGTAGACCAAAAGAACAGAAACATAAACCTGAGGCAGTTCTCCTAGCCCATAGAGAGGATAAATATACGGAGAACTTCCTTGGAAACGTGCAAGGGACTCCGCGTAAAGCTAGATCATTAAAAAAAGAATGTTAGAATATGCTAGTTCTGAACAAACCATGTAAGCTTTAGGACAATAAGGGACAAAAATTTGGAGTCCCTCAGAGCATTCACCTTCATTCTCATCACAGTATCAAGGGCAGGTTGACTGAGATGACGGTCATCCCTGTGAAGTGCCACCGCATGACCGATAAAGTCAATAGTGTTGTCATCAAGACCGAATTTCCTGTCAAAGTGTCATCTATGTGGTCAGTCATCAACACATCTAAATGAATGTCAATAAACCATAATGCTGGAAGTCATCAGAGTCAGCTTACGAGATCAATTCCTTTGTTGTAACTCTGTTCAAATCCATTCCATCATGTGTTTTCGGGTCCTTTTCATTGTAATCCTGAACATAACTGAAAAATTTGCCAGCACGACGTTTCTCGAAAATACCCATCAGAGGAGACTTCAGAGCCTCCATAGGCGTAGCGGGCACCTTGTGAATCTGTATAACAATTCATCAGTGGTTGAAGAACTACAAATAAAATGACCGAGATTGCAAAATCCAAAACCAGCATATCAGTGAGAAGTCTGTACCTTTCCTTTGTTGAAAACATAGCTGCCATCAACAGCTTTAAAGGACAAGTACTTTGTAACATCAGTATGAATAAGGACACGAACAAGCTTTCCGTTTCCCATCATAAACTGGTCCACCATATTAAGAGAGTAATTAGGAGGTGGCTTCAGTACATAGAAAAAATGAATAACAAGATAGAACCAACATATATCGTACCTTAGGCATCATGTCAACATTGTAATCCCTGCTTGCACCTAAATGAGCAGGGGCCTTGTCTTCTCCCCTAAACTTCTTCCAAAGCTGCAAAAGAAAAAACGTGAATGATGTCCACTCATTGTCAAAAAGAATGGACAAGAAAATAGCACAAGATCATTCAAGAAATTTAAGAGAAAAGAACCTGATTGAGATTAAGTGATGTAGACTCCCCACCATAGTAGTCATTCCTGTCCATGTGAAGCACCTAAACATGCATACAACTACATCAGTCCACCAACGAGCAACTATGACACTTATCCGCTACTCAAAGCAACTTTCTAACAGAAGCATGTCATGGTTACTTAGATACATGCAGCAGCAGCTATTCAAGACAAAGTCAGCTCGTCCTACAAAGGGATCCAGACAGAAATGACACCTTATCGAGAACTTCAAATTTCTATGAAATGTTGTTGATTCTACGTAATCTTAATATTTAATGCATCAAATAGATCGCATGAAGGGTCACAAACCCGATGAGATTGGCTCAACGGTCGGATTGAAACAAAAAAGGAACCACATGAAAATAAACCCGCGATGAATGAGAAAAATAATGATCTCATCTCAGTAAGACAAGCATTTTTCGTATTCGTTCGTGTATGACTTGGAATACTCGATCTTACCAACAAATTGATCCCTAGCCAGATCGAAACAACGAGCTCAGACCACACAATCGAAGATCTAATCTCCCCAAGGTCCGTATATTACATACAAGAACAAAAATTGGTATACAATCGAACAATAACCAGCAATCACAAACTTCACGAACAAAATACAAATCGAGGGAAAAGAAAAAAAAAGGATCGGTACCTTGAGACCATCGACGGAGAGGAGACCGCTAAGGATGCATTCCTTGAGACCGGTTCCGAGAACAATAACATCGTACTCTTCATCCATGACTGATCTGGAGAAGGATCACCGATCGAACACAGAAATGGACAGACACACGAAGAAGTAGACTTTGCGGGGCGATCGTGATTCGTGATGAGGTGGAGTGACGAAATCTGTATATAAATCAGAGGAGAAACAAATATGCCTTGTTTGTAAAATGGGTAAAGCTGTCGAATAATTATTTCATTTAGGTTTTCCTCCTTTTTTGGATTTTTTATTAACTACAAATTAACCAAAAAAACTAAAATATTTCTTATACCTACATTTTCTCCAATAAAAAAAATTACCAAACTGTTCCAAATCAGTAGAAATAATTATAATGTATACAAAAATTGTTATAAAATTGCGTTTTTTTAACGTTGTAAAATCATTACATAATATAGAATCTTGATTTACTTTTTTTCCTAATAAATAAGGTATCAATAAAATTACATTGTAAATTTAGATACAGTAAATTACTAACCCTACATCTTTATTTTAATATTAAATATAAATAGACAAGTTCAAAAACATTTTTTTTATATAATTACCTGAAGTTATCGAGTTATTAAAATTATCAAATACCAAAACATTTTGGAAAAACAGCCTATTCCCCCCTTGATTTTCATGCTTTAGTTCTATTCCCCTCGATTTTGACCCTCGTCTTATTCCCCCTTCGATTTTCAGTTTCAGTCTATTTCCCCCTCGATTATCATTTTTAGTCCTATTCCCCCTCGATTTTGATCTCATTCTATTTCCCCCTCAATTATCACAAATCTGCCTAAAACCCCATCCAATTTTGACCCAATTTTGACCACATTTTTATTTTAATTTGATCCAATTTTGATTTTAATTTTGACCCAATTTTGATTTTAATTTTAATTTTGGTTTTAATTTTGATTTTAATTTTAATTTTAATAATAATAAATTATTATCTCAATTTTGACTTGATTTAATCCTAATTAATCCAAATTAAGTATAAATTGAAAATCCGATTTAATCCGAATTAAGTTAAATTGAGTCCAAAATTGAGTCAAAACTATGTCAAAATTGATTTTAATTTTGACCAAATTTTAATTTTAGTTTTGATTCAAATATAACTCAATTTTGACTTGATTTAATCCTAATTAATTCGAATTAAGTATAAATTGAAAATCCGATTTAATCCGAATTAAGTTAAATTGAGTCCAAAATTGAGTCAAAACTATGTCAAAATTGATTTTAATTTTGACCAAATTTTATTTTTAGTTTTGATTCAAATATAACTCAATTTTGACCTAGTTTTGACTCAATTTTGACTCGATTTAATCCCAATTTAATCTTAATTTTGACAAAATTGGATTCGATTTTGGGTTTAGGGTTTAGGATTTTGCCAATTAGTTATTTGTCATGAGATATTAATTCCATGCCACATGTTGTCATCTTAAATATCGGTTCCATCACCTCGGAGTTTTGTATAAGATTTTATTGGATATTTTTACTTAATTTATAATAATAAAATAATCATAGACTTGTCGTTGTTATACCGTTTATCATAATTTAAATGGTCAAATTCCAATTTAATTAATCAAATTTCGATATTAAAATCAATATAAAAAATATATGTGTAAAAATATTTATTAATATTATTTACTGATAGATCAAAATAAATGATATAATTGAAAATTAAATAATTAGTCGATTATAATTATTGATTCAAATATATAATTATTGATTCGATTTTAGGATGTCTTGGGGATAATATTAAATAAAAAAATTTATGCTTTGATGGTTAACGGTAGGATTTATATGTTACGAATAACTACCAAAATTAAAATTAAAATTAAAATCAAAATTAAAATTAAAATCAAAATCAAAATTAAAATCAAAATTGGGTCAAAATTAAAATCAAAATTGGGTCAAAATTGAAATCAAAATTTGGTCAAAATTGGATCAAAATCGAATGGAGTTTTAGGCAGATTTTTGATAATTGAGGGGGGAATAAGATGAGGTCAAAATCGAGGGGAATAGGACTAAAACATGATAATCGAAGGGGAAATAGGCTGAAACTGAAAATCGAGGGAGAAATAGGATGAGGGTCAAAATCGAGGGGAATAGAACTAAAGCATGAAAATCAATGGGGAATAGGCTGTTTTTCCAAACATTTTATTCAACCCATTTTAGGTTTTTTAGTTAACCAAGGCCCGTTTAGTTGGCCCTGTTTTATGATATTTGTTAGTCAAACAGGCCCACGTAACTAAATGCATACGGTTGGATAAAAGGCTTGTCCATTCATTCAAGTTTCTGCAATTTATTTAGATTTATTCAAATATATATTACATTCACATTTCAACATTTGTTATGCAGCAAATCGTAAAATTCGGATCTTTGTTTTATTATAGAAAACAGAAAGTAAAATGTATTATTTTCCTTTTTATATGTTTTGTACTATTGTTGTATGACTATCGAAATGTTATATTAATCGCATGGGAATATAGCATAAAAAATATCCAACTATTTTATTTTAACATTTAAAATATGAATTATTGTTTTCCATTTAAAAAACCAAACTTATATTTTCTTGTCTTAAAAACAATAATTTTAGAATATGATTAATTTGATAAATTTGTGTTTTTTAGACAATATTTAAAAATTCAAAGAGTTAAAATATGATTTAGTGTTTTTGTTTGTGTGTGGATATGATTAATTTGATAAGTTTGTATTTTTTAATACAAAATGTAAAATTTCAAAATTTTTAGATTTAAAATAATAATTTGTGTTTTATAGGTAAAAATTAAAAAGTTTGATATTTTCTACACTATATTTTTAAATTTAGTGTTTTTAAGATAAAAAGATAAATTTGAATTTTTTTAGATTAAAGATAATAATTCATATTTTAGATTAAAATAAAATAAATTGATATTTTTTATGTTATATTTTCTAATCGCATTATTAAAAACAAAGGATATAAAAATATATAAATAAAAGTCGTATTCACTCAGGAGGCAACAAGTGTCCCGTGCCCACATGTCCGAATTGTCGGAAGAAAAAAATTAATTAACTTGTCTTTTATATAATTAGCAAAAAACATGGATATCATTATTCGGATTTATATGGTATTTGAATTTGTTATATGAATTCAAATCTAAAAATTATAAAAAACAAAATCGAATAAAATATTTTAATAAAATCGATACTTTATCGACACAATCAATTGTCAAATGTCTTAAAACTAAAAAAAATCCAAAACAAACAAAAAAACGAGTGGAATCAACACAATCTTTAAGTTAGTATAACAATTTCAGTGAACAATAAATATTTGATTTTAAATACACTGTTGTTTTATATTGGATATTGAAATCCATCAAAACCACTTTAAACGTGGTCAACAATAAAAAACAAAAAATAGGTACCGTATGAAAACAAATTTAATTTTATAAGTTACACAAGTGTTGATTTTTTTTAAAGAATTTTGCCTATGTACGAGGTGTTTTCACATCTGAAATCATCCAAACAAAAAAAATAAAAAGAAAAAATAAAAAAATATATTTTTTATTTTTTTGATATTTTTTTCGTTATTTTAGTGAAAGTATAAAGGTTAATGAAAACAAAAATTACAAGATAAAAAAATGAATCGTAGTGATTTAATGAGTTCTAAGGATTTCGATATAACTCAAAACTACAATCAGTTATGGATTCAATGCGAAAATTGTTATGGATTAATTATTATTCACATTTCTTTTTATAAAAATTTATAAAAATGGGAGCAATATAAACTTTTTATCTTAATAAATAAAAGCACCAACTATGAGAAATCCACCACAGTGATGTGTGAACAATGACAGTTGGGTAGTATAATCAGTAGCTAGATATGGATAAGGGGGCATGGAATACATATGCTGAGCTACAACAATGGTTTGCCCAGATCGTTACGCCTTTCGTGCGGGTCGGAACTTAACGCGCAACACGCTTATTTGTGTCCAAGGTCCCGGATATATAACTGCTCAAGACATCATTTTACCGTCTTCGGTGGAAATCGTTGATAATACACATCATATAGCGATCCAATAGCCTTCCGTTAGATAGGAACAGATTTGATAAATACTGATAACTCTCGAATAGAGTATTAGAACGAAAAAATCCATTAGATAATCCGGTTGACCAAAATGAGGATCCCAAATAGCATGAACAAATCGGTCTTACATGTAAAGGGTCTTGTACCCATGTCTCAAATTTCCTTGCCAAGCTACATGAAACAAATTTCCGGAAGTCTACAGAAAAATTATTGCTAATTGCCCGAAATGAAAAGCAAAAATATTTAAATTAATTGAATTTGTTTTTGAGTCAATCTTCTCAGTTTTTATTAGCTCAAGGCTGCTCTTAATTTTTTGTTTGTTTTTGGAACATATTTATCTAATTAATATGAATGAATTTGTTCTGTATTAATGCTTTATTACATTGCTTTTCTTACACTGACTTCATAGACCGCAGTATACAACTCTCCGTTGTACTGCGTTCTCCAAGTGTACTTATTCCCCCCTCTTCTTTACCATAGAAAGTATTTGTAAAATAATTCTAATGAGAAAAAAAAATTTAAATTGTTGGAGAAAAAAATCTTATATTGTTTGTCCGTAGATGCAATCATTTTGTCGAATTATATAAAACTTCCCATTTTTATATATCTAACATTTATTTATCCACAGCGACTAACATATATTCGAGAACTTTATTCATTTCGTTCTCTATCGAAATTGTATATACGTTATTTCAAAATTTATAGTTTATATTTTGATAATATGTAATTAAGTTTTGTTAGTTATATATAAAGCATTTATATATTTAATAAAATAATTATTTAACATATTTAAATAAAAATAATTACGATATTTGATCATATTATTTATATTATTTGTATCCATGATTGAAAAATAAGTTTTGTAGAAAATATATATTTAATTTATCGGATTTACAATTTTTGTTGGATGCGGACTAAATATAAATATTTAGATTCTTGGTTGAAATACATAATAAATAAAAATTGTATACAATGATAGTGATATGTAAATTATATAAATTAGGCAAATTTATAATAAATTGTAAATATAAACGATTTTAAAAAGATATCTGAAAATTATAATAAATTTTAAATAAAGTTAGTTTGAAGACTAAACAGATGAAATGCAAAAATTGATTAAATTAATACGTATGAAATGTTGTGTATATATATTTTCGTAGTATTTTTTATGAATTTTAGGGGTATAATAATTGTGGGGAAAATAGTGGAATCTTGGGCAGAGCGGGCGGGAGAGAGAAACAAGAAAGGAAATATGTGTAATCATGGCATGTGGTGTAAGCATGTGTGGGTCCCCCTCTTTTTTTGTAAGTGATGTCTTTGTTTTTGTTTGTGTGTGGTATTGTTCTTAATTCAAATTTGACCCCAACGTTTCAAGGATATTTGCAAATAAGTCTCGTTTTTGTAAGCTATTATACCTTAAAGTCCCTTTCATATCACCCGATTAATAGTTTACGAAATCATTATTATAAAACTCGGATGACGATAACGTTATTTTATATATTTAATCGTTACGATTTTTTAATCGGAATAATTTTGGATTGATGTTGACACTCTAATAATTTAAGGTATATGATTTATTTACTTACACGCATTAAAATTGTTGTAGTACAATCAAGTAATAAACAAGTACAATTACAAAAAAATAGTTTATACTGATATACATATATTTATGATATTGCAAATCTCAAAAGGATACAAGTAACAACCCGTAAAAAGCTTTGTAACATATACAAATGATCATGAAATTAATCGAGATTAAAAAAATGTAGTTAAATTTTATATTAATCCCCTAACTTTTAGATCCTTTCATATTGAACCCTATAGTCCCAAAGTTTTAGTTTCCTCACCCCTTATATCACGTCGTTTGTAGTTGTACCTTAAAAGATTCACCTGAAAAAAAAATTAATAAACAATCCTCCACAAAAATACTTATTTAAAACTTAACCTACCTTTTCATTTTCACTTCATAAAAAAATATCGAAATTAAATATATTTTCTGATATTTAAAATACATAAAAATCATAGAATATTGGCTTTCTGTATTTTTTGTCCCACTAGAATATAATCTTCCGAATGATTTTGTAACCGAATTATTTGTCTATCTAAAATTTGGTAGCTAAACAGATAAAAAAAATTACAGAAAATAATTATTGGGAAAAAAATAAAGAGAGAATCTATAATTGGAATAATTATATCTCGAGAATATTGTGAAAAAAATAAGCAATTATATAAATTATAATATAACTTTTAATTATTGCAATAAATGAATTTCTCTCTCCAAAAAAACCAGAACCCGAGGCCGAGGCTCAGCCGTACAGGGTTTTTCTCAACCTCTCTTTCTCCATCTCTCTCTCTCTCCATCTCTCAATGAAAATCTCGTCCAGGTTCGCTCATCGCGCTTGTTATTTTTCACCATATATATATACACACACATATATACACCTACGTTGTTCTTCCGGCGATTCTTTCTCTCTATGTTACGTTTCTGTCTGATTTGGTTTTTCTGATTCGGTTTTATGGATTTCGGGTTCTTCGTTGTCGGATTTTCGCGCGGATGAAATCGGGTGTTTTGTTGATGATGTGTTTTTTTCCTCTTTTTTATAGGGTTTGTTCTTGATTACTGGTGACAGCGTCAAGATTGAGTCCACAAACTGAAGGCATCAAGGAATCTGGCCGATGAGAACTGCGGGTTTCTGGCGTTGATTGTGTTGGAGATAAGTATTAGATTCCGGTTTTGGCCGTAATTTTGCAGATTTCGATGCTCCGATGACTATCAATTGGAAATGCTGGGACCAATTCTTGCTCTCGTGAATCGTGTCTTGCGATTTTCTAGCATTTCCGGACAAGGGGCATAAATTCCGGATATTGTCTTATTATTCGATGGATTTGATTTCTCTTCTTAGAATACTCTTTGAAGCAATCTGGAGTGGTTAATTGATTGAGAGAATGTTAATCTGAGAGTTTTGTTCTTTATTTTGCCTCCCGGCACTTGCTTTCGGATTAATCGAGATTTGGAGGAATGGATTTGCTTTAGATTTGTGTAAAGAAGAGGATTCTATTTGGTCTTGTGGTTTAGGGTGCCTGCATAACTCTTGGAAGAACAAGGGTTACTCTTGCTTTTTGGGTTCTTTTTTTTTTAGCGGGTTGGGTGTTGTTTGATTCAGAGATGGTGAAAGAGGTTGCGTGTAAGAACGTGAAATTCAGTGATCAAATTTACCCTGATGAACCTTTCCTTTCTGATATGGAATCTGATGAGAGTACTGCTGAATCTCCAAAGAATGAGTTCCCAGATTTTACATCGGATGGAGGCGAGGGAAGTGATGTGGTTTTCTCAAGAGAGGCACCTCTGATAGGTAAAGATTCAGCTGGAACTAATTCTGGTGAATGCTGTGGTTGTAGTGCAAAGAAACTAAAATTCAGGACTAATGCTGAGCTCCTCGAGAAGGGGAATCATAGGCAGGAGAAGAAGCTTAATCGGCATGAAAGAATTGAACTGGGAAGACTCTTCCAAGGCGCTGTAAGCTCACAGAATTGGGAACTTGCAGAGAGATTGATTCAATTGGCTGATCCACACACTTTGAATGATTTGCTGTGTGTTGGTCTTGATTCTGTTTGGTTCTTGAGCACAGAGCATGAGTTACAAGGGATTATCGGATTGATCAAGAAGGTCATAAGTCATGGTGCTCATGACTTTACTAGAGCTACTCTTAGGACTTCATTTCTTGCTTCCTGTGTCTCTGCCTGCCAAAGTCGCACGATGAGTCTTGCTGATACTGTAACTGTTATGGCTCAAAGGTATAAATGTGATTCTTTTATGCGAGATTTCCCACTTTCTCATAAATATAGCTTTGCTTCGTTTGATAGTTCCGTGTTTTCTTTTCTGCTTCACATGTACCTGGCATTCTTTTTTCAGCCTTGCAATTCTGTCCTCTGGGTCTTATTTACAAATGATATTTTACATCTTGAATCGATTTTCTACAGAAATTATGAGTTTGTGGTATTGCTGTACGTATGAATTGAGTTAACACTGATATCCTTTGTAGGTAATGATGTTAAATGAATAAACATTATTCGCCTACATGCTGAGTTTCTCTAAAATTGATTGCTTTAACTTCCTTGAAAGAGATTTCACTTTGGGTGAAGGATTTCTTTCACATGTTAGCTCAATATGTTCATCTCTCTTTCTGCGCTTATATGCGAGTAGCACATCATGGATGTGTTTTGAGTTTATCTATGGTCACTTTGACTATTTCTCTTGTTTTTCTTTCTTAGTATTATTATTGATGTCCTGTATAATCCTATCTTTTCCTTTGCTCGAAGTATTGTGTTGTTATTATTTAAACCCCTAATTTTTGTGGAAATAACAAGGTTGCATGAGCGTCTCCAAGAGTGCAATGGGGATGAGGTTCTTAAAGCAGAAGCTGGTGCCAAAGTTCAAAAATTTACTGAATGGGCCTTCAAATGTATTGGTTTTCACTCTCGATGCCAGGGAACTAGGGATAAAGTAAACCAGAATTCAGCCGCTGAGATCCAACTACAGCTTTCTGCTTTCAAGATGTTCTTAGATCTAGTGGGAAACCATCTAACTGGAAAGGATTTCACCGAGGCTTTTGATGCGGCTTGCTTTCCCCTCACACTATTTTCTAGCTCTTTTGATCCTGGTTGGTCATCTGGAATGTCTGCTACTGTTATACAAGGATTGCTGGGTATGCTGGTGGAGGGTGGTGCAGATAATGTGAATCAGTGTTTTCTTGAAGCTTCACGTTTTGGAAGTACAGAACTCGTCCGCATCTTGTTGCAGGTACCCTCTATGACATGTAATCTGTTAAATCATTTTCTGGTTTCAGTTACAGAACTACAGCAGTTTGCTTTAAGTAATCAAACCATGTTTTTGGAAATCGTGCATTTTCTCAACAAAAGCTGAACATGCAACACCACCGCAGTTGCATGTTCAGCTTTTGTTGATATACTTCTTGAATGTATTCATAGCATGACCAATCCATTTGGTATATGCTAAGGGTTTGCAGTTTGTACATGCTTTTGTCATGCGTTGTCTGCTTGCACTCATGTAATACGAGAAGCCATTAGGGCACAAATGAAGGAAAAAATATAGATGGGAACTGGAATAGAAGAAACTTCTCTCGTTCGCTAGTTTCATCGTTCGAAGGACTTCCACATCAATGCTTTAAGGTCTAAAGAGTCTTATTTAACCATAACTTAAGAAAATAAGCCTGAATCTATGCATTTGAGAACATAAGCTGCACGCGGTGGACAATGCTGCATTGTTCACTTGTTCTTCAGTTTTTTTTTCTGATATTCCATTTCCCCATTCAGATTGCTCGAAGGAACAGCTTAGATGTAGATGTCGACCTAGCCTTGGGATTTGCTTCGCATTATTGTAAAATTGGAACCATGGAGTGCCTGGTGGAAGAAGGTCACGCTGTTGCCTTCTTAGGCCCCTTGATGAGAGCGGCAGAGAGAGGTTGTATGCAGGTCGTCCAGTGGTTTGTGAAGAGAGGATGTCGTGACATGGAGCTCTGCCTCGCACTGACAGCCGCCACTTCCAGCAGCCAAGTGGATGTAGCTGCCTATCTCCTGCCTCACGTCCCACAGCCTGTACTTGCTGCTCTCAGCATCGAGATCCTCAAAGCAGCGGGGGAAAGAAGTGGTGGATCCCTCAATGGAGTCGAGTTTCTCCTCAAGTCAGATTTCCTAGGCGATCCCACTGCCACGTACTGTGTTGCGGATAGCATTGCACGATCAGACGAAGAGAGTGTTCCGGTGGAACTAAAGTCATTTCTGCAGGAACACTGGTCAGAGGCGGCCTTCAACAAAGGACTTAGAGAAGGTGAGGAGCACTTGATGAACTTCATGAGGGTTATGAAAATGGGGGAGTCTCCGATTTGCTTAAGGGATCTGCCGGCGGCCTTGAGGGTAGGGATCGCGTACATGCTGTTGTACAGAGAGTGTGTGAAGACGAAGGGTCGGTTATTATCGCAGAGACTAAGGGGACAGCTGGTGGAAGCCGTGAGACAGCTTGAAGGGTGTGTTGTAGAGACAGAAGCGGGGAAGTGTGATCATCTAATCGCCATTTTAGAGCATCACCTTCCTCCATTTTTGCTTAATGCATCTTCTCACTGAGGTATCCATCCCATATGCCCCATTGCCCTTCTTCTTCCATACTTTTGATAAATAATGGTTTTAATTTAAATAATCACAGAATTTCGGATCTGGGTATGACACGACAAGGGTCTTTCTTTTCTTTTTCTTAATGTAAAACTTACCCACCCATCATTGTCTCCCTGTCATCCGTCTCTGTTTAGTGTGGTCGTCCTGAACAAATTGGCAGGCTGAAAGGCGTTTCTTATAATGTATTACATATATATAATATAATATAATATAACTCAGTTATGTATTAAATCCCAAATGTGTACGTTCATAAATACTGAAAATTCCAAGTCAAAGCCTTTCCATTGTTTGATGATTTGTATTTGCCACACTCCATACTTTTTTATATTTTTCATGCGATCTAACTCTACATCAAATTATGTTTGGGAATATTCTCTTCGACATAATATATCGAATTCGAATCTAATATCAATATTTTTTTTATTGAAATTTATAATTATCTTCAAAATAATATATCGAACACTTTATATTCTGTATTTACAATTCATTTAGGAATCCAGCTCAGTTCTTTATTAAATTTTGACTTCTAATAAATAGGGATGATATATGCTGATTCCCACACTCATCAACAAAGCAGAACGAAATTTCACTGCACTTTACATAATTTTTATTTCTCATAAATTGTACAAAATTAAGTATTATCACTTGAGTACTTTTACCAAATGAATTATTTATCATTTTTCTTCATGTATGTATGAATGTATAGTGTAGTATGGGATAAAAAAAACTCTTCTGTTTTTTTTTTTGTTAAGCAGACAAGGACAAGATCAGACCTTTTTTTACAGATACGTGCAAGTTACATCTTTGGCGTTAGAAGTGGGCATGAAGGCGAGGATCATGAGGACAGCCAAAATCCCGATGGGAACGAGAAGCAGCATAAACGGCGGCGGAGGCAACGGCGGTAGAATCAACGGTAGGATCAGCAGCGACGCCGTCAGACCCACCAACAGAACCAAAGACTCCAGGCTGAAGTAGCTCGAAGAAATCAGCCTCCTCGGGCTGTTCTGCGCCGACAACGTTCGCTTGAGATCGTTATTAGTCGTCTTTTCCAACGGCGGCGGTCTGAAACTGACGTTTCTTCTGTTTTCTCTTCGTACGTCCATGATGTTGCCCGAACAACGGTCTTGGATGTTTATGATGTCTTTCGGTAAGCCGGAGCCGGAAATTTCACGAATCATCTACAGACTTTTGGGGTTTGATCAAAGTATTCAGATGGAGAGACCTGGATCGGATTTGTGAAGAAAGTTTCTGAAATGTGCGAAGAACTGAAATACCCAGATGCAAAGCAACGAGCTTTTCGGTCAATGCAGCTTGATCAAAGCAATCTGACGATCAATTCCTTTGGAAACCCACATATTTTGAACCGAATTGCGATAACCCAAGATCCCGAATGAAGATCCACACACCCAAATGAAGAGAAACCCGAGTTTTGCGACGAGTTAACACGAGCGACTCAGACCGAGATAACCGAGTCTGGTGCGTTCCGGAGGACTGAGTGGTCAGATTTGGAAACCAAAACTGCAAACGAAATCGAATCGTTCTGGTTCAGTAAAACCGTAATCATAACCAAAATATCGACTTGTTTTCCAGATGATGCAAAATAAAAATAAACAATAATCCAAAAATTCATACACAGGAAAACCCATCCGATGATAAACATCTGGATTCAGGGTTTAGATGTCACATTACGAATGATCAGAAACATGCGTCAGGCAATAAAACAAACGAAAAAAACAATCCTTTTGAAGAATTTAAAGATGAAAGGCAGTACCTTGAACGATGAGAAGCAAAAGACGTTTGACGAAATAAAGAGGAAGAAGAAATCGAACGTTGAAGGCGAAATCTGAGGGACAAATCGGAGAGAGGAAACGAATGAAAGGGAGGATTTGAAATTTGGTAATAATAAAGAATAAAGAAGAAGGGAAATAAAGAAATAAATAAATAAAAAATCTTGAGGGTAGAAGAACTGTGGGATCAGAGAGGAAGCATGAAAGAAGGCAAGGTTCAGTGAATTTAGAATTTTAATTAAATAAAAAGGTAACCTTTTTTTTTTGGGCTGACAAATGTGATAAGCAAGTTGCCTGTTTTGGGAAATCTTGATTACTCTTCCCACGAGGTTCTTCTCCCCTGGCCTCTCTCTTTCTCTCTCTTGGCTAAGCTTCTGTCTGAGACCAAGTATCTCTGCCTCTTTTAGTTTTCTTTTTTCTAATTTAGCATATGATATAATTATTAAATTTTGCACATGTTTTTGTTTGTGCATAATTTGCCAAACACTACGATCTATTGAATTTATTCTATTAATAAATAATTAAATGTTAAAAATTAAATTTATAATTATGGGAAATGATTAAATCCTTCAAATAAATGAAAATGTGTATTATTAGTAGATATTAAATGTTCAACGAATTAATGAAGGGTCTTTTTTGTGTTGTTCAGTTTTTTCAACTTTATAATAATTAATTTCTCTGTGTATTCTCGGGGTCCATATTGTAGTTATTCTTCTCCACGGCATTTTCATGTGGTCGATGTGTGGCTCTTATGGCAAATGTTGGGCCATTCTTATTTTATAATGTTTTTTTATTTATGATATAATAACACTAATAGCGATTTCTATATTTTTTTCAAACTTTTTATATTTTAAAAAATATTTATAAATTTTACAGTTTATTACTTCTTTGTTATCTCTTAATGTCAACCCATATAAATATATTTTAGAATAAAGACTCAAATGATAAGAAAATATATTTTTTTAAAAGTTTCATATTATCAAGAGAAGATAAACAATATTTGTTATTTATAACTCGAATGATGAGAAAATATATATTTTTTAAACAAAAGATAAACAGCATTTATTATTTATAATTTGAATGACTGAACAATAAGATAATCTAAAATCTTTTATTTTAGATTTCAAAAAATTATAATCAAGTGTTAATTAAATTTAAATTGGATTTCATAACGAGATTGTAAAATAAATAATTTCAATTATAACTATAAAAATGTTATAATCAAAACAGAATTTAAATTCTAAAAATATCAAATGTTATATTTTATATAAAATAAATTATATTTACCATCCAAAATTTGATTATTATTTGATTAATCGTATTTTTAATTTTTTTATATATAATCAATTAATTATATATAATTATTAATTGAATCTAACCTAATCAGAATTTATATTTTAATTTGTATTCTATACTTGAATTTAACAGAAATGGTTGATACTAGAATATAAAATGAAAAAGAAAATTAGATTTTTAGAATTAAATATTGATAGATATGTCATGTATTTTTTTTAGTGTTGTTTTTTGGGTAGGGACATTAGTTAACCGTACGTCAATGGGCTAATTTTTTGGTACAAATAAATTGATAGTCGTTTTGAAAGTGAATTGATAGGTTACCAAATTCAACATTAATTTTCCAAATTCAATGTATGGTTTAATAAGACAAAACAAAAGGACCAAACACTTCCATAATAAAATTTGTAAATTTAACCGTTACCTAATAAAATACTACTCTTAATGATAAAATAAAAAGAATAAACAAAAAAAAACTCTGAAAAATAAATCTTCTACTTTTAAATAATTATTATATAAATATTTTGGTTCAGTATAAAAAAATAAATTGATATAATATTAACATATTTATACATACAATTTTCAATCTTAAGATATATTATGTGTTTTCTTCATTCGAATAATACAAAATTTTATATACGTTGAAAATATATGAATTATATTTTTTCACTAATCAAATTTATTTTTAAAGTTATTTGATAAGAATAGAATTTTATATATTTGTCTTTGATTATTAATTATTCTCAAAATACATAAGAGTATATGTTTTATAAACAAAATAATAATAATTGAAATTAGTTTTAGCTAATTTTAAAAAAATGTTAGTAAAATTGATCACGGTGCACACTTTAGTATAATTCAATTTTGGGATTTGTAAATTTTTTATGATTTTTCATTTGAAATATAAACATACATGTAATTTATATGCAAAATTTATAATATCCAAATATTTTAGTATTTTCATACACACTGTGATTTTTAATAAATTTTAAACATAATAATATTATAATTTAAAACATAATAATATTATAGGGACAAATCAAAAGAAAACCTTGAAAATAACTTTTAATAAAATTAAACCTTCTACTTTTAACTCTATAAAAAACTCCTAAACTATATTTTTAAATAAAAAAAATCATGACAAATCTTTATGGTCTTTTTTTTTTGCTTAAAAAACATAGTTTAGGGATTTTTTTTATCAAATTAAAAATAGAATGTTTAATTTTATCAAAATCTATTTTTCAAGTTTTTTTGGGTTTATCCCAAAATAAAAATTAACGATGACTTATTTATACTTAAAAAGTAAACTACTATCATAAATCCCGATGTATAATTATTTTTACTCAAATATACACGAAATATCATATCAAACTTTATCGATTTATCAATCTAATTAAAAAGTTCAAAACATAGAAAAATCATATATAAAATTAGCTAAACTCCATAAAACTCTTTGTAATCTAATAAACCTTAATAATAAAATGTTCGATCCAAAACTCGAATTTTATAAAATACAGATAATTTTGTAAATATTTTTCTATAATTTTCCAAAAATAATTTTCCACACAATTATTTTGAGAAAATATAGTTTTAAAAATGTTCAAAGTATATCTTTAATATTTAGTTTAGTCTTTTAGTTAACTTATCTGTTAACAATTATATAAAGTTTATATGCATTTATTTTAAAATATACAAACTATGCATAATTTTTTAAAATTTAATGATTTCAAAACAATATATAAATAATAATATATATTTTCAAAAATTAATTCATTATTATAAATATCATATATATTAATTAATTAAATGAAAACTAATTATTATAAATAGTTTGATATTTCTAAAATAATATAATAATTTATATAAAAAATTAATTGATTTATGATAACTAACAAATTAATAGATTATTTTATCCAAATCAATTTTATGACAAATGTATTTATTTATTTGTGTGCATGTGCACATGCGTATATCTATATATGGAAGCCCATACATTGATTGCCTCGGACATCGCAAAACCGTCATGCCAAGTGGACCTCTAGTGTTACTCAAGGAATATTTCAATACATATTTTATATACATCACATTTATATAATGCAATTTTATAGTTAGTCTTATTTGTAATAATGTTCGATAAGATATGTATTATTATTACTAACCTCGACAATGTCCATATGACACCATTTCTTCATCATCACGTCCTCCCATAATAATTAACTTACACTTGCAAGATTATCCAATAATTTCGATTATACATTTATAATATATATATATATTTATTTATTTGGTATTCTGACGTTGAAAAAAATTAAAACAGAGGGCTTTTTGCATTTAGAAGGAGGAAAGGCACATGTCATGTCACGTGGTCTTTCCCTTTGGTTCAATGCATGTCTCCTTCAACTTGCCCCATTAATATTTCCTCGTACAACTCCTTCCCCCCATTCTATTTTTCTTTCATCTATAATTAAATTCCCCATATTATTTTTTAATAAATTTATTAATCTCGGGGACAAGCATCTAATCTATACTGTTAATGCCTAATTATGTTGGAAATGACAATTAAGTAGTTTAATTATTTCCTGATTCCTATATGATGCATTTGATAACTCTAAAAGGTACTATTAATTATAGTATTATATAAAATTATATGAGATGAGAGCACGTTGTTCTAACTATGTATATTATACTTAAATGTTAGTAATTTGTGATAAATGAACACATATAATATACGATAGTTATATATGATATCCATACATATTATTATAATACATGTTTTACATGTATAAGTTACATGTTATATATATATATATCATACAATATGACATACATATTCTTTGTTTATCTTTGTGTTTCAAACAAGTAACAGATCCACCGTCATTTTTAATTTGTATATTTTTTAATTACATACATATTATAAGCATATACATGAACATTCCAGTTCCATTAATTCTTTATTCGTTATATATACTCAAAACAAGTTGTATTATAATTGCAGATTTAAATTGTTACCGCAAATTAAATTGAATAAACGTTCGTTAGCAAAACTAAAATATATTTAACAAATAGCTATTTTTGTTTATAATTTCATTACAATGTTTGCTGAATATTTGCAATGAAAAATGGATAAAAAAAGTTTGTTAACTAATTGCTTAAAAAATAATATAAAAAAAGTTTGCGGAGAAAAATATATATAAAAACTTTCAACATCCCAATTTCAGAAGCTATTTTACAAAAGAAAAAAATAACATGATTTTTTATTCAATAAGTATAAAATTCGAAAATTTGAAGTTGAAACATTATAAAAAGTAAAAAAAATAAAAAAGTTTAATGATAAAAAAAACAACTTTACAATTTTCAATAATGTCTTCAATATACATTAATTAAGGAGGAGATTGCCTGAATTAGATGTGGTGAGTGGGACCCAGATTGCAAAGTGTGACATCTCATTTCCATTGTCTCAAAATCTGTGTGCCATGAGATTTAATATCATACTTGGATTTGCAATTTCTTTTTTGCATTGGATTTATTATTTACTTAATTTATACAATTTTACGTATCTTTCACCTCTTTCTTCATTTCAGTTTACTAATAAATATTTTGGGATTGTAAAAAATATTCGTGT
>CM071861.1:36569929-36590990 GCA_036759665.1 Gynandropsis gynandra | reverse complement strand
GGGCATAGTTCATCTGTTCGTAATCCTCATGTACCGTGCATTGATACGCTACTAGTTCCGTATCTCCGCAATTCGCACAGTACATGGCATTCGCTACATTACCCATAGCTCTATTCTGATTAAGCTCATATAAACGACGAGTGCAATTAGGCATACCTCTCGGAGTTGACCACATGGTGTGGTTCATGGCGAGGTTATCAATCAGCTCAAATGCCTCCTCGACGCTTAGATCCATGAATGATCCTCTGACATCGTTATCCAACGAGTAGGCATACCTCTTGGGGTTGACCACATGGTGTGGTTCATGGCGAGGTTATCAATCAGCTCAAATGCCTCCTCGACGCTTAGGTCCATGAATGATCCTCTGGCAGCGTTATCCAACCTCATGCGGTGCTCATCTGAAATTCCGTTATAAAAAGTTTGGATAACGTACCATTGCTCAAGACCATGGTGCGGACACAACTGTATAAGATCCTTGAAACTACCCCACGCCTCAAACAAAGTCTCTCCATCTCTGCATCTGAATGTTGTGATTTCCCCCCCTCATCTGAATCGTTTTGCTCGGAGGAAAGAATCGTGATAGGAACAGTGTGCAGAGCTGATCCCAAGTGGTGATAGATCCACCGGGAAGCGATTGCAGCCAAGTTTTCGCTTTTCCCCCAATTGAGAAGGGGAAAAGACGCAACAAGATCGTATCCTCCGAGACTCCGTTAATTTTGAACGTACCTGAAAGTTCGAGGAAGTCTCTGAGATGCTGATGGGGATCCTCATGGTTTCCACCCATGAATTGCTTCTGATAGAGCATGTTGATCAAGTTGGCTTAATCTCAAATTGATCTCTTGCAACAGCAGGCATCCTTATGGCTGTTTGCACGTTGTTCATGTTCGGCACCACGTAATCCCTTAGACGACGTGGTGGAGGAGCCTGTGGTTCTCGTGGTTGAGGCACGAGTGGCTGTTGTTGCATTTGCCCTAAATTACCGAGAGGTAACTGAGCATGTTCACGACCGTGCTGATTATCCATATTCTGGTGATCTGACGGCTCTGTGTTATCTTCTTCCTTACCCTTTCTCAGTAGTCTGCAAGTTCGCTCGATCTCTGGGTCGATCCGGAGTAGACTAGAAGTGCCTTGCGACCTGGTCATAAACCGAAAAAGAACAAACGAAAGGAATCCGGTAGAAAGAATCGAAAGTAAACAAAAGAAAAAATAGAAATAAAGCAAGAAGGACTCTAGGTTCGAATCTAAGACGCGTTGACAATAGTCCCCGGCAACGGCGCCAAAAACTTGATGCGTATCAGAGTTAAATAAAATAACCTAATCTACCCGCAAGTGCACGACATGTGTGTAGTATTTTAGGTGTCGATCCCACAGAGACTACGCAACACTATCTAAACTCGAACTAGGAATCAACCCCACGAGTTCCCTTTTTTTTTAAGTTAATATTACTTAACTTAGCTGGTTACTCGGGTCGCGACCCGCTCGGGCGCTGAATGTGCCCGCTCGGGTGCGGCTAGGTCATGTCGTGCGGGTCATGGGGCTGCAAGGGATGCCCGATCGGGGCCTAGACGATAAATCGGGATCGAGACGATTGACCGGGGCCGGAAAGATAGATCGGATATCGGGACGATAGATCGGGATCGGGACGATAGTTCGGGATTCGTAAACGTCTACTCATTAAAAAATAGAAATAATTCGTAAATCGTACCTCGTCAATAGCAATAATCTCGGTCATTTGTTGTTGCATTGGTAATTGTTGTTGTTCTGTTGTCGATAAATTTGCCCCTCGGAAGTATCTTCATTGCGACACGCCAACCTGAAGATCTTCTAATATGCGGATAGAAAACGTAACAAACTTGATCGGCTTGTGACGCAAGAATAAAAGGCTCGTATTTTGCATATCTTCGTGTGGAGTTAACTTCTACAACGCCTAGTTTGTTTACTCTTGTTCCGCGACCGATTATTGGATCAAACCAATCACATCGAAATAACATCACTTTTAAACAGACATAATCTACAAAAAATATCAAAATATGAGTCAATATCCAAAATGACATACGTGGTAAGGATAACATTGTTTTAAACTTGTTTTCTATACCTGGATATTCCAATTGCAAAATTTCCTTTAAAATCCCATAAAAATCTGGTTCATCGACCGATGCACAATAGCTTTCACCTTTCACACATACACCATAATTCATCGTCGACTTCAATTTCCCATGTTCGTAAGTGTGAAAATTATAACCACGTGTAAAATATATAGGCCAAATCATGACTTTCGGTCTTTTTCTTTTGACAAGATCTCGTAGCCACAACGGGTGATTGCCCATCTCAACGTGCAGTACATGTACAAACTTAGACACATCGTCAGAATTATATAAAAGTTATTTATGTAAAATTTCATTACTTACATATTGTCTGATCCATGTGGAAAAATCTTTTTCTTTAAGTTTTTGGAGTTGAGAATCATCAATATTCGTATATGTATTCTTCAATATATCATCAAATGTCATGTATAAAAAGAAACAAAATTCTATAAATATTACAAAAATAAACAAAATTGTCATTGTGATAACCATAGTTAATTGGGATTTTACCTTTCAAAAGGCTGTAGATATTCGCAGTTTAATAAAACATATGTATGTACGATATGGAGATCTCGTTGTGATAACCATATATCTTTCGCCTTACCAGCAGATCGACCAATTCCGCAAAATATGTCCGGAACATCTGGTACTGGATATGAATACGTCACACCACCATCAAAACATCTGTCTGAATTTCTAGTCCACGTTTGAACATGTGGCTCGAAATAGTATGAAGTGAAGAATGATATTTCCTCATTCACATATTGTTCCACAATTGAACCCTCCGGTCGAGCTTTTTGTTTTGTTTTTTTTCTTCAGATGAAACATGAATCGCTCGAACGGATACATCCAACGAATTTGAACTGGACCTCCTAATGCGGCTTCATGCGGTAAATGAACTGTCAAATGCTCCACAACATCGAAGAATGATGGTGGAAAAATCTTCTCTAAGTTACAAAGTATAGTTACTATGTTATTTTCGAGTCGACGAACCACATCCATACTCAGATTTCTCGAACATAAATCTCGGAAGAATAGGCCAATAGCTATAACATGAAAGTATTATTAGTGTATTTAACAAATATTCACACTACATATTAATATAAAATCAACCACATACCTTCAATTGCTTAGTGTGCATGTTTGTCCATCAATTCAGAAAAACATATCGGAAGTAGTCTTTGCATGAATACATGACAATCATGACTTTTCATCCCTAGTAGCTTTCCTCCTTGAATGTCAACGCACCTTCCAAAGTTAGACGCATAGCCATCGGGAAATTTCACATCTTCTTTCAACCATTTCAACAATTTATATTTCTTATCATTTGACAATCTGAATATCGCGGGACTGGCGCTTTACCATCATCACTTATATGTAACTCCCTTCGTGAGCAATACTCTTCTAGATCCTTGCGTGATATAATATTGTCTTTCGTCTTCCCTGTGATATTCAGTATTGTATTGATGATGTTATCGAAAAAATTCTTCTCTATGTGCATCACATCAAGATTATGTCGAAGTTTCAGATTTTTCCAATACGGCAAATCCCAAAATATGCTCTTCTTCTACCAGTTATGAGTAATTCCATAACCACCAATTCTCGGATGATTGTTCCCTCTACAATCTATACTCCTCGGAATACCCAAAGCAAGAAGTCGTTCATACAAAATCTCTTCGCCGGTCAAAACTGGAGGAGGAGATTTCCGCACAACTACATTCCTTTTGAAATTTCTCTTGTTGCGCCGTAATGCATCATCAACAGGAAGAAAACGACGATGACAATCAAACCAACTCGTCTTTCTTCCATGTTTCAACTGAAAAGCATCTGTTTCCTCCATGCAATATGGACAAGCCAATCGACCATGCGTTGTCCATCCAGATAACATACTATAAGCTGGAAAATCACTTATTGTCCACATGAGAGCACCTCGTAACATAAAATTTTGTCGCCTCGAGACATTGTACGCTTGAACTCCATTCCATAATTCTTTTAATTCCTCAATAAGTGGTTGAAGGAATATATCCAAACTTCTTTTTGGATGATTAGGCCCGGAAATCATTATTGTTAAGAACAAAAATTTCCGTTTCATGCACATATCCGGTGGTAAGTTGTAAGGTGTCACTATAACTGGCCACAATGAATAATTCTTCCCAGACATCCCAAATGGATTAAAACTATCGATACAAAGGCCTAAATAGATATTTCGACTCTCAGCCGCAAAATCAGGATATACCTTGTTAAAGTGTTTCCACGCCTCACCATCTGAGGGATGACACATCTCTCCTTCACGACTTGAATGCTCAGCATGCCATCTCATGTCGCTTGCGGTCTCCACAGATTGATACAATCTTTTTAATCTATCTATAATTGGTAAATACCACATACGACGATATAGAACCGATTTTCCATTCTTTGTTAAATAAAACCGATCTTTTCCACAAAATAGACAACTACTCAACTCCAATGTCTCTCTCCAAAAAAATCATGCAATTGTCTTGACAAAAATCAATCTTTTGATGTGACAATAAACACAAAGATCGCATCATCTTCTTTGTCTCATAATAGGAGTCTACTGCATTATGATCTTCTGGCAAATAACCTCTTACTAATTGCAATATCGAATCCATGCAATTCTCAGACAAATTATTTTCAGTCTTCAAATTCATCAAACATGCAGACATAGATAACTGTGATAAACCACTCCTACAACCATCATAAAGTGGATTCCTAGCACTTTCTAGCATTTCAAAAAACTTTTTGTTTCTTCATTCGGATCTTCTTCAATATTTTCGTTTCTTTCACGGAATACATTTTGCAACATTTCCACATAAGGGTTCATTTCTACATCTTGAGAAGACTCAAATTCATCATGATGTATAGTGCCCCTACTAAAGTTTTCCACAACATTACTAGTTCGTGGTGCAAAATTTTCTCCATGGCTTAACCATATGAAATAATTCGGAGTAAATCCTCTTAAATAAAGATGCTTCCAAACAGTTCTCTCATTAACAAACTTTTTATTCTTGCATTTGATGCATGGACAAGCCAACTTACCCGTTTCTTTGTAAACTTGTTGATTCGTCGCCATTGTCATAAACTGTGTGACGCCTTCTATAAACTCTTTCGATACGCTTAAAGATTCTGGATCAATTCTTCTGTACATCCATTGTCTAGAAACAAAAATATTCGATCTTGATGAAAATGCCATTATAATCACAAACACTATAGAAGATATGCGGTGAAAAATATGAGAGTTGCTTATGAAAAACAGATCAATGGTTGAGGGGTTAAATAGATTATTTATAGACGCATTAGGGACGGATTACAGACTAAGAAATTAATTTTCCAAAAAATCGTCCCGAATTCGTCCCTAAAATGGTTTTAAAGTCCTAAATTTAGGGACGGTCCCAAATCCGTCCCCAAATTTAGGGACGGAAAGAGATATCGTCCCTAAATTGGGGACGGATGATCTGGCCGTCCCTAAATTTAGGGACAACAGAAATGTCCATCCCTAAATTAGGGACGTCAACAAATTTCGTCCCCAATTCAGGGACGACAACAATTTTCATCCCCAATTCAGGGACGCCTTACTCATCCGTCCCTAATTGGTCCGCAAATAGGGACCGATTAGGGACGACTTTTCGGTACCCAAAATTGGGGACGGATTCGGGACGGATTTCATTTTCCGTCCCTAATCTGTGTATAATCCGTCCCTAAATTTAGGGACGAAAATGTCAGTCCCCAAATTCCGTCCCTAAACTTGAATTTTCTAGTAGTGGAGTATGATACGATCCATGACTCATGTTCAATCTAGACATCAAGGACAAAGGGATTAATGTACACAAATAACGAGATTGGTAATGTCGAGTCATAAAAATTTTCATTGTATATCATTCATAAAGAAGTGCAAGGAAGAAAATTGCGGACGACATTCGGTTCCCCGTCCCTAATCCGGGACGCCCTCAGTGTCCTTTTCCAATCTGTCTATAATTGTGGACCGCTTAGGGACTGCTTGTCCGTCTGTAAATTTAGGGATGGATTAGGGATCGATTTTTTTCATGTCCCTATTGCGTCTCTATTTCGTCTGCAAATTTAGGAACGAGCTGGTCAGTCCATAAAATCCGTTTGCAATCTTCAAATTTCTAGTAGTAAAGAAAGTACTTGCAATCGCCTAAATCTTTGACAACAAAATGATAATGAAGAAGTTGTTTAACAGATGCAATGCCAGAGTGATTATTCCTAACAATTAAAATATCATCAACATACACTATTTCCATAATTTTATTATTAAAAAAATGATGGTGTTCTATTAATCAAATAAGCGGTAGTAGCAATACATTCAGGCCAGTAATCAATAGGAATATTTGATTGAAACAAAAGAGCACGAGCAACATTCAAGAGATGTTGGTATTTTCTTTCAACTACAACATTTTGTTGTGGTGTATAAGCACAAGAGAATTGGTGAAGAATTCCTTTTTTAGATAAAAGTTTTTTAAAGTGTAACTCATGTGCATTATCAGATCGATTGGGTTTATTAGTTTTGTTATATCGATTTTCTACATAAGCTAAAAAAGAAGGAAAAACAGAATGAACATCAGATTTTTGTTTGAGAAAATACACCCAAGTACACCTACTGTAATCATCAATAATAGTAATTGTATCTAGCTAAAGATTCTGATGCAAAAGGACCCCAAATATCAACATGGATAAGATCATACATTGATTTAGATTTGTTGTTTAAAGAAATAAAAGGAAGATGTTTTTGTTTGGTTTGAGGACAAATATTACAAGGGATAAAACTATCATGAGGAGAAGTTTTTAGTAAAGATTGAGAAGATAGGAATTTTATTTTGTTGAAATATGCTTTTACCCAGTCTCTTTCAGATCATTCTCTATTTTTAAAATCTTCTTTCGATTATTTTCTTGGTCTTTTAGTGTATGTGATGACATTTTAATTGTTGGGAATAATCATTCTCCCATTGCATCTATTAAACAACTTCTTCATGTCAAAGATTTAGGCGATTGCAGGTACTTTCTTGGTTTAGAGATTGCTCAATCCTTCAAAAGGATCTCCTTGAGTCAACGTAAGTATACATTGGAAATGCTAGAAGAGTTTAATATGTTAGCTTCCAAACCAGTGCTTATACCTATGGACGTGAATGCCAAACTGTCTCTTACAGACAATGAACCTTTATTTGACCGAACATATTATCGTAAATTGATTGGAAAGTTAATATATTTAACAATTACTCGTTCTGATATATGTTTTTCTGTTAACAAATTAAGCTAGTTCATGTCCCCTCCTACTGAATTACATCTTATTGTAGCGAAAAGATTATTACGGTACTTAAAGAACAATCCTGGCCAGGGATTGTTTTATCCTGCAGTTAACAACATCAAATTGACTGCATTTAGTGATGTAAATTGGGCTTCATGCCTAGACTCTAGACAATCAATTACATGTTATTGTGTATTTTTGGGTGATTCCTTGATATCATGGAATTCAAAGAAATATGTAACAGTTTCAAGAAATAGTGCCGAAGCAGAATACCGCGCGATGGTGAATGCTACATGTGAATTGGTATGAAGCTCATCCTTACTTCGTGAATTATCTTATCTTATTAGACAACCCGCGTTATTGTTTTGTGACAATATAGCTGCAATACATATTGCGAACAACCCGGTTTATTATGAGCGTACAAAACATATCGAGATTGACCATCATCTAGTTCGTGAAAAGATTCAATCGGATTTCATCAAGACTTTGCATCTCCAAACGCAACATCAACCAACCGATATTTTGACGAAACCTTTATCATCTGCACAGTTTTATTAAAATATACAAAAATATTTTATTAGATATTAATAGTTCGTTAGAGTAATTGTAATTAGTATGATTTAATTAATAATTATTTAACTAGTTGTTAGTATAGTTAGCTAGAACTATTTGTATATAAATAAGTAACAATGTATATCATTGATTAAATGAAATAAAGGAAATATCTTTTTCTCACAGATTTTAATACTGAAAACTAATTCGAAATTAAAACTACTTTAAATATGTTTTTAGTTGAGAAACAATTTTTCTGTTGAAAAATAGGAAAACTTTTGGACAAAATATAAACCTAATTCATTTAAATATTTTTTTTTCAGTTCGGTAAAAAGTGATAATCAATTTAGAAAAAAAAAACGTGGGGTTGGAAGAAGATGTTATCAATTTGCATATCGGCAGCATTTACGTCCCTTTACATCTTTTTCTTTTATAATACTAAATTATTTTAATTATGTAATTTATATTTAGTCCAACGTACAAATTTGAATTTAATTATAAAAACTATAAAAAGAATACAAATATTAATGTTACACCCGATACATAAAATCCAAATGAACACAAATTCAGACCAACTGATTTTTGTAAATTCGTTTTTAACGTAATTATAGTTTAAATTATATTAAGAACGTAGTTTATGTCATGTAAATAAAATATTTTATTTTATTTTGTTACTTTAATATGTTTGAATATAGTTGAAAAGTGAGTGCGTGAAAATTCCGAGTATAACACCTGCGAATGTCGTGGATTTGACTGTTTCATTTCAACCCTTTGACCGTTTCCGTGTTTTACCTCATATTTTCTACAAGATTAATTCGAGTGCGTCAACTTTGGCTAACATTTTAATCATGTTTTTTTATACATTGGTAATTGAATGATCAATAAATACTTCTATCATTCACCATCAAATTTGAAATAATTCGATTTAAGGACTTAAACATACAATAATATAAATAACGATAACATACAAAAATTTTATAGAGTTTAAATCGATGATATCATAATTTTATATATTGTTTTGGATAGAATTCTTAAACTTAAACTTCAAAAAATAGAACAAATTTGAAAAGAATGTCACTGAATCTAGATAAATGTTTATACCATAAAATCGATTTTATCATATATAGAAAAGTTAGACGATATATCAAATATACCGACTCGTCCGATAAGCCTCATCCTTCGGGTAAGTCTTGACTCAACCTCCGTGGACGAATCTTACGAGTCTCCTCACCAAAGTTGGAGTAGCATCCTTCCCAAAATTGACCCTGCTTGACCAAACTCCATCCCTAATCAGGTTTGTTTTTCTTTTTATTTATCCTTTGATTCAATATATCGAGATAAAAAAGGATCACACATACACGTATACGATAAAACATTATAAAAAATTTGAGAGAATCTCTCTAATTGCATCTCACGAATATCTAAACACATTTATAACATTAATTCGTGTTTTTTTAATTTAAACTTTCAATTTTATGCGGTTTTTAAAATTCAAATAATTATTTCCCTTTACTAATAATTATAATATAATTGATCAAACACATATATTGAGTATTTCATTTAATACTTTCTTCGAAATCGGATAAACACTCTCAAAACTCAAAAAATGTTATCAGTATATTCTCTTATAGTTTTCCACACTGATGATTACAATTTAATTACTCTCTTGATGGTTATTACAACTTACTTGCAGGTTTAATGTGATCTAAACCTAATCATAGTTCTAATGTCCCGGCCTCCGCGTCTCGGGCCTGGGCGTCTCGGCCTGTCCTTGGGACGGCCTATTATTGGTATTGGGCCTATTCATGACACTGGGCCTATTATTGGTATTGGGCCTATTAATGACACTGGGCCTATTATTGGTATTGGGTCTGCTTATGGTAATGGGCCTGCTCATGGGCATAGGCTTAGTATTGGGCCTACAAGTTTTCGATTGGATGAGAGCCGAGCAAGTTCATCTTACGGTGCGGAAAGAAAGAAGCAAAGGGGCAAGTCGAGTAAAACTAAAAACAGAAGCAAAGCCATATGACTGTACGGAAAGTCTTGCAATAATATGAATGCATAGTACAGACAAGTCCTCCGACTTATTATCCCACATCGACACTTTCACCCTTCTCTGCTGTCTACTCCTGAAACCAATGACACAATTAAGCTTAGTGTAAATTCGTTGATAGTGATAAGTTGGAAGTATAACTTGTAAAGACAAAGAGTCGTACCTCATCGTCGTCCTCATCATCATTCTTCTTCAGACGGGTCGTACCACCTTCCTTGACAAGGGGAAGCTTCATAGCTCCAAAGGGTGTGTCCACATTGACATTACCTTTCACGGTGTACCCTGTTCCTCTCCCACGGATCATGTCCCACAGAGCTGAACCAAAGTCTTTTGGTCGGAAAGTGATGGGCACATCTATGTAGCCGAACCCGTTCTTTTCTATCTTGGTTGATTCGGACACTTCAGCACGTCCGATGCTCACATCAGATAGCCAGATCTCGCAGTCCAAGTCGTTGATCCCCAAGTCGAAGTCATTCATGTTTTCCAGTTTCAGGTGGAGAACTGCTACTGTTTCTTCAAATGAAAACTTATCAAACTTAATCTTTTCGAGATCAATATCGGGTTTGTGGGGAATAGGGATCTCTCCCTTCTTCTCCAGGGGCAAGGTCAGTCTGCCAAACACCGGGACGTCTACAATCAGATCAACCTTGATCCTGTAAGGTATGATCATCCCGGGCTTAATGTCATCATAAGTACTCTTGATGTCATCAAATATCAAAGTCAAGGGTATTTTCACGGTTTCTTCCCCATGAGGCTTGATGGTTCCAGCATCTGGGATCAAACCCGACACCAGTTTCCTCCCGTCGCTCTCAATCAGGTAGTTTATATCAATGAGAGGGATGGGGATGGGGTTCGGATTCTTCACGAGCACATCAACAACAACATCTGCCATCTCCAGATTGATCTTAGGGAGGTGAATGGCGGTGACATCTGCCGTTGGCTTCCCGAATCCAATCGTTTCTTCGATCTTCTCACCAATGTCATGGATGAAATCTTTCACCTTGTCAATGAATCCGCCTTTCCCTTCTTCTTTCTCCTCTTCCTTGTGGCCTCTCTCGACAACTTCGGGTTTATCAGATGACGCCATGTCTAAGCAGCAACTGTATATTACTCAAAGCACTAAATTAATCACTGTAAACACGAAAAGTCAAACAAACAGAAAGGGGACAAAGATTCACGGACTACAGTATTATATCCGATCACCGAGACGGGAAAGAATCTAAAGTTTGATCCGACAGGCAGATCGAACCCAATAACCTACAGATCAAGCATGCATTTAATCTACTCGAACAGAGAACGATCCAACGACAAAGACGCGAAACACGAGAAAACTCTTTGACAAGAACACCAAGACAGAGATGCAGATCGAATCGCCGATCTAAAACAATAAGCACAGATCATCCAAAGCTTCTAACAGATTGGTTTATGACGATCGAAATTAATCAACTGAGAAGAAGACTAACGATTAGACGCAGAGCCCGACAACTCAATCAAATCAAAACACATCCCTCGTAATCGGACCGAGAACATTGTAACTTACTCAGAAACAGGATCAAAGCAGAAGAACAATGGTCAGAAGAAATCAAGAGAAATTGAATAACCTGGAGACTTGGATGAAGACGAAGCTGAGAGAGAGAGAGATAGACGCTGTAAGAACAATAATGAAAGATTTCGTGGTCGTCACCGTTAACTAAAAAACAAAAAACGTGAAGCGTAATGTTCGCTTGCCGACAAATTTTTAACGCGGACTGTCGTGTAAGCATTCGGTTGGCCCATTTGATCATCTATCATTAGTCCACTAAGGATTCAAAAGACCTTTATTACTTTTCGGCCCTCGAATCTCCGGAAATATTCTAAAAAAGGAACAAACTTTTGTTCGATGAATAAAATACCCCTCTTTCCTCAAGAATTCTGAATACATAAAGGATCAAACTTACGCAGGTAGAGCTCTCATTAAGGCCCTCCCACGCTTGTGTTCAGAAGGATTGGCATGAACAGAATAATAAGAAAAACTTTTGAGGTACGAGTGGAGATTGTCACAACTCAGTATGGTTCCATCATAAGCTGAGACTCCCAAGTGGTTGTCTGATTATTATCGTTGTCCATTACACAGCAGCTATTTCAGGTGGTGCTCAAACAAGGACGCCATCTCGATCTGCAAAAGAACAATAGCGTATATCAAGTGGAAAGCACATTACAAAACATCCGAATTGTAACAAGTTTATGAAATGAACAGATAGAGGTAAGATTTGATGGTGACTTACCGCTGTCAAAGCAGTTTCAGCACCCTTATTCCCGGCTTTGCCACCAGCTCGGTTCAGAGCCTGGAGTTTCAAGTGAAAGGCAACATTTTTAGTTAAGGGAGAAATCCAAACTGGCATATTGCAATTGTACCTGGTCCATGTCCTCGCATGTCAGTACACCGAATATGCATGGAACACCTGCATTTTCAGAATATAAGCTTAGATACTCAGGCAAGACTGATCTAAAACAAGATTGGGTCAGGGAGTGAATAGCTAATAGGGGAACACAAGAATATGCCTTGGTCTTGTTTCGACAACAAACATGGACGAAAGGAACATCAATAATAACCTGAATTGATGCCAGCAGAAAGCACTCCTGATGCAGCGGAGTTGGCAACAGCATCATAGTGGGTGGTGTCGCCTCTTATCTATTCATAACAAGGACAGCTATTGATCAAAGTACATCCTCACAAGCCAAAAGCTTTTCAACAGAAAAAATCCAATCTGGATGTGTTTCGAAGAGAACAATACCACAGCACCAATGCACAAAACAGCATGATATTTTCCCGACTTTCCAAGCCTTTGTGCAACAACCCCAATTTCAAAGCTTCCAGGAACCCACACAACCTGATTCAAGAGAATACATCAGCTTCATCTCCATTGAATCACTGCATAGGAATGTGAAATATGAGTCTTTTCGCAGAAGATTTACAGGTAGGATACATACATCCACATCTTCTTCTTTGACTGAATATTTCTTGAAAGTCTCAAGAGCTCCCTCCAAAAGCAGCTTCGTCACAACCTCATTGAAACGAGCTACAACCTTCCCAAACATAAAACAAGGTGAAACCTAACCTTTCCATTCATCCAAAAGACGTGAAGAAAGAGGGAATACAAAAATCTGAATCTATATCTATCAAAGAGCAAACCCATCAAAACCAATGAAATCAACGGTTACTTTATACTCAGAAGTGTGCTCAAGCCTTTGACATTGTGAACCCAAGAAGCTAAGACTTTCAATGCTTAGGAAAGGTATGGAAATTGTATGAAAAACCCACCACAGCGAATCTAAGACCTTCGCCTTTGATAAGAGACCCTGTCAGCTGGCGAACAGCCGCCGTCTGCACGAACGAAGCACGTAGCTCCTTCTCAATTGCAATTGGGGAAGAAAAACCTAGAATCAACACATCATTTAGAATCTCAGCATTCCTAATTCTAGGAATTACGATAAGCAACTCACCAGATGCAGATGATGAAAACGAGAGGCTGTTGGATTTGTTTACAAGAGAAACGCCATGAAAAGGCGCAGCGGAGCAAGAATTATGGCGGTGGAATCGACGGCTCACCGTTGGCGTTAGGCGGAGGCACTGTGGCGAAGCTAAAGATTCCATCTTTCGTCGGAGAGAGAGAGATGGAGGAGAGAAACCGCGGAAAGGGGTTTTTAATTAACCTCTCTCTCCGACAGAAGCTTCAACTTTTAATCCCACAGTCCAAGCCCTCTAACTCGTCTGGAGGCTTCTAATTTGACTTGCCAAATTTTTTTAAAGGAAAATCCGAGAAGGAAAAAGAAGAGTGAAAAACCCTAAAATCCAACCGTTCGCCGACCGGTTTTACCAGATCCTTTTTTTTTCTTCGGTCGCAAGAGCAAAACTTTTGTCGGTCGGAGGAACTCGGAACAAGTAGAAACCTTGAATTAGTCGAAAAATGGCGGTGAATGGGTAACCATTTCGAGACTAATTTCTGTTGAATGAGAAATCTGTAAGATAATTTACTGATAAAGACATGGTTTTTAATCACAGGCTTATGGCGTCGTCGTCCACTATGCTTCTTCATCGACCAGGGAACCCACGTTTCTCTTTTACTTCTACAATGAGTCCTACGGCGATAATCAGTTGTAACAACCGTGTTCGTTTTGTCGGCAACCGGACACGTTCTCGTTCGGTGGTTTTGTCCATGTCGTCGACGAGTGATGTTGTGGAGGCGAGCAAGCCCATTTCTCCTGGAAGCGGTATCTCCATAATGGTATGGATTGTGTTGTGTCCGTCCTGTTTGATCATCTGATAATTTTCCGGAGATATCTCAGTTATGAGTTTTCACTTTGCATCGCCTTAAAGGTTTGTGTAGTGATATAATTTGCTGGAACCATAAAAGTATTCATGATCCAAGCTGGTGCCTTTTCTTCAAAACAATCTTCTGGGTCAAATTTACATTGTATAAGATCGTTTCTGAAGATGGCGTTTCTTTGTGAGAGTGTTGGTAATTTAGTTTAGCCATTCATATCTCTGATATGCTGCAGGTGAATGGTTGCAGTGGGAAGATGGGGAATGCTGTCATCAAAGCAGCAGATTCTGCAGGAGTGAATGTAGTTCCCACGTCATTTGGATCCGCTGAGGAGGCTGGGAAGATCTTTGATGTCTGTGGAAAGAAGATTCTTGTGCATGGTCCAACTGAAAGAGAAAAGGTTCTGACATCTGTGTTTGAGAAGTATCCAGACCTTATTGTTGTTGATTACACCGTTCCCTCTGCTGTAAATGGTACCTTCCTATTATCTTTTTGAATATCTGGGGATAACACTAATGTTAAAGAATTTGTTTGTCTATTATGGGTTGATTTTGAGTTGTAGTTTTTGTAAAATGTAGATAATGCAGAGCTGTATTCCAAAGTAGGAGTTCCCTTTGTAATGGGAACAACTGGTGGAGACAGAGACAAATTGTATAAGACCGTCGAGGAATCAAAAGTTTACGCTGTGATATCCCCACAGATGGGTAAACAGGTAGTTCATGTGACTGATTAGTTCCATCATGTTTACAAATTAAGATCCCATGTTTACAAATTGGTCCTTTAGGTTGTTGCATTTCTTGCGGCTATGGAGATCATGTCGGAGCAGTTTCCTGGTGCCTTTTCTGGTTATTCCTTGAAGGTATATTTTGTATTGCTCTTCTTCCCCTTACTCTCCACTCCACCAATGCACACATGCCTGAATATATATATATATATATATATATATATATATATACATACATGTGATGTAATGCATCTTAGTACATCTAACAAGGCAGCCGATCTATTTAGGTGATGGAGTCTCATCAATCAAGCAAAAAGGATGCATCTGGTACAGCTAAAGCTGTCATTTCGTGCTTTCAGAAATTGGGTGTCTCTTACGATATGGATCAGGTGTTTTTCCATCGTCCTTACTTGGTTTTCTGAATTTCAGCTAGGAATGCGTGGTTCATCTTCAGTAAGACAAAATCATTGGTTATTTTTGTGAAGAAACGATCTTTATGATCAATCATATTCATTTGCTAACTTTTGTACCAGATAGAATTGATTCGCGATCCTAAGCAGCAAATAGAGATGGTGGGTGTTCCAGAAGAACATATTTCTGGTCATGCTTTCCATCTGTATCACTTGACATCGCCAGATGAGACGTAATGCGAGATTTAAGACTTCTTTGTGTTTCTTTTGCACCTTCTCTTACAGGAAAGTTAATTTTGTCTATTCATCTTCTCTCTTGTTCTTTGCAGCGTGTCCTTTGAGTTCCAGCACAATGTATGCGGAAGGTCAATATACGCAGAGGGTACAGTTGATGCGGTGCTCTTCCTTGCCAAGAAGGTTCCAAAGTTTCCTCCTTTGTGATCACCAAACAATCTTATTCTTCTTTGAGACTGTTCCATGTGATGCAACACGATATTTGCCACTTAATTAGTTGTCTTTGGCCTTCTTCTGTTATGGTCATTGAGATTATAACACATTGTCTGAAAAATAGCAAACTTGTTCATGAACTGCAGATCCAGTCGAAGGCAGAAAAGCGGATCTATAACATGATCGATGTCTTGAGAGAGGGAAACATGCGTTAAACTATAGTTGTGTCCTGTCTGAAGAGCTTTTGTCTAACCTGTGAAGTCTAAAGAGCCCAGAAACCAGAGCATCGATGGTGGATTTGGTGTTTGGCTCAAGTTTATTGGGAAACACTTGATCTGTCTTAAAGACAGGCTTCTGAGAATCATATTTGAATGCTGATTAATGACCTTTCCTAAAATGCAAGAGGCTTTGAGCATTATCACAACTCTAGAACTCTTTAGGTTGTATTGTTCGTTTTGATCTTTAATATTGTCCTGCCTTGATGGTGGATTTGGTGTTTGGCTCAAGTTTATTGGGAAACACTTGATCTGTCTTGAAGACAGGCTTCTGAGAATCATATTTGAAATTGCTGATGTATGACCATTCCTAGAATGCAAGAGGCTTTGAGCATTACGACAACTCTAGAACTCTTTCCGTTGTATTGTTCGTTTTGATATTTAATTTTATTGTCTTGCCTTGATGGTTGAATCGTGTTCTGCACAATGATATCCATGGCTGACGAACTTCTTAGGGTCATTATGAGTATGGATTTTTTTCCCAAAAGTTTTTGTTTTTTTCCCATTTGATAGTCGTAATCTTGGAAATAATTTCAGGGTTTTCTCCAGAATGAGTCATCTTCTTCCCAGGAGAAGCAAGTTCATAGCTTTGATCAGGAAACAATTCTTGGTTCTTTCCGACTATCAAATCAAACCCAGTTCTCCATATCCATATTTCTTCAATTTCCCAAATTGTCGAAGTTCCCAGAGTACGAAATGCCCAAGGGTCGTCAATTGTGTCAGAATCTGCGATTATCTCAGAGGGGTTGGGCATGATCACGGATGAAATGGAGAGCAAAGAGCTGCCTTCAACAATCGAAATCATGAGCGAGAGGGTGGAGTTCTTACACGTTGATGCTTAGTTGCAGTGTGGCTTACTTGAGGATGAACACTTGGGTTGCTTATACGGTGAGCATCCGTGTGAGTCTGAGGGACCCAGGTGCAGAGAGACTGCTGCAAGTTATATCCACCAGAGATCCCCCACAAGAGATTCAGTGGTGACAGAAGCAGTCACGGTTCGATGTTATCTTTCTTGATTCGTGCCTAAGCACCTCAACCATGATGACCTGTAGGAATATTTTAGAAACATTTCAGATAATAGATTAATAGAAGAAAATTGGATTTGTTTTTCCAAGAGTTCATGCCAACCAGTAGGTAATCTCTCATATCAAAAGGGTTTATTCCAAAGCATATGCTCTCCTTTGTGGAATATACCAGGAATATACTTACTTTGAGTGTCACTATTTTTATACATCTTCAGTTTCACACTGCTTCTCCCATGAACATAGGTTTGTTGCAACCTTGAATGTGTTTGTTGATGGCCATCTATGCATTCCTCTCTCCCTGGTCCATGTTTAGATGACCATCAACAAACGTTTTCACCGTTTTTGCATCTCAAACCATATCATTTCCCAACTTTCTCCTATAAAGTAACAGCAAAGGTTCGTGCATCTTCTGTCTCTTTGCGACAGATCATGTGACCGAAACACTCAGAATCCAGAATTTGCAGTCTAATTGTTAGATTTATATCCAAATACATATTGTGTTCTTTTCAGATTCTCATTGGAAATAACCAGAAGCAGGCATTGGAGAAGAATGTGGCATTCATTACTCATGAAGTAGGAATCTGTAGCAAGCAAGCAATATTGACTAACTATTAACAAACGTGTGTGGGACAATGACAGTTATGAACATTGTATATGTGATTTTTGTCAGAAAATGGACAAACCCTCTTGATGTCTGATAAGTCATTTCGGTTTATATGAGGAAGAAAGAGAAGGAGAAGGATAGATAGACAGAGAGCTAGGCAGAACAGGGAATACAGGTGTGGGTTTCTTGCTGAAGAACAGAAGATTGTCTGCAGTTTTTGGTAAGGATGAACGAAAATTTTTTTAGAGTGTTAATTCTGTTATTCGGCTGTTGGGAAGGTTGTTTTTCAACAAGACTGAATATAAATAGTTTGCTATGGGGGGAATTTTCTTTTATGTGATTGGTAGCATCTGAAAAATGTACGGGGCGTGTGGAGGGGTATACACGAGAAACAAAGACCTCTAAATTGTTCTCCATTTTTTTCTGATTAATACAAATACACAGTTTCTTCTAAAAATTCCTATCAACTTGTTATCAGAGCACAACGATTCAACATAAATGACGAGGAGTAATTTTCAGTGGGGAGAGGCGGTGGATGTCATCAATGACTGCTTGACATCACAACAAGAATATATGGAGGCTCAAAACGAGGAGATGCGTTCTATTAAAGAGAAGATGGACTCACTGCAGAAGACGATGCTGGATTTGATGCGAATGGTGAAATACCAACAAAAAGTACCAGAGACAGATGGTACATCGGCGACATCAAACCCAGAAACCTCACAAGTAGCACATACCGTTGAGATGGTTACACAGAAGGGAGACGATCAATTGCTGAAAATGGTTACACAGAAGGGAGACGATCATTTGGCGGAAACGGCTAATCGAACCCTACTGAACCCGGAGGCGAATTGTAAGAAGCTGGAGATGCCGGTCTTCGAGGGAGCGGACATCCTGAACTGGATTGCCCGAGCGGAACGCTATTTCGAAGTGGATAACTACGGGGAAGAGGAGAAGCTGATGATCGCCACCATGAATCTCGAAGGATCGGCGTTACAATGGTTTAATTGGGAAAAGACCAGGAAGGAATTTCTGGATTGGGATGAATTCAAGCTGAGCATCTACAACCGATTTGGAGGGTTCAAAATCGGGTCGGCAAGCGATCGATTGTTCGTGCTCAAACAGACCGCATCGATCTATGAGTATTTGATGGAGTTTGAGGATCTGGTTTCATTGATCACCTCATTACCAGACAGTGTGCTCATCGGCGCATTCATGAATGGGTTACGACCCACTCTGCGGAAGATGGTTCGAGTGTTGAATCCGCAAGGCTTACAAGAGATTATTGACATTTCCCTACGCTTAGAGGATTGTGAGGTGGATTTGGGTGATTTCGTTCCTACGGAAGTAGAGCCGAAGTCGATGAACTTCGCACGACGCAGCTCCTTTTCCGTTGCGAAAGGGCTGGGGAACAACAATCATAACCGAATTCAGGCTTCAGGACAATCCATGATGGGCAATACGGGAGCTAAGGCGACTATGGCTGTGCAACCGAACTACGATAAGCCTCCTGATAATCGAGGTAATTTTCGACATAATACTTTTCGGAGGTTAACAGATGTTGAAGCAGATGAGAGGAGAATGAAGGGGCTGTCCTTCAGGTGTGATGAACATTATTCCTACAATCATCAGTGTAAGCAGCGAGAACTGCAAGTATTGTTAGTAACGGCGGAGGATGAATTCCATGAAGCGGAGGATGAATGGAAGGAGGACATCGAGGAGAATACAGAGGTGGTGACGGAACTCGCTGAATTATCAATGAATTCAATGGTAGGGTTGTCGATCCCAACCACACTGACACTGAAAGGTAAGATTAGGGACCAGGAGGTTGTTGTCATGGTCGACACGTGTGCGACACACAATTTCATTGCTGAAATTGTGGTAGAACGTCTGGGTCTTGTACCGGAGTCGACAAAGTGTTATGGAGTGTCATTGGGAACAAGATTAACAGTAAAAACGATGGGATGTATCGAGGAGTGACGATACAGATACAGGCAGCAACAATTATATGTGACTGTCTGCCGCTACAATTAGGCAGTGTCAATCTAATACTGGGAGTTCAATGGCTACAAACATTAGGGCAGATTCAAATGGATTTTAACAAATTGGAGATTTCTTACAATCTCTTTGGAGTGAATGTGGCATTAAAGGAAGATCCCACTCTCAACAATACCTTGATATGATTTAAAAGTCTAATTAAAATAGCCCAAGATGATGTGCAGGGGTATTGGGTCGAGCTGATGAACATCTCCGTTGAAACACCAAAGCTCAAGGAGGAACCCAAAGAGATTTGTCAACTTTTGAGGCACTATGAGGACGTATTCGTTGAACCAGTGGGATTGCCACCCATTAGAGGGCATGAACACCGGATCAGTATACAAGAAGGGGCAGGACCGATAAGTGTTAGGCCGTACCGTTATCTGCATGCTCACAAAGAAGAGATCGAGAGGTTAGTGAAGGAGATGTTGGCGGCAACAATCATTAAACCGAGTCAAAGTCCTTTTTCAAGTCCCGTTTTATTGGTCCGAAAGAAGGATGAGAGCTGGCGATTTTGTGTAGACTATCGAGCTCTCAATCGTGTCACCATCCTGGATAAATTTCCAATACCAATAATTGATCAGTTACTAGATGAGTTATATGGAGCAACATGGTTCTCTAAGCTTGATTTACGGACGGGATATCATCAAATTCTAATGAAGAAAGAAGACGTGGCTAAGACGACTTTCCGAACACATGATGAGCACTACGAGTTCTTGGTAATGCCGTTTGGATTGACAAACGCACCAACGATATTTCAGGTATTGATGAATCAGGTTTTTCGACCCCTCCTGCGTAAGTTTGTGCTGGTATTTTTTGATGATATGCTTGTATACAGCAAGACCCTAACTGAACATTGCAGATATCTGGATCAAGTGTTACAATATCTCCGGTAACACAAGCTATGCTAACAGGAAGAATTGTAATTTCGGAACTACAACAGTGGAATACCTCAGACATCTAATCTCAAAAGAGGGGGTTTTCACCGATCCTACAAAGACAGAGGCGATGAGGACCTGGGAGACACCAAAGACGGTCAAGGAGCTCCGAAGATTTTTGGGGTTGACGGGATACTATCGAAGATTTGTAAGACACTATGGAATTATTGCGAAGCCACTGACCGATCTGCTGAAAAAAGATGCATTCGTCTGGAATGAAGCAGCAGAACAGGCCTTCCGACAGTTGAAATCGACCATGATTTCAGCCTCAGTTTTGGTGCTCCCTGATTTTGAGGATGTGTTCATTGTGGAGACGGATGCGTCGTG
>CM071861.1:36551911-36569858 GCA_036759665.1 Gynandropsis gynandra | reverse complement strand
GTAATGGATTAGGCGCGGTGCCGATGCAGAAGAAGCGACCAATTATGTTTTTCACTAGGGGATTAACAGAAAGAGAGAAGCTCAAGCCAGTTTATGAACGGGTTTTAATGGCGATCGTGTTCGCGTTGCAGAAGTGGCGTCACTACCTATTGGGACACAAGTTTCGGGTATGTACTGACCAAAAAAGTCTAAAATTTTTACTTGAACAGAAGGAGATCAACTCGGAGTATCAACGATGGCTAACTAAGCTACTAGGATTCAACTTTGACATCATTTACAAACCTGGTCGAGAAAACAAGGTGGCTGATGGGTTATCCAAAAATTGTGCGAGTTGTCGATACCCAGTGTGTTGCAGTTTCATGATTTGCAGGATGAGATTATCCTTCATCCGGAGTTGGGTAAGGTGTGGTGGAAATCAAATACAGGACAAGTAGACCAGCTCAATTACAACATCTGTAATGAGCGATTGATGTATAAGGGAAGAATGGTCATTCCAGAAGACTCGAAGTACATACCATTGATACTATCGGAGTTACATGATGGACCGAGCGGGGGTCATTCAGGAGTTCTCAAGACACTAAAACGAATTCAAGGGTTATTCTACTAGAAGGGTATGAGGAAACAGATTCAGCAATATGTCGCCCAGTGTCCGACCTGTCAGACGCAAAAATATTCTACCTTATCATCGGCTGGGTTACTGCAGCCCTTGGACATTCCGCAGGGAATTTGGGAGGATCTATCGATGGACTTTATTGAAGGACTTCCAAAATCAGCGGGATACAATGTGATCATGGTTGTCGTGGATAGCCTCAGCAAATACAACCACTTCCTCCCTCTCAAACATCCCTTCTCGGCCGAGGAAGAAGCGAGATTATTTACAAAAGAAATCGTTCGGCTTCATGGTTATCCTAAATCAATTGTATCAGATCGGGACAAGATATTTTTGAGTGGTTTTTGGAGGGAACTTTCCAAGTTGGCAGGTACTAAACTGCGTTTCAACACGATCTTCCATTCCCAAACGGATGGACAGACGGAAGTTGTCAATAGATGCCTTGAAACTTACTTACGCTGTTTGACGGGATCCCATCCGAGGAAATGGGAGCACTATCTGCACTGGGCAGAATTTTAGTTCAACACCTCATTCCATTCATCTCTCCAGGAGACTCCCTTTAAGGTAGTATATGGTATAGATCCTCCTCTCATAATCCAATTCGAGAAAGGATCTACTTCCAATTTCGCCTTGGAGAAATCAATGCGGGAACGGGATGATATGCTGGAACAAAGAAAACAACACTTGCAGAGGGCTCAACAACGGATGAAGACACTAGCAGATGAGTTTAGGCGCGAGGTACAGTTTGAAGAAGGAGACTGGGTCTACCTCAAACTGCACCCCTACAGACAACACAATATGGCATGCATGCCCTTTCAGAAGCTAGCAGCACGGTTCTTTGGTCCATTTCGGGTTCTTCGCCGAATCGGTTCCGTGGCATACAAACTGGAGCTCCCTGTGGACGACAAGATACATTCAGTATTCCATGTGTCACAATTAAAAAAGGCGCTGGGCAGCAGCATTGTAGTTCAACCGTTACCCAGAGTTTATCAGGGGATCTTGAACTAACTCTGGAACCTGAAGAAGTGGTGGAGGAGCGCTACAACGCAGAAGGTCATTTGGAGGTGTTGATTCAGTGGAAAAATGCACTGGCACATGATTTGACTTGGTTGCTTGTTCGTGAGGTGATCGAGCAATATCCCGACTTTCAGCTTGAGGACAAGCTGCGACTGAAAGGGGTATTGATAAGCCATTTTCGATTTATGTGAGGAAGAAACAGAGGAAAGAGGGGAGATCGACAGAGAGCTAGGCAGAACAGGGAATACAGGCGTGGGTTTCTTGCTGAAGAACAGAGGACTGCCTGCAGTTTTTGGTAAGGATGAATGGCAAGTTTTTTTAGATAATTGAGTCAGTTTGTATTTCTTTAATATTGTTTCAGAGTGTGTTATTCGGCTGTTGAGAAAGATTGTTTCCCAGCAAGACTGAATATAATAGCTGGGCATGGGGGAAATTTTCTTTTATGCAATTGATAGCATCAAAACACAGTGTATGGGATACGTGGAGGGGTACATACGAAAAAAAGACCTCCAAATAGTTCTCCATTTTGTTCTAATTAATACAAACACAGTTTCTTCTAAAAATTCCTATCAATGTCTTAGAGAGATTATTGCCCTGTTGGTAAAACGGAAGCTTGACTTGGTCAACCACAGGCTATGATGATGAACCCTGCAAATGCATGAATTACCAATTCTTACTGTCATTGTCTCTGTTTTATGAATAAAGATTTGTTATTGAAAGATCACAGCGTGTATAATGAAAATACTGTCTACAGTGGAAAAATTCAAACTAAAAAAAGAGTTTCATCAGTAGGGAGGACGTAGTAACAAAGGAATCAGTTCTAAACTATACTCCGAGGAAGTGATTCTTGTAGCATGACATCCAATCTGAATCCTCGGAACGAATCAGGCCTCCCCCATCAGTGCTTATTGACTCTGCTGCAGAACATGGAATGTCAGCAGTATGCAGCAATTCTCTGCCTTTTTCTGCAGAAGCAATTTCTGTGCTGACAAGCTGACCACACAATTGAATACCTCTTTTATCAGTCCTCATGTGGAAATCATTATTCTGAATCCATTTAGGTTTCGAAAATTGTTCGACCCTTGAACCATTCACAGATTTGTCTTCATCTGACAGGTCTCTACAGCTATCAAACTCATCACTTTCAGGTATCTGGATATCTGTTTCTTCCCTCCATGACATAGTACCCAGTGTCGAATTGGAATGACAAGAATTTCTGTTGCCTATAACTCTCTGAAACTGTGAAAAATCAACGGAATCAGAAGACATGGCCAGAGATTCAAAATGAAAGCTTGAAGTGTTTGGATCCCAAGACGAAGAATGATTCTTTGGCGACAAACTTGCCGACTGAAGAGCCACTGTCGGTGAATCACAATCTGAACCAAGGTCATGACTCTTATGTCTTTCGGCCTGGGACCATGATAGACCTTGATAATTAGCTGAGCTTGAGTTGGATTCTGGTGTTTGAATTACATTCTCACTTCCCAAAGTGTCAATGGAGGAGGGTGACCTTTTGTCTCCTATAGCATACTTATGATTCATCATTTCTTCCGAATGCAGAGAAGGATCTACCTTACAAGTCGGGGTAATATCACATGCTGAAGCTATATATTTATCCGATGAAGGGTGAATTAAACTTTTGATGTTAGAAAGCTCACTTGGAGAAACCAAAGAACCAGTACTTCTCCTCATCCCTTTACCGCTATGCTCAGGAGAAAAACTTCTGCCGCTGCTGATGTTGCATATATCTGAAGAAATACTAAGATACGACCTTGGTGAAGGGGTACCTGAGCCTTCAAACCCAACTACCCGTTGAAACTGATACAAACCATCATCTAATATTTCCTTCTCATGTTCTTTCTCCTCATCACAGGGAGATGAAAGCCACTGCATAGATGCATCAGCAGGCAAAGGCATCGTTAACACAGTAGAATCACTAATGGCAAAATCTGCTTCATCCACATCATCAAAATTATTCAGTGGTTTAGGCTTACTTAACTTCAAACCATTTTCACCTACAATGAGTATCCCTTTAGGCCTACATTTCCTCTTATCACTGACACCCGAAAGTAAATGCCCAGTGGCGTAACAAATTTGTGATTTTGAGGCTTCTGACAACATCATAGACGATCCACACTGTAACTCCGGAGATACTGATTCCTGTACAGGGGGTGTCCTGTCATTACTACTACTACCGTTGCTTGGTCTACCTCGAGCAGAAACTTTAACGGTACTGCCATTGCCGTCACCAGATCCGATTCCTAGTTTAGACACAGGAGTCACATGGGCACTATTGTCTTGAATTCTCACAGTAGTTCCAGTCTCCTTTTGCTTAAGCTCTCTAGAACCAGAAGATAAGTCATCAAAAGCTGAAGTTTTGTTAGAGTTCAGAGTTCTCTTAACGGTGGGTCTCTTCCCAGACTGCCCCAAGCGTGGCATTGTAGTGGTTCTCTTGAATTTCAGGGGTTGCTGCGAAGTGGGTTTCTCAGAAACATTGTCTTTTAGCTTGATTTCTCCCAAAACCCTAGATTTATCTCTCAGTAAGGGTTTATTTAATTTAGGAGCTGATTTGGGAGTTTTAGAGACAGATTTCACAGGTCCACGACCTAGAGAAGCTCCCAAAGAAGATGAAGATGAAGATGAAGATGAACAGGAATGGGAAATAAAGAACCTGACACGACCGTTTGGAGCTTCACCGGAAACCGACCCAGAGTTTCCGCCACTGCTGCTGCTACCGCCGGCGCCGGAGCTTCTACTGTTGTTGACATCTCTCAACGGTTTCCGTGGAATCCGCTCCTTCGACGGAAGCTGCGGCTTAGGATGCGGTTGAGAGAACTTCTTCCTTTGTGGGATTGAGGAAGATGATGATGACGATGACGATGACGTTCGATTCATCGTTCAGACATTCCAAAACCTCCCCAAGTCCCTTACTCTTCTTCGGATCTGATTTTCAAATGAACCTTTGGCGGAGGCGTGTGTCATTTTCTTTCGTCATTTCATTTCTGTTCTTTAGATATCTGCCTCCATATTTCTAGGTAATTACGGAATTATCCTACTTTTTTGTTCTTAGAAGGGAAGGGTAAAACGGTCATTCCCTTGAAAAAAATGACACGTCCGCCGATGCCATAACGGCTATTCGCCACCGCACTTTTCTCCACTTTTCTAAGAGGGAGAGAGAGAGAGAGATGGGAGAGATGGGAGAGATGCGGAGAGAGATAAGAGCGGTCGTACTTGACGAGTCCGTATTGCTTAGCTCCAACGATGGTGATCGTGATTCGCCGCGGCTGCGACCATCGGTACCGGCTCTTCTCCGGCGGCTCCGCCACTCCATGATCCGTACGGTACGATCCATCTGCTCCTGTTTTAGCTCAAACAGTGTAATTGAACAAATTCCTAAGAATCGAATCCACGATTCCTCTTGCATTTCAGATCAGAACTAATTTCTGCTAGTAAAGTTGTTGCATGCCCAAGTTCATGTGTTGTCTGAATCCTTTGGTGTACTGTTTCTTTCGTAATTCTCTAGGGATCCCATGTACTTGCAACCTGATCCGTTTCAGTGAAGTTTCATGGGAACTGGAAAGTGATTATACCTTATTTAATTAGACTTCATTTTTCTCTGGGATTGCTGAAAACTGGAGCGATATTTTATCAATGTTTCTTTCTTGAACATTGATTGATGTCGTTCTTTTGGTGGTGTTGTTAATCATGTCGATGTTGATTCCTTTCTCAAATAAACCGATTCCAGTAATTTGAAATTCGTTTTTTCTACCATGCAGGGGATATCATATGGGCTTGATCTTCCGGAAAACAAGGTTTATCTTTTTACAAAAAATCCCACTCAGAATTGACCAATCTTCTCTTTCAAGCTAATGATTGTATTCAAGTACACACCATGGCCTTGTATAACTCATAACATTTGGCTGTCTTTGCTTCGTCTTCATTATGTCATAGGTGGATTTGCTGAGAAAGACGGCCATGGAATATTCAATTGATTGCTTCCCTTTGGAGACTTCTTCAGCAGGTGTTGCTTTTGGTGATACTCTCAAAGCATGGGATAATGGTGGGAGAATTTTGTATGTTGCTTCAGGCAGTAAAGAAAATGTCCTGCGTGAACCATGTTGCAGTCAGCTCGTCGTTGTGCTTGGTGAGTAACCGAGACAATATCCTTTCCCATGAAAGCTTATGTGTTGTGATTTTAAGTTTTGGACTCGTTGTATGCGTAAAATCTTGTAAAATAGTGAACGCCTGTAGCAAGGTACTTGCAGGTCTGGTAGCAAGCCATCTTTTTGCCAATTTTAGGTTTTCTTTTTTCTCTAAATTGTATCATGTTCAAAGAATTTTTGTAAAATTTCGATTTTGTGTAAAACAGTTTAAGAAACATAAAAGAAAGAAGCACTAACATTAGAGATAAAAACGAGGGTGGAGAGTATGTACTTATTACTTTCATGAAGATCCAAAAGCTTTTGGCTTATTTATAAGCCTTATCTGGATCTTGCCTGGATTTCAGATGCTGGAGATAGCGATTCTTGTGAACCTAGCTTGTTTCGAATCCGAAGTCTTATGGAGTTGCCATTGACTATTTGCTGCCTGAACAAAGAGGTATGTCATAAAGTTATTTTTGGTTCATACAGAAAGTTTCTTAAATTGGAGAAAGATACTTGTTTCTTTTAAGAAAGCACGAATCTATGGGCCAGAACCTGCTTGCACCTTCATTTTTTGATGTTACCTCCCAAAACAGGCTATGGGAGATGGTGCTGCTATAGTTGGTTACATTATGAAGCCATCTCGGGTGGAAGACTTTGCCAAGGTAAGAATTATTAGGTTCTTACCGATTTAGATCCATAAATTGGACTTCTATGGCTTGTTTTGTTTACATGAGAATGCAAAAAGAATTGATTTGTCAGATCCTGCAACCCAGTTTAATTCTGATGTGATGCATAAGCTTGTGAGCTAGCCACGGTCCTTGTCCTAGGCTGATAGATCATGCCCATCTTTCCGTTTTGGTTAGGTTTGATCCACGAATGTTGTATGTTTATACGTTATGTTCACTGTTTTAAACATTTTAATTTTGCTGACTTCCTTAGAGGGGTGCTTTACCCATGTATCCTACTCCGAACGGCTTGATATTTCTGCCCCTCATGTTTGAGTTTCCTCTTTCATCTCAAGTCAAACATGCTGATATCATTTCCCACAAAGCAACCGATGAAATCTTGTCCATTCAACTGAACTGCTGCTCCTCAAACTCCTCTGTTGCAGTTACATTCTCAACAGGCATGGAGGAACTACGAAGGTAAGATTCTTGAATTTCAGATAAACCAACAAGTATAGTTAAGATTCCTTGGAACCGAGAAATCTATCTAGCTCAATGAACACTCAAAATATCCTCCATACAAGTCTGTAATACAACTGTAAGTTCCTTGCAGGTATATGGAAAACCAAGTTTCTTCTGTTGTAGTTGACCCTCTCGTCAATATTTATCCTGTCCTGGACCGACTCAAGATGCAACACATTCTTCTTGGATTGGATGACCTTACTGCAGCTGGCCGAAAGATAAGGGGCGCTTGTTTTCTCAAGGTCTTCATCTTTGTTTTTCTCCATGCCTTACATCTATTACATGATATGTTCTTCAGGGTTGTTGCAGAAAGTCTTTCTACTTTTGTAGATCTGATGAATGTCTACTATCTGCAGGTTGACAGTTTCGATGAACCTGATTTGGCTCACAAGTTATCCACTTCTGGCCTGTCTCTTCCATGCATTGTGAAACCTCAGGTCGCCTGTGGTGTTGCTGATGCTCACAGCATGGTGATTATTTCCTTATTATATCTTTCTCGATCTGATATCAAGCGTTTTGCGTTACTCATTACTCTCTGAAACATCGATTTTCTTGTTTTCACGTACCTTTCCTCTGATGTCTCAGGCAATTGTCTTTCGAGTTGAAGATTTTAAGGGTCTGAATGTTCCTCTTCCGGTTATTATTCAGGTAAGCCAATGTAACATCCGTTTGTTTCGATATCATATCAATTGGAACATGACAAAGAACCTTGTGGATGATTATTTCCTCGGACGCCTATCGTTTTCAGGAATACGTGGACCACTCGTCCAGGATTTTCAAGTTTTATGTCCTTGGGACGAAAATATTCCACGCAGTCAAGAAGTCAACTCCTAATTCAGACTGCTTGAGGAAATCAGCTGAAGAGAATGGTCTCAAACCTATTTTGTTTGATAGGTAGAACTAATATCTTCCCTATATTCATCTCTGATTGTTCATGAACATAAGATTTGACCTGTTAGTGATCATAACCACGAATGGTTCCGCCCCTTTCGCAGCTTAAAGTCTTTGCCAACAGGTAACTCGATCCAGAACTCCGTTAACGAGGTTGACTTAGGATTAGTTACAGACGCTGCAAACTGGCTGAGAAGAAAGCTTGATCTTACTATCTTTGGCTTTGATGTGGTTGTAAGTATCTCATTGTCCATTGTATAACTAAGTCTTTCAGACAAGACTGACGTCAAGGTTTTTCCAGATTCAGGAAGGAACCGGAGATCACGTGATTGTAGATCTAAACTACTTGCCGTCGTTCAAAGAAGTCCCTGATGACGTGGCAGTTCCTGCATTCTGGGAAGCCATCAGAAACAGGTTTGAATCATGGAAGAACACTACACAAGCCTGAATGTTTCATGATTTAATGTAACTCCTGAAGCTTTAAGTTTTTCAGTTTTTGTTTGTATTGTAACCTAATTATGGAACTATTTAACCTTTTTAACCCATGTTTTTTTTATGTAAGTACATCTCTTTTTTTTTCAATCTAAGTAATAATTGGTGTCCGATTCGGTTATTATATTATATGTATCCAAATATTTTTTAGGATTTTACTATAGATTCATACTCGGATACAAATATATAATATTCATTTTAACTAAATGGTCGATCGCCCTAGAACTTCCCATTTATACCGAATTCACGTAGATCCGTTTCCGAATGGAATCGTCGGTTTTAATTTTTGTTTGTTTTTTTGTGTGGTTATTATTATAAAATAATAATATTATGTGAATGTCTTTTGAGTTTTTCCAACTCTTCATATTCTCTATTTACTCTCCCACTTTATTTCTATTTAATTCTATGAATTATGACTACCTTATCTCTTAATCTATTTGTTTGTCTCTTCATCTATCCTTGTAAGCCTATAAATAGAGGCAATTTCATTTGTAAATGTACACTAGAGAATCATTCTTCAATAAGAATTATCTCCTCCTCTCTCCTGCTCTCTTCTCTCAATATTGTTTCTATTTCTTTTATAATACGTTATCAGCACGAAGCTCTGTTTTTCTTTCAATCTTTCGAGGTTTTTTTTCTCTTAATCATTACAATTTTTTTTTTATATTTCAATATTATAGTAAGATCGAAATAACTAAGTATGCTCTACACTCGCCATTTATATGGATCTTGTGTATCAGAAAAGTTATAATTTGATCTGATATTTTTCAAATCGTTTACATTTTTTATATATATGTGTATATATATACATATATATTTAGTGTTTAATTAGGAACTTAATTATGTGACCTTTACACGCTAGAAGGTGGTCTTGATTCATTCCCTATATCAATTAGTGGATCCTTTTTCTTTTATTATTAAAACTCGGATTATATCTGATTGATATATATATATATATATGGGGTACGATGAAGCTAAAAATACTAATTTGTAAACTATCCACGTATAGCTATTATTTGACATAATATGGAATTGAATGAATAAATGCAAAATTTAAATATTTTAATAACGGTTCTTTTTGAATTGAATGAATAAATGCAAAATTTAAATATTTTAATAACGGTTCTTTTTGAATTGAATGAATAAATGCAAAATTTAAATATTTTAATAACGGTTCTTTTTGAAACAAAAGTAGAAACGGACATCTAAGCAATTAAAATATTAATTATCATCATTAATGTAATTAATTACTTTTTTTTTGAAAAAAAACCAGAAAAATTATGATATATTTTTTCTTTTTCAATTAATTAGTCATTTCAATCTTTCGAGCATCAACATGTCAAACCTTGTGAAACTAGAGTTTGAGGCTCTCGACATATCCGGCAAAAAACTATTTGTCATGGGTGTTAGATGCGGAAATACATTTGGATGCAAAAGGTCTCAAAGAGACCATTGGTGTTCCGAATGAATCTTCGAATCAAGATAAGGCATAAGCCATGATTTTTCTCCGTCATCATCTTCACGACGGATTGAAAATTGAATACCTCACGGTCAAAGATCCTGCAGATCTTTGGAAATCGTTGAAATAGAGGTATGATCATAAAAAAAAAACCATGATCCTTCCAAAATTCATTATTATTGGATGCATAGACGTTTCCAATATTTAAAAACTGTGAGCGAGTATAACTCAGCAATATTTCGAATAAGTTCACAAATGAAACTATGTGGTGAAACCATCACTGATTGTGATATGATGGAAACACATTATCCACGTTTCATGCATCTAATGTGCTTGCATCAACAACACCGTGAAAATATTGGGATCTAATCTCTCGTCTCCTTGTTGCTAAGAAAAATAACGAATTATTGATGAAAAATCATGAATCTCGTTCCACTGTTCTGCTCCATTCCCTAAAATGAATGTCGTAGCATTTAAAAATTATCGTGGATGTGGATGAGGAAAAGGTAGAGGTTATTCCCACAGTGGACTAATCAATTACAATGCTAAAAATTGAAAATGAGAGAATAATTATGGAGGCAAGAGTAAGAAAGAAAGTATTTGCCACCGATGTGGGATGCATGGATATTTGGACGCGTACTTGTCATACTCCTAAGCATTTTGTAAACATCTACCAAGAGTCATTGAAGAATAAAGGAAATGATGTTGAATCTAATTTCGTTGTCAATGACCTCCAATAAGATTATTGAAGGATTGGATGACTCCAACAAATTTATGGAAGACATAGATGATCTGATGTCCCTTGACATTGTCCATTTCCTTATCCATCCTGAAGATGGAAATGATCAGAAGTGATAAAGAAGTTTTTCATTTTCTATTTCAATATTATAAGTTATGTGTTTTTTTTATGTTTTTCTAGTTATGTTGAACTTTTAGTCCTGTTTATTTTGATAAAATTTATGCAATATAAAGTTTCTTTAAACTAATGTCTATTTATTCGTATTTATTTTTCATTTGTATATATTATGAATTTGAATCAAATGAAGATCCAAGATAAGGATTTATGTCTCGCGGACAGTGCTACGTACTACACACATCATTCTTAAAGAAAAGAAAACATTTTTCAAATTTAAGAAATGATCAAGCACATATCAATACCATATCGAGATGTGCAAAAATTGTTGAACGCTCCGGAAGAGCAATTTTTATGATGCCAAAAGGCACAAAATTTATCATTGACAATGCCTTATATTCAGCAAAGTCTTCAAGAAATGTGTTAAGTTTCAAGGATATTCATATGAATCGATATCACATTGAAACTATGAATGAAAAATGCATTAAATACTTTTGTATTACCTCAACTATGATGAGTAAGAGACGTGTGTTAGAAAAGTTGCCCGCTTTTTCATCTGGTTTATATTTCACATCTATTGAGATGATTGAAGTATATAATACAGTAAACTCGAGGTTTACAAATAATTTCAAAGTTTGGCATGACTGGTTAGGTCATATCGGTTCAACGACGATGCGAAAAATTATTGAGAATTCATGTGGTCACTTGTGGAAAAATCATAAGATTTTTCAAACTCATGAATTTTCTTGTGTTGCATGTTCAAAAGGAAACTGATAATAAGACCCTCACCAGCTAAAATAAAGAATGAATCATTATCATTCCCCCTTGCAGAATCTTTTATAAAACGAATCCAATGGATTGCAAGACCATTGCTTATGAAATCTAATCTCCCCGTTTGGGCATGGGGAGATGCAGTTTTGCATGCAGCACAACTAATACGCATCCGACCAACTAGTTATAATGAACATCCCCCTTACAACTGGTTCATGGCTATGAGCTAAATATTTCCCATTTGCGTATTTTTAGATACGTAGTATATATCCCAATTAATCCACCACAACGAACAAAAATGGGACCTCAAAGGAGAATGGGAATATATGTTGGGTATGAATCTCCATCAATAATAAAATATATTGAACCAATGACTGGAGATATTTTCACTGCAAGATTTGCAGATTGTCATTTTGATGAATCATTATTCTCAACATTAGGGGGGAGAAAACAAACAGTTGGAAAAGGAAATATCATGGATTGTATTATCATTAAAAGGTTTAGATCCTCGAACAAAATAAAGTGAACTAGAAGTTCAAAAGATAATACATTTACAAGGTATAGCAAATCAATTGCCAGACGCATTTGCTAACCATGATAGAGTAATAAAATCTCATATTCCAGCTGTAAATGCTCCGATAAGAATTGAAATCCCAGAAGGAAAAGCAAACAAAATGGCTAGTGAGTCTAAGACACGCTTGAAACGTGGTAGACCACTTGGTTCCAAAGATAAACTTCCTCGAAAAAGAAAAGGAGCAACTAATCTTGATGGTCAAAATGATGACGTATCTCCAGAAGAGATCATTGATATGGTTAATGATGAAAGTAATCAGGTACCTGAAACCAATGAAAATGAAGAGATCTCAATTAACTATATCAATACAGGAAGAAGATGGAACCGAAAAGAAATAATTGTCGACAATATTTTTGTTGAAAATATAGCGCGCGATATAATAAATGAAAACGAGGATCATGAACCTACCTCTATAGAGGAATGTAGAAATAGAAATGATTGGCCAATGTGGAAAGAGGCAATCAAGTCTGAATTAGACTCTATTAAAAGGAGAGGAGTTTTTGGACCAATTGTCCAAACACCAGAAGGAATCAAACCAATTGGAAATAAATGGGTATTTCTACGAAAGAAAAATGAACAAAATGAGATCATTAGATATAAAGCAAGACTTGTTGCTCAAGGTTTTACCCAAATTCCTGGTGTTGATTATGAACAAACATATTCGCCTGTGGTGGATGCAATAACGCTTCGATACTTGATAAGTCTGGCAATGACCGAAAGACTTGAAATGCGCCTCATGGATGTGGTCACGGCTTATTTGTATGGCTCGTTAGACCATGATATATATATGAAAATCCCTGATGGATTTAAAATGCCAGAAGCATGTAATAATTCTCGAGAAATATACTCTGTTAAATTAAACAAAGCGTTGTATGGGCTAAAACAATCTGGACGGATGTGGTATAATCGTCTTAGTGAATATTTGATAAAAGAAGGATATAATAATGATCCTATATGCCCATGTGTATTCATAAAAGGATCAAAATCAAAGTTTGTTATAATTGCGGTTTATGTTGATGATTTAAATGTGATTGGAACTCCTGAAGAGTTATCACAAGCTATGCAATGCTTAAAGAAAGAGTTTGAGATGAAAGACCTTGGAAAAACAAAATTTTGTTTAGGTCTTCAAATTGAGCATCTGGAAGATGGAATATTTTTGCATCAATCATCCTATATAGAAAAAGTACTTAAAAGGTTTTACATGGATAAAGCGCACCCTTTAAGTACTCCTATGGTAGTAAGGTCATTAGACATTAATAAAGATGTCTTTAGACCACGTGAGGAAAATGAAGAATTACTTGGTCCTGAAGTACCATATCTTAGTGCTATTGGAGCACTAATGTATCTTGCTAATAATACACGTCCTGATATATCTTTTGCAATAAGTTTATTGGCAAGATATAGTTCCTCGCCAACTCGAAGACACTGGAATGGTATAAAACATATCTTTAGATATCTTCGAGGGACCACAGATATGGGCTTATATTATAATAACTTATCAAAACCAAATTTAGTTGGTTATGCAGATGCTGGATATTTGTCAGATCCTCATAAAGCCCGATCTCAATCTGGGTATGTATTTACTTGTGGGGGAACCGCAATTTCATGGCGTTCTATAAAACAAACATTGGTAGCCACTTCAACAAATCATGCAGAGTTATTAGCTATTCATGAGGCAAGTCGTGAATGCGTTTGGTTGAGATCATTATCTCAATATATTAGGGAGTCATGTGGTCTCCCAATTGATAAAAATATCCCTACAATATTGTTTGAGGATAATACTGCATGCATAGCTCAATTAAAGGATGGTTACATTAAGGGTGACAAAACAAAACATATTTCACCTAAATTTTTCTTTACCCATGATCTTCAACAAAATGGTGAGATAGATGTTCAACAAATAAAGTCTAGTGAGAATCCAGCTGATTTATTCACTAAGGCATTACCTTCGAGATCATTTGAGAAGATGGTTTCTTTAATTGGAATGCGTCGTTTGAAAGATATAAAATAATGATCTTATCAGGGGGAGAAAAGATATGTGTTGCACTCTTTTTCCCTTTTACTAAGTTTTTCCTATTAGGTTTTCTTAATAAAGGTTTTTAACGAGGCAACATATCTATTCCATATCATTAAGGATATGTATTCTTTACTAGGGTTTTTCTCTACGGGTTTTACCTAGTAAATTTTTAATAAAGCATATTCCAATTACTCAATAGACATTCAAGGGGGAGTATTATAAAATAATAATATTATGTGAATGTCTTTTGAGTTTTCCAACTCTTCATATTCTCTATTTACTCTCCCACTTTATTTCTATTTAATTCTATGAATTATGACTACCTTATCTCTTAATCTATTTGTTTGTCTCTTCATCTATCCTTGTAAGCCTATAAATAGAGGCAACTTGTTTGTCTTTGTCTCTTCATCTATCCTTGTAAGCCTATAAATAGAGGCAATTTCATTTGTAAATGTACACTAGAGAATCATTCTTCAATTATCTCCTCCCTTTCTTTCTCCTTCCCCCAATCCCTAAACCCTAACCTTTACATCCTCAGGAACCCTAATTTTCCTCCCAAAACCCCTAAATCTGCTGCTGTAATTTTTACTTGATTCGCCACTCATGGCTGATCAGCAAACCCTAGATTCATCCACTCCTCCTCAGTCCGATGATCTACCTCACGTCCAGTCTTCTGCTGCTTCTACTACTGTTTCCTCTTCTTCAGATCCGACTCTTTCCAGGAATCTCTCGTCTAGTCGGCTCAACGCCGGAGCTCCAGAGTTCGTGCCTGGTCGAGCTACTCCGCCTCTGCCGCAGCCGAGGATGACGATCCCTGCTCCTCCGCCGCCGGGTATGCTTCATATGTACCACCATCCCCCGCCCTTTCGTGTACCGATTCAGGGGCCGGTTCCGATGCCTCCTCCGCCTCACATGGTCCATTTGCAGAATCACCATCATCAGTTTGCACATCACACCCCTCACCATCAAAATAGTCATGTTAGTCAGCAGTTTGCCCCGGTGCGGAATCACGGCCATCTCGATTATCAGCAGCGCGGCGGAGGTGGGCAGTTGGATTCCGATGTGGTCGTGAAGAAAGGCGATCACGATCGCCGGAAAGATCACAAGAAGGATCGTGCTGAAAGTGGAGGTTCTGTTTCTATTGATCCCAAGAGTGGTTTACCGGAGGACATTGTCCAGAAGATAGTGAACCAGGTGAGCTTCAATCTGTTGACAGCTCTCACTTATTTAGCTATATTCGTCATGGATTTATGACTGTTGTTCATGAAGTAACCCAGAATTTTTCTGTGCCCTGTATCCTTGAAATCTGCGGAAGATAGAGTAGGATATTAGCTTTTTCAGTTATTTAGTGATCTGGGTATCGAGGAGTGAAGAAAAGCTGTGTGAGAGCAAGGCTGTTTTTACGTGATGCATGCTTAAGGAATGTGGGAAGCATATAAATGGATGCAGGGTCGAACTGTGTGATGAATTTATAATCCTATTTGATTTCTGATCAACGCGGAAAGAACTTTTTTTTGTCAGTGGCTAGGGAAGTAGTTCCAGTTTTTATGGTTGTATTTGGTTTTGCTTCTAAATTTTTTGTTTATTATTCCGGCCACTTTCAGGTTGAGTATTATTTTAGCGACTTGAATTTAGCAACCACTGATCATCTAATCAGATTCATCAACAAGGATCCTGAAGGAAATGGTAAGACGTCTGTTGATAAACTCATACATATTTTAGAATTCTATGGGCTTTTCTTGAAAGTGTTGCTCTATATCCATGCAACTGTTGTGAATCTGAGCTAGTGACCAAAGAAGTTAATATCTTTAGTTTGTTGTTCTGAAATTCAGATCTTACCTGTAAATCCATTAATTTATTTCTCGATCTCTCTTGTAAAAATATCGTACTTTTTTCGCTAAAACTTTTCTATTGTATTTCAGTGCCAATCCATGTTGTTGCATCTTTCAAGAAGGTTAAAGCCGTCATTAGCAGTAATTCTCAGCTCGCTGCGGTGCTGCAGAGTGCCTCAAAGCTCGTTAGTTTCTTTCGTTCTTTTTCTTTGTGTCCATTTTCTCTGAGCTTAGATGCATTTTGTTACCTTTGTGCTCTTATTGTTGAAGTTAAGAGAAAAGATACTGACGATTTGGGTCGACTAACAGGTCGTTAGTGAAGATGGAAAGAAAGTGAGACGTCAACATCCTATTACAGACTCCGCTATAGAAGAACTTCAGGTAGTTCTTTCAAGTTACTGTCTCAATCACTCATGTTATATTACATATCTGGAATTCCTCTATAATGTTCTTGTTAGACCTTTAGACTAATGTGTAAAACTGAACCATATACAGTCACGCATTGTTGTTGCTGAAAATTTACCTGAGGATCATTGCTATCAAAATTTGATGAAGATTTTCTCGACAGTCGGAAGGTACTGTTTGTTGTTCTTATGAATCTAAGAATTATTTTAACAGATTTATACATCAATAAAAATGTTCGGGCAGTCACTGAAATTATCAATAATTTTCCAGTGTGAAGAACATCCGCACCTGCCAGCCTCAAAATTCTGGCAGTGGTGCTCCATCAGCTGCCAGATCTGCCAAAAATGATGGTGCACTTTTCACTAACAAGGCAACCAACTATATGCTCATCGTCATATCTCCTCTAATGTCTCTAAAATTGAAACTGATGCTGCTTAATGATGTATGCAAAATTGAGTCTTCTTTGTTCTTGTAGGTACATGCATTTGTTGAGTATGAGACAGTTGAGCTGGCTGAAAAAGCAGTAAGTCTCTCATTACTTCATCTCTTAGGTATTTTTCTTGTACTAATGTGATAACCGAGGCCTGTTGTTTGACAGGTAACCGAATTAAATGAAGAAGGAAACTGGAGGAGTGGTCTTAGGGTCCGGTTGATGCTTAAACATCAGGTATTATGTGGTTTAGGATATAGCAAGGAACCTTGCATTCATCGTCCTTCTTGCTCTTGATTGCGAGACTGTCATGAATTTAGTGTTCTCGAGATATGTAGCTCGATACATGTACTTAACTATTGTCATAGTTGTGTACAGACAAAGGATCAAAAACATGTTCAAGGACGAGGCAGAAAAGGGCAGGACGCGGAAGCGCAGCATGAGGAAGATGATGCTACTATATCTGAGCAGCAGCCAAATGAGAAACAATGTGAAGACTCATTAGGAGAATGGGATGCTCCCGAGCATACGGTAGACGCCAAAACACTTGAATCTGATTAAATACATGTATAGGGTAGACGCCATTGATTCTCATTTCATTAACAGGGTGAGGAGCATGGAAATGAGAAGACGGGTGGGCAGAGAAAAGGGCGTAACAGAGGACGGGGAAAAGGGCGTGGAAGAGGTCAACAAAACCATTACAACCACAACGGCCGTGGGAATCACCATCACGTGGGGACACCGCCTTCAAACAATCTGATGAACAATGCAGAGCAGCCAAAGCCGCAACCACCTCCTGGACCACGGATGCCGGATGGAACAAGGGGATTCTCGATGGGACGGGGAAAGCCCGTGGTGGCTCTCAACACGGAATGAGATGAGAGTGGTGATGGGGTTGCCAACATTGGATGTAATGATTTTGTGATATTGGTGGAGAAGGAGAGATTGAATCCTTTACTTATGCTATCCAAAGCTAAAGGGACAAAATTTGTACTAGGATTTTTGGGGCTAGATTTATTTCCTTTTTTTTTTAATGTCGAAGACACTTTGAATAATCGTATCTTCTTATAGAAGAAAAGAAAATAATTGTGTGTGGTATGAGTCTCGTGCCATAGACCTTTATGAACATCGATTAACTCTCTTTTGTGCGCAAATGGAAAATGGACAAATTCTGGTCGTCCTTCCAGGAAAAAAAAGTTTCGAAAAATTATCAAATAGGTTTATTTTAATATATATGCATCGAATTAACAAATGGCCTATTAGC
>CM071861.1:36517451-36551571 GCA_036759665.1 Gynandropsis gynandra | reverse complement strand
AGGCCTTTGTTAAAGAGAAAACCCATCCCTGCCACTGTAAGAGGGAAATTATTGACTTGGACTTCGAACAGGAGACTTGCGTTGACTCCACAAAAATATAATTTAAATAAATTTAAAATTAAAATTAAAATCAAAAGGCCTATTAGCTCAGCTGGTTAAAGCGTCGTGCTAATAACGCGAAGGTCGCAGGTTCGAGACCTGCATGGGCCATTTCTTTTTTTTTTTTCGGTTTGATAAATTTTTTTAATATAATCTGTTTTCTTTAAAGACGGACCATCAAAATTTCCGCCTAAAACCACAACCTTCCGTTCAAGACTCTCTCCTCATTCCTCAGTTGAATTGTGTGTGTGAGAAAGAGAGGTATTCCAAACCGTAACAATGGTGGATCCTTCTCCTCAAAACCCTAGCTCCGTCACCTCTCCGCCTCTATTCCTCCACTCTCCTCCTTCTCAATCGGAACCCTCGGTTCTACCGCCGCCGTCTCAAACTTCCTCCGTCATCCCCTTCCCCAAGGACCTCAGACGACCGAAGCTCCGCGTGACTTCGGAATTCGACAGCGACAGCCTGGTATTCTTCCACAAACTCTCCTGCAAGCTCTTCGATAACCTCGGCAAGCTCAAGCTGTCCTTCCAGAACAACGCTCAGCGCCAGGTCTCACAGCCGCAGGTCTCTTTTACCTCTAAGTACCTCTCCGTCCTCTACGATCTCGAGGAGCGTAATACTTTCCTTAAGAGCACCGTCGACGTTGGCCCTCGCCTTCAGCTTCGTGCTCTTCATAATGTCAAGGTACACGTTTGCTCTTGGGATTTGATTGATTCAGATTTACTTACTTTGTTGTCCATTAATTTCGTCTAGGTCTCGGTTATTGCTCATATCGTTCTACTTGTTTGATAAAGTATCAATTGGACTCTACATTAGATTTTTAAATTGGTTAAAGCCCAGTCTTCATATGGAAGACGAAGAGTTCAAAATGTGAAACTTGGGTATGCTATTCACGATTTTTGTCTCTACAAAACTGTTCTGACCAAAATATCATGAATCTTGAATGTAGATTTATGTTCATCAAAGGGTGTATTTGAGTTATATCTAGGATTGATAAAGTCATATGGTTTCTTGTTGAGATGCTCTCTGTTGGCTTAGTGAGTTGCTCTTTGTTGGCTTAGATCGAACTATTTGAATCTTTTTGTACTCGCTTTACTGTGTTTCTGATGTTTAGGGTTTCAATGTATATTTTCCAGGCACAAGAAGGGGAAGTGGTGATGGAGGCAAATCTGGGTGAACCTGGCTATTCTTTGGAATTGTCATCCCCAGTCCCTATCGCTGGTTATGTGAGTGTAACCCTTTTTATACAATCAACTCAGTGTTTGTGTGTGGTAGTTTACTATGAGCCCTGAGTTTGGTCTCTAAATCGCCTACTTTGGTGGCTTTAGAGTCTTAGTTCATTGTATCTTTGTGGCTCTCAGCCTGTTTAGCTTCCCGTTCCTGCAGCCGAGAGCGACCCTTAAATTCCCGCTTGGTGAAGTTTCATTGCAAGAAAAAGAAGACGAAGAAAAGAATAGAACATTATCTGTCGATGGAATTCTCAAACAGCAAGCCTTGAAAGGCCTTTGTACTGCACAATACGTAGATGAGGAACTGAGGCTGAAATATGCGTACAAGGTTATGTCCCTCCATCAACAAAACATCCGTCTGCATCAAGTATAGAATGGGGACTGATGAGTGCTTAATTTCGTTGTACAGGATGAAGCCTTGACATTCATCCCTAGCGTATCCCTTCCTTCCAATGCATTGTCATTCGATTTCAAGCGTCGCTTCAGTCCTCTAGATAAGTTGAGGTTAGTGGCCCAGTAAATCTCTCCATATTGATCATTCGCAGGCGTGAAAGTTTGAAATTGTGATGACGAATACACAGCTATTCATACAACTTGGACGCCAACGTGTGGAGCGCCGTGTACAAGCGCAAGTATGGGAAGGACTACAAATTCAAAGCTGGTTACGATTCAGAAATACGTGTCGGCTGGGCGTCTTTCTGGGTAAAGCCTATATGAAATGAACACCACTGAGAGCCTGGTCCATAGTCCTCATCGGGTGATTGTAATTGTGGTGTGCAGGTAGGGGATGAAGCCGGCAAAGTGAAGGCATCGCCATTGAAGATGAAAGTGCAGTTCATGCTTCAAGTTCCACAAGATGACATCAAGTCTTCCGCCTTAATGTTCCGTGTCAAGAAGAGGTGGGACATCTGAATCTGATATATATATATACATACATACATATATATATATGTATTATGTATCATATCAAAACGATGAAAATCTCATGCACTCAAAACCTTTGTTAACCCTAAAGGTCTTTCTCTCGATGTACTTACCAATGCTTTTCTTTTAGGCAAATTATCTTATCAAAAAGCTTCTTTGTAAATTGAGTACTCTTTTTGCTGAGTTTTTTCTTTTTCACATAGTGCAAATGTTTTATTAATTAAATATGAGGTATATATAAATGACTATTATCCTCTACATTAATTTTATTTTTTTATTTATAGTTAGATTGATCTTCTTCTAACGATTTTAATTTCATAAATATTTTTTCATTAGATCTCGAATAATCGTCCAATCCTAAGAATTCAACCCAAAATTAAATTAATTGATCTAGAGATAGAAATGAAAATAAATAGGCAATCGGCGTTACTTGACTTGGAAGATTTTTAAAGAAAGATTCAATGATCAGAAAGAATATTCACAAAGTGAAAAATATTTAAAAATGAAAATGAAAAAATTAAATCGAATTATTTTAGATGAAATGGAATTGATTTAACATGAACCAAGGTGAAAACATTTGGTCCGATTTCGTTATCTTCTTCGTCCCGACGAGATTCCTCCGACAATCCCCAGAAAATAAAGAGAAAAATCAAATTTCCAGGAATCTGTCGGAATCTCATCGGAGAAACAGAAACACAGAAAGTCGGAAATGAGTTCGGCTCTTCCTCTGAGACACTTATTGCCTCTCGCTACTTCCCTTCACTCTCCTCTTCCAGATTCCTATTCTCCTTCGTCTCTTAGATCGATGAACCCTAATTTCTATCGCCGTCGTTCCTCCGCTTCTTCTTCTTCTTCTTCACAGTCTCATTCTCATGCCGAGCTATTCTCAGGACCCCGGCGATTCGGATCCTCCTCTCCCTCTGTTCCCATGGTAATTCTCATTTTTTCTCTTACTCTGGATTTCGTTTTATGCTCAGACATTGAACCATTGTTTTGGAACGATCTGCTTTGCGGATGGGATACAATTATTAGTTGGATTCGAACTCTTGAAAATTGTTTCGTCCATGTCCATATTTCCAAAATTGTTGAAACATACATGAGGCTTATAAGTTGTTCATACTAATTTAGAGAGCATTTGCCACGGTTCTTGCAACATTCTGGTATTGTTTCTATGTATAAGCACCAGTTCGAATGGCATCCCAAGTTTCTGGCCAATGCTAAATGATTCCGATTACGACATATGTAAGTTAAAGCGTTTAGAGCTTAGAAAAACTTCAACGATTCTCCTCAGAATCAAAGCATTTTTCTTTCTTTCTTTAGTTTATTTCGATGAGTGAATGTTTAAAAGGTGTTAAATTTACACATTTTATCTTATCGTCTACTTACTTTCTTGTCTTGATGAAGATTTTAATGCAGGAGTAAGCTTTTAAATTTGTATATTCGTGGACTTTGCATGACTGTTCTGTACAATTGGCAGAAATGAAACCTTGATTTTGCATTTCACTCTGTTTCTAATGTCATCTTTCTTGCAAACCTTGAAATGCATTCAGTTTTCACAAATGATTTACTCCCAGGAACTCTGTTTTTATGTGATGTCATATAGTGTTTTCGTGAACACGTGAGAGATCAAGATGAGTTGGAGAATTGGAGAAATATAGAAGACGAAGTGACATGTGTGCTTGAATCTGATGAAGGTACCGGGGTCCGAATTCCTTCACAGGCTCGGTCTCTCGTTGAAGGATCTGGGTCGTCAGTTGTGGTGTCGGAGGTAAAACCCAGCCCTGACGTAGATTATATACAGGTATGACTCTTTTCTCTGCTTTTTGTTCATCTGTTGACATCACGGTAGCCGTTGTTGTAACCATATGTTTATTGGCAGGAGCTGTTGGCTATACAGCAACAAGGGCCTAGATCAATTGGCTTCTTTGGAACAAGGAATATGGGCTTCATGCACCAAGAGCTGATCGAGATTCTGAGCTATGCCATGGTTATAACCGTAAGATATTTGAACTTGGTATCCTGCATAATGGTTCTCTAGTTTCGTAAAACATATGCCTGATTGATTTGTGTGGCAGAAAAATCATATATATACATCAGGTGCATCTGGGACCAATGCGGCTGTTATAAGAGGTGCATTGAGAGCAGAAAGGCCAGAGCTTCTTACAGTCATCTTGCCCCAAAGTTTGAAAAAACAACCTCCAGAGAGTCAGGAACTGTTGACCAAAGTAAGATGCTGGTCTTGTAAGACTATGTTGCTCTAAGGTTTGATCTGAATTCCCTTTGTTTTTGAGTGCAGGTGAAAAATGTGATAGAGAAGCCTCATAATGACCATTTGCCATTGATAGAAGCCAGCAGGTGTGCAATGTCTCTTTCCATAGATCTGACACATCAAACCCTAATGAGCTATGATTGTGATTGCAGGCTGTGTAACATGGACATCATATCTCAAGTTCAACAAGTCATCTGCTTTGCCTTCCATGATAGCAAACTGCTAATGGAGACTTGTCAAGAAGCCAAAAATCTTCGTAAGATTGTTACTCTCTTCTACTTGGATTGATCCACCCTTTGGACCCTTTTCATTTTTTGTAAATTATTAGTCATTGCACATCACAACCTATTATTCTTTCGAGATTTTGATTTGCTTATACATATTGTAATGGAATGTTTTAGATTACTTTGTGAGACCCAACTTGGTCAATATTGGCTCCCCATTCATGTTTCAAATGTCTCATATTGGACTTCCTTTTGCATTTTTTAATGTCTAGAAGATTAGAAATTCTATTCTTTTGACTTGTAATTATAATACTATCAACATTGAAATTTCAGGCTAACCTATATTTTGGGTAGGTGAATGGACAAAACCGGTTCGGACCGCAACAAAACTGAATTTTGATTTTTATATTACTTTTCTCAAAATTGACTTTTTTTTTAGAAAATACTTTTTTACTAAAATGCAGACTTGTTTTGTCTTTTTGAAAAAAAAGTATATTTATATTTGTAAAACCATATAAACCGAACCGGAAACCAAAATTGACCATCCCAATGGGGGTAGCATCGTAATCTCCACGTGCCTTAAAAAATATTATATAAGCCGGGTGGCAACACCGATGAAGCATCGTTGAATATCATCACACAAGCTTTCTGAAAGAATAACCGGTGCGGTGACCCCCAAATCCGTCGTCTTTATCTCCGGTGAATACATGGAAAGTTCCGATAGAGCTCCACAATCCGACGGCTCCGGCTTGAAGATGCATCAAAAGATACAGATGGTTCGAAATCTTCTGAAAGAAGGCCCTGGTAACCTCTAACAATCTTTTTTTTTTCGGATTTGTGGTTTTCAGTGTTGATGCTCGATGATTTCGACTCTCTCGAGTTATAAGGATCGGAAAAGGATGAATATTGTGATTTTCGCATTTCTTGTTATAAGGATCGGAAAAGGATGAAGATAGTGATTTACCAATTTCGATATGGAATTGTACTTTGGATGTAAATGCGTTTGATAATGGTGTGTGTATATGTGTTGTTAGGTGGGTGGGAGAAGACTTGGGAAATGGGATTTACTCCATGGGACTTGGGAGAAGCTACACCCATTGTTGTTCATCTTGCTGAGTCGGGTTCATTGCCTAAGGGAAGGGCTTTGATTCCTGGCTGTGGCTCTGTAAGTATTCTCTTGTTTCTTCCTTCTTCTCCAAGTTGATTTGGCATTTGTTCATCTTAGATATGTCAATTAATACTTGAGGAACTGAAATTGAGAGTTAATTGCTGATTGTCTTATAATCATTCCTCAAATGGAAACATGGTTGTTGCAGGGTTATGATGTGGTGGCAATGGCAAGCCCTGACCGACATGTTGTAGGGTTGGATCTATCAAAAACATCCATTGAGAGATCAAGAAAGGTGAGGATAGCCTGTCGAATGGAAAATTAGATCATCATATATGCAGGACACAATCATTTTTTACTTTCTTTTTATAGTCGAATGTTCCAAATTTCTGTTACATTTGGTTTTAACACACTGTTTTAACTCAATGCAGATGTTTTCCTCGTTGCCTAACTCAAACTACTTTTCCTTCTTGTCCGAAGACTTCTTCACTTGGCAGCCGGCTGAACAATTCGATCTCATTTTCGACTATACGTATGTTTCATGTGTGTGTATATATATATATGTACATCATGGTATCTGAAACATGGGTATTATGACAATTCTCACAGATTTCTGACGGCCTTTCCTCCGGACATGAGAGCATCATGGGCAAAGCGAATGGAAGAACTACTCAAGCCTGGTGGAGAGCTTATAACGCTGATGTTTCCCGTAAGACTCATAACACCTCATTTGTTTTGCATCAATCATCCATACATGTTGGGTTCCTGATATAGCTGAAATCTGATGATGTGATGCAGTTAGATGATCGTGAGGGAGGACCTCCTTACAGCATATCTGTATCTGAGTAATCTCTCTTGCACTCTTGCCCTATTATTTCATCCTTTACCACGATCACAACGTAAAACTCTTAACATGTTCTCATCTGCAGCTACGAGAAGCTTCTGATTCCTCTAGGGTTTGAGGTAGTCTCCATTGAGGATAACGAACTGGCTGAAGCATCACGCAAGGTAACATCAATGGGAAACCTTAGGGTTTTGACGGCGGAAATGGGTTGATCAAAGATTTGATTTTTGTGTATGATTTCAGGGACTGGAGAAGGTGGGAAGGTGGAAGAAGTCCTCCATTCAGTCCACCTTGTGAATCATCATATCATGATCCATCACCATCACGACCACTTTGATGTACTTTCAATAAAAAATTTGCTCGCTCTCTAATGTAATTTTACTTTTTTAATATTTTTCCAAAAAACAAAGAAATAATTAATGTATTGTGTTTCATATTCTCTGTGATTTCCTCGTTTCCTTAACAGTCGATTCACACTTATTACTAAGAAAATAGACATTATATGACAAAATACTGTTTAATCACTCGCATATTATATATTAAAAGCAATAGTTTTGAATTACTTTATATTGTAACTCTCCGATCAAAATTTGAATTATTTCTATGAGAATGCTATGACGTAAAGAAAGACTGAAGCATTGTGAACCAAAAAGGAAAGTAAATAAAAGAAAAATATTAGAGTTAAATGTATAGAATGATCCATGAAAAAGATGTTTTAGAATTTTTCATATAAAATAAAACTGATGAAATATTAGTATTCAACGAAAATAAGAGATGAATGAAAAAGAGATGTGAAAGAACGGAATATAATTTTCATCCATTATAATTTTTTGTGTTTATAGATGATATATTTTATATTGATTTATTGGTTTTTATAAAATAAAATATTATTATAAAAATTATATTTAAATAATAAAAAATAAAATAATCATATATAAAATTTAAAGATACAAAATGTTTATAAATAAATGTGAAATTTTGGGAAATTTTAGAAAAAGACATTGTGAATCTATATAATAGTATTTAAATTTATATATATATATATGTATATATGCACCTAATAAAATTCGGTGAAATCGAATAAAGTTGAATGAAATTGGGTTAAAATGGGTGAAATCAGGTTGAAATTATATTAAATTAGATGAAATTGAGGTAAAATTAGATAAACCAAGTTGAAATTATGTAAATTACGTTAAATTGGGTTGAAATTCGGTGAAATCGAATAAAAATTGAGTGAAATCGGGTTAAATATTCGGTGAAATCTAATAAAATTTGGGTGGAATTGAATAAAATTGGAAGAAATTAGGTTAAAATGGGTGAAATCGGGTTGAAATTATATTAAATTGAATGAAATTGAGTTAAAATTAGATAAATCAAGTTGAAATGCTACAAAATTACGTTAAATTGGGTTGACATTCGGTGAAATCGAGTAAAAATTTAGTGAAATCGGATTAAAATTGAGTAAAATATAGTTAAAATTGGGTGAAATCGGATTAAATTTGAGTAAGATAGAGTTAAAATTGGGTAAAATCGGGTTAATTTAAGTGAAATAGAGTTAAAATTCGATTACATCGAGTTGAAATTCGGTGAAATCAAGTAAAAATTGGGTGCAAATGGATTAAAATTCAGTGAAATCGGGTTAAATTTGGATTAAATCGAGTTGAAATTAAATAAAATGGGTCGAAATCGGGTTAAAAATCAGGTATAATATGATTCAGAATTGGGTATTCGAATTGGATCGCGTCAAAATCGGATCAAAATCGGGTGAAATCGGGTCGGATTAACGGATGTAGTTCACCCACTAAAGATTCCTTTATAGGATCTCTAACTTTCCCTTTCTAATAATGTTTTCTTACTGGGTACATACCTCACCATTCCATCACAGCATTGCAGTGACCCTTTGAAAGTAATTTCATGTCTGAATATTATTATGTATCATCACCGTTTAATTTTTTTGTTGCAGCAAAGGATCAAAGTGTTAAGCATCCTTGAAATGTTTTTGTTTTCTGCCAGGGTACTAGTATGAAGGTCATGAACACCTTCGGCCACTTTGATATAGTAGATGCATCATGTGTGTAATGAGTGTTAGAGAACTGGTGAGATGATTAATGAACAGGATCGGTGTTCACATTGCAAAGCCAAAAGTTATCCTAGAAAATGAACTTCTCAAAGTTCTTTAAACTAGGTAACATAAAATATATTCGACTCAAAGTCACATCTAACGGGTTGAAACCAATGATCGTGTCAAACCTAAATAAAATGAAATATATTATTTGTTTCTGTTTGGTTGTTTAGAAAACAAGAGAACATCACTTGAAAGAAACTAGAAACAGAAATAAAGGCTCTTATGGTTGCATGGTGTATATAGGGAGATGAAGAAGTATCTTTATCTAACTTGTTTTGTTAGGTTTTAAAACTTTGGGGATTATATATGATTGTTCTTTGGTTGTTTTAGAATCTTGAAAAAACCTAGGAATTTGTTCGCGCTGTTAGCTTGGCTGCAAGGTCAAAGCACATCTCAAACCATGTTTTTATAACTCCAAAGGTAGAAAGTTCCCAGGTTAAGGTAGACTTGACAGTGAAATTGAAAGCTTGACTTGAATCAATCGGAATAACAAAAAGCGCTATGCTCATAGAATGATAGTGATTTGTTACCTTATGATGGGTAGAAAGGTCGATGAAGAAACCCGATTATCATCGATCAACACTAGCATAAGGCATTGTAGACCTGAAACGAGGTAACAAGGGCTTAGTGACTGAATATTTTTCGTTTTGAAACTGAGATCTTATGTCTATAGCTTCATCTTTTGTACATAAAGACCCATTTGTGATAGGAAGGAATTTATTCGATGATGAAACTGCTTCTGCCTAAAAATTATGGGTATGTTAGAAATCATCATTTTTTTAGAAGTCAATGATGAAATGAATGGAGATTAGAAACAAAGAGGAGGGTTGAGATGGAGAGGAACAATTTTTAATTAATTTTAAAATTTTATTTAAATATAATATAACAATTATTAATCTATATATAAAAAAAAATATTAAATAATATAATACATAATTGGTTTATGAATTCACGTAAAATATAATTATATTTTTATCATATTATAATCCAACATATAATATATAATACTAAAAATGATGAAAAAAATTATATGAATAACTCATGAAATAGGTTGATAAAAATATTTGAGGAGCGTAGAAGTAGTCATTCAAAGAGTTGTTTAACGATATCTATGATGTTTTAGCTTTAGAAAGCGATTCAAATGAGGGAAAATTTGAAACATAATCACTTAAAGAGTTATTCAATGATATCCACAATTTTGAGATAAAAAAATCTGGATGAGTAATATAAAAATTTAACGAAATTAGCCGAGAAACACCTTCAATATTATTCTATTGAGTTTGAAGACTTAGTATATATATGTGTGTGTGCATTTTTTTTAAATGAAGAATATTTATTGCAATTTCATATTAGTATTTGTATAAATACAATTTTTTTCTGTTGATAATGATATATTTGAAATAAAAATTCAAATTGAGGTATTTAATTTTATAACAATTATGTATTTGTTTATATTAAATTTCTAAAAATTATTTGTAATGATTCTATTATTTATATTACTTATATCATAACATTTATAAAACAAAATAAATAAATTAAAATTGTTTTATATAGTAAAATATACTTTTAACTCAGTATTGCACGAGTCTAATTTCTAGTATAGAAATTCTGTGTAAATAGTGTAAAAAACATATGTAATATTACTATTTATGAAAATCAGGTTTTTGTGTTGCACTATCATTTTTCCAACTGTCGGATGCTAACATTTTTTCGAGTACTTTTAACTCATAGTGGACGTCGATTTGAAAAAAAAAAATAGTTATCACACAAATTTCTATCCTTTCCTTTCAAATATTAAGGTTGCTTTGCATTCATTCTTCACTTGGATATTCATTTGTTCTTCGAGTTTTCCCTTCATTGTGCTGTATTCGCTAGAGTTTGGTCCTTTCTCTCGGTCATCTTCTCCATATTTCGTATTTGTTTTTTCTCATCTCAAGCCCAAGATTGACTTTCACACAAATGTCTTTCTTTTTCTCTTTGGTCTATTTTTTACTTTGCTTTTTCCCTTCACCACCCCATTATTCAAATGTTCCCAGTCGTCTTTGGTGCCCTTCCTTTTCGTTTGTCATCATCTTCAATCTTATCTAACAACTCTATTTGATGCGATTTATCAATTTCTTTAGGAACTTCTAGGTCTTCCTCGATCTCATTTTACAACGCCTTCTTTTCGGAGCATCAAATTTAGGGTCTAAATCGTTCATCGTTTTTTTCTTACACACTTCGCCTTATAACCATCTGATTCGCTGAGAATCTCTCTTGTGACCATCCATTCTCGTCGCTTTCCATTTAATTTCCCTATAAAAATTAGGCCTCAGCCTCAGATCCAAAGAGAGTCAAAGACTACGCCATATTCTAGGCACTACTTCTTCTCTTTCTTCTTTTTTCTTTCTTCTTTTCCTGCCATTTTTTCTTCTTTTTTCGTTACCACAACCGCTTTTTCTTCTTATGATGGCCACCATCGTTACTTCTTATGTCTACGACACGCAAAGCAGAGCTAACCAAAATGAGGCGACAAAATCGAATCGTCTCTAGAGCCGGTGCATTTCACTACTAGAAATTTAAAGATTCCAAACTGAATTTGAGGACTGACTAGACCGTCCCTAAATTTACGGATGGATTACATACGAAATAGAGATGAGAACAAAAATTCGTTCCTAATCCGTCCGAAAATTTACAGACGGAGAAATAGTTCTTAAGTTGTCCGTATTTTCGGACAGATTGGAGATGGATCTGATGGACATCCCGGATTAGGGACCGCGACCCAGTGGCGTCCAAAAATTGGGGACGGCTGCAATGACCATCCTAGGCCGCAGTCTTTAATCTGGGACATCCACATATCCGCTTAGGGACGGCTTCGAGGATGGCTCATCGACAAATATTTGTCTTAGTCCTTAATTAGTACGGAAATTATCTATTTAACCCCTCAAACTTTCATTCGTTTCTCATACACAATTCTCATATATTTTTATTGTTTGTGATTATAATGGCATCATCGTCGAGATCGAATATTATGTGACTAAAAGTATTAAGCTACGTTCCAAAAATCTAATCCACCTCCTGATGCAATCAGACTTTTATAATCATCCATTCAAGTGGCCAACAATAATAAAATCATTAAGAACAACCAATCAATCTAAAATATGATCAAATACTATAACCAAACATTAAACACAACGGATCTACTCGGACATGAGAAGATCGCAAACGACATGAGATGTGTCATCTTTCAGATGGTGAGGCTTGGAAACACTTTAACAAGCTATATCTTGATTTTGCAATTAAGAGTTAAAATGTTTATTTAGTCCTTTTTTTACTGATGGTTGTACCAGCTTATGGTATGTTATCTAGATGGACAACGCATGGTCGATTGGCTTGTCCATAATGCATGTCCAATAATCGATCACGAAACAAAAATAAACAAATTAGTTATTGTATAATTTAACTCCACACGGACGGACGATGTCATGTCACGGATGAAGAAGGCTCGGGACGGATGAACAGTGTCGGGTCACGGATGGAGAAAGCTCGGGACTGATGGATGTTGTCGGGTCATAGATGGAAAAGGCTTGGGACAGACGGACGATGTCGAGTCACGAATGGAGAAGGCTTGCATCGTTGCATTACGCAATTTCGGATGCTCGGTTGTAGTGTATAATTGTGAACGCCCCGTACAGTCCCTAATTACGGATGCCATGTGCAGTCTTTAATTGTGGACGCCTTGTGCATTCCTTAATTTCGGACGCCTGTGCAGTTCGCAATTGGGACGATCGTTTGCTTTCCATCCGCAATTGCAGACGCCTCGTTTTCTTTCCGTCCGCAATTGCAGACGAACATGTTCCTTAGGTCTGTAATTATCGACGATTTAAGAACGTTTTTTCTCGACTGTTCGGTAAAGGGCTATAAATTTCATCTCATACCCCATTGTTCATTGGTCCCACCTCTCTCCCCCACTCCTTTCTCCTGCATGTTCAGGCGGCCGTTTGAGTTCCGCCGACCGTCCGACATCATCTTCGTGGAAATACCTTCGACGACTTTGTAATATATATATATTATGTATGAATTTTAATTAAACATTGGTATTTGTAAACATTTAAAATGTAATGAAAAATAAATTTTATTTTAATTCAATTTATTTTTCTAATTTTTTCAAAATTTCGGATGGATCGAGCATCCGTAATTTTGAAAAAAAAATGAAATCCCGACTCGTCCGTTAATAAGTGACTTTTACCATCGTTTTGCAGACAACGATGTGATATGAAATTACGGTTTAGGGACTGAAATTTCTGTCCGTATTTGCGAATGGTATTCTGCGAGGCTCGTTTGTGGATTACTTTTTTTCGTCCGTAATCAGTCCCTAAACGTGTTTGCGGCAGATTAGAGACGGATTCTTTAGTCCCTAAATCTTCATTTTCTAGTAGTGTTTTCTTTGGTCGTTACCTCTGCAAGTGATGAAATCGTTAAGGGAACAACGAGATAGTGATCGAAAGCATCAGGTTTCGGAGAGTAATTTAATGATTATTTTTTATTATTAATATTATTATGATGGATTCACATGAACATTTTATTAATGATAAAAAGATAAGAAAAGAAAATAGTTTATATTAAATAGAAAATCAACAAATAAATAATAATTGTAGTTTTCACATTCTTATATTTTTTGGTATTATTATTTTTTATATATTGAATATATATTGTACATTAATATTAATAATTAAAATATAAAAAATTAAGAAGTATATAATTCTTTTTATTGATATATATGAATTTATATATATAACTATATAAACACATGTATAAATTAAACTAATAATTAGAAGTTAACATATTTTAAAAAATTTAAAAATTGTTAAAATATTAATGAAGGAAAAAAGGATATTAGTTTAATTTATTGTAATGAAAAATCATAATTCTTAGTTTTAAATAAACTATCAAATGTAATATTTATGTTATTATATCTAAAATAATGTTGAAAATTAAAAAATAAATAGTTTAGGTTTTTTAAATATAATTCAACTTAATAAAGGGTTTAAAATTAATTTAAAGAGATAGTGATAACTAACTAAAAAGTTAAAAACAAATAAAAAATAACTATTTTAAGAAAATAAACATTTTTTTTATAAATCTACTTTGCAAACATAAGAATCAAAACTTATATTAACTATATATGAAACATAAATAGTGTGGAATTTAGAACATTTATTTTTCAGAAATTAAATCTATTTATATATTGTCGTTTCATTTTTTTTAAGTAATAATAGATAACTCAAATTTTATTCGACTAAAAAATTGTTTATAAAAATAATTTGTAAAAAAAATTAACAAATAAATAAAATATTTTTGTTTTCAAACAACTATTTTTAAATATTAATTTTTTTATATAAATCTTATATATTAAAAGTTAGGTTTACTAAATTCTGGTGCCAACACATCGACAATGATGTGACAATCTAGTTACAAAGCTTATATTATAATATTTCACATAAAATATTTTAAATATTTTGTTAATATTAATAATTTATTATACTTATAAAAAATTAATATATTACATATAATAGTTAATAAATTTTAGATAATAGATAGACGTATATATTCATAAATTTTAAAAAATAAAAAATAGAAAAATTAAACCGTTCATGTATATGAGAGATTAAAATTTTTATTGTAGATTCAAATATATTTATTTTTATAAATTTATATATAAATAAAGAGGTTTTTTACTCTCTTCTCATGAAGTCACCTCATCGGACTGAGAAAAAACCTCTTTATTATATGCAAATTAAAATTATACATATTTATTTTATATGTATTAATAATATATATATTAATATATTGAATATAATACAATTATAAAATTAATATATGTATATTCATATATATTGGATATATATTTCTTCACATTCAAATTTTATTATATTATTTAAAATAACACCATAGAAATATATGTCTATATATAATATTTTTTGTTTATAAAAATATATTTAAAAATATTTTTCGAATATTATTTAAAAATAATTAACAATTACCTTGTAATATAGATTCATTTAATAATTAAATAATATAATAATTAATATGTATTTATATTAAAAAAATCAAAGAAAATTGAATATTTATTTCTAAAAAATTAAATAATAAAGTGTTAATAAATTTGGTAACGTATTATCTTGAATGTTCACTTATTAATCTTCTTCAATGCAAACTATTCGGTTATTTCGATGAATGGAATTTCAATAGACCTTATCAATTTCCCTTGAATCCATCAATTTGCTCATCCACCGAATAGAGTTTTGTTATTCCTCTCTCTGATTTTTAGGCCTCCAACTTCCATTGTCTCTCCACTATACTCAAAATTCATTTTTTCTCCGTTGTACTCAAAATACCTTATCGATTTTCTTAAAATCCATCGGATTGTTCATCCCCGATAAATTGATGTAATCGCTTCTCTACTATCGAAGATAGCCTACCACTACTAGAAATTTTAAGATTCTAAACGGAATTTGCGGACTGACCAGTCCGTCCCTAAATTTGAGGACAGATTACAGACGGAATAGGGACGGGAAAAGAAAATCGTCCCTAATCCGTCCGCAAATTTACAGACGGATAAACAGTCCCTAACCCGTTCTCATTTGCGGACGAATTCAAAACAGACCTGGAGGGTGTCCCGGATTAGGGACGACCACTGAAGGGTGTCCTCAATTTGCGGATGGTTGTAGCGTCCACAAATTGGGGACGCCCTTCAACGATCATCCCTAAACCAGGACGACCACATATCTATTTAGGAACAGATTCGGGACGGCTCGTCGAAAACTATTTGTCTTAGTCTGTACACTACTAGAAATTTAAAGATTGCAAACGGATTTTACGGTCCTTAATCCAAGACGTCCACATATCCTCTTAAGGATTACTTCGAGATGACTCATCGCCATTCAGAGCTTCTTCCCATTCTTCCTTCCCTTACACTTCTTTGTATGTCCTTGGCTCGATATCATTATCTATTTTACTAAAGAATGCTTGATGGCAAGGTGAAAGACTCAAAACGTCTATATGTTTATGAATGGGATATGCAAGAGCAAGATTGTTAAAGAATACTCTTCTATCATATTCATCTAGTTCAATTTGTGAGCTCATAACATCACTCCTGTTATATAACAGGGACAAATCCTTATCTCGATCAACCAATATCTTACTACATAAGCAAATTATATTCTCAATCACTACCTTAAATTATGTGACAATTCACTTTGTCAATTCTACACACATCGACCTAAAGTAGGTATTTATTGGTAGGCATTTAACTTGACTTAATCACACGAGGTATTTTCAACGCAATCAAACATATTTCATAAAACAAGACATAATTGGGAAAAGATGTAATATCCAGAGACATAATACTGTTAGATCCCATTATTTACAATGCAAATGATAACCTTAAATGTTAGTTAAGTAGTTTCCAGGTAAGAGGGAGCCAACTCATAAGATTGCATAATTATATAACCTTTTGTCCTTAGTCAGAACTTACTTAGGTAACATTTATTTGATCACGAGCATTCCGATTCACCGAGAATCGATAGATATTGCATTGTATTCTGATTCACCAAGAATCACTAGATACTACCTTAGGGATTTAACATACGCTAGCCTACCGTGGTCCATGGAAAAACATCATAAAAAATAAATTATATTACAAATTCACAAATCATGCATATCATAGATCTTTAATATCACAGATTTACAAATCATGCATAGCCTTCTCCATCCCGAGCCTTCTCCATCTGTGATCCGACACCACCCGTCAATGAATGTTTTTATTCTTGTTGGTCGATTGACTTGTCCATATTGCATGTCCAATAATCGGTCGTGGAACAAGAATAAACAAATTAGGTAGTGTAAACGTAGGCTCAAGACAGACAGACAATGTCAGATCACGGATGAAGAAGGCTCGGGACGAATGGACGATGTCGAGTAAAAGATGGAGAATGCTCGTGACTGACAGATGGTGTCGGATCACGAATGGAGAAGGCTCGGGACGCATGGATGTTGTCGAGACACGGATGGAGAAAGCCTGGTCCAGACGGTCCGCACATTTGCAGACGATCGAGCAGTCCGCAAATTTATGCACGGCCAAGCGGTCCGTAATTGCGGACGATCGGGTGGTCCACAAATTTTCGGACGGTCATGCGATCTGTAATTACGGGCGACCAGACGGTCCGCAAATTTGCGGACTACCATGGGTCATCTGTAATTATTTTTCTCCGTCCGCAATTGCGGACGATCGTTTTCTTTCCGTCTGCAATTTCGGACTGTCGTTTTCTTTCCGTCCGTAATTACAAACGGTCATTTCTTTCCGTCTGCAATTGTAGACGGTTTATGGATGGTTTTTCTCGACCGTCTCGAAAAAAGGCTATAAATTCCATCCCACCCCTATTGTTCATTATGTCCATTTTTTTTCAAAATTTTACACTTCTTTCTCTTCCGAGTTCCGGTTGTCGTCTCGAGTTTCGATGGCCGTCCCGAGTTTCGCGGTCGTCTTGAGTTCCGATGATCGTCCCGAGTTTCGCTGACCGTCTTGAGTTCTGACGATCATCCCGAGCTTCGATAACGACGATTCCGAAATACCTGCAACGGCGATTCCAAAATAGCGTCTTGAGTTCCAGCGGTTGTCCCGAGTTTCTATTTAATTATCGTTATGTACAAACATTTAAAATATATAAATTAAATTGAAATTTCCAATTTTCAATTTTTTTATTTTTAAAATTACGGACGGGTCTTCCGTCCGTAACTTTTTTAAAACCAAATTCCCCGACTTTTCACGTCGATTTGCAGACGGCGAGGTGGTCGTCAATTACAGACGGTTTGCTGACTGAATATTCCGTCCTTATTTGCGTATGAATTAGGGACAAATATCATTTGGCGACACTCGTTTGTGGACTACTATTAATCTTCCCTAAATTTTAATTTTCTAGTAGTGTACATGCTTCCTGAGATGAAATTGTCGATCGATCTTTTCAGCTATTTCGAGCCGATCCTGAATCTGTATGTTAGTTAACTTCCATCTCACTTGCTTGATTCTTTGTTGGTTCGCAGCTTTTTATTATAATCCATTACAATCAGGAGAAGAAGGAGATTGGGATGTAGACTGGGAGACTGGAGAATCAAAAGCAAACGGAAGGGATGAGTAAGGGTACAAGGAAGAGGAGGTTGCAGTTGCATATGACAATCGCCAAGGGTTTGAGATGGCAAAGAAGAATGGGAAGAGAGAGAATGAAGAAACAATACCTTTGATTTGGTTCGTGACATCTAGAGTTCCAATATGGAGGGAAGAGAAACAGGAGAGGGAAATGGTAATTTTTTTAGATTCTTGCTTCCAAATATTATAATAGATCGAATGGTTTCCATGAAAGAGAACAATATTATGAAACAAGATAAAAAAATAAAAGAGAATATTATATACATAAATATGTATAAATTGAGAGAAATGGAAGGAAGACGGAGGGATGGAACCGACTTGAAAAAAGAAAAAGAAATAAAATAGGTTTCAACAAAAATTCTAGTGGCGACAGTGCATTGGTGGCTTCGAATTGCGATGCAAAAGAAGGGTAAGAGCGAGAGCTAAATGAAAAATGTAGGCAAAAAATGGTAAAGAAGGGTGCGAATGAAGACAATGAGAAAAGATGATGTCAATGAGGAAGATGGTGGGATAATAAGATAAAATTAGATCATAACAATGAGGTTTGTAATTTTGAAAATGAGTCTAAAAATATGGTAAAAAAGACAATAATGTTGGAGATGATGCTATACAAGCTCATGAAGCAAGTGAATGAAGGTAACAATGACACTAATAAAAAAAATGACAACAAGGGTTTCGATTATAAAATTGAAAAAAAATATAAAGAATCATTTCAACTTTGATTTAAATAGATTTTGGTATAAATAATTGAAAATAATAAAATTACAAAATATAAAACATGTCTCTATAGCATATCTTAAAAAATTCAATAATTAAGTGTACTGTTATACATATTGTCTTTTTGTCTATTTATCCGATAGACACATCGCATATACCTTCTACATATTTGATGTCACATCGTTAGATTTTTTTTACAAAAAATATTATATACTGAATTTTGGTTTGACACACGTTCTTAATTTAAAAAAACCAAAACATTTGTATAAATTTATACATATTCATATTATTTAATTTTATATTTCATTGTATTATATCAATATAAATAAATATGTTATAAGAAATAAATAAATAATTTTTAAAAAATTTTGAATTAATTAAAAAATATATTAAGAAATAAATAAATATTTAAATTTTTTAAAAATGCTTTAATCATTAGTTTTATAAATTCTAAATTAATTAACATTGATTATTATATCATATCAACTATTATCAAAGCACCTGCCTCTCAAATATCAATTGACACTTTTGGTAATAATTTGAATAATTTTTTTTTGTGACAGAAAGTGAATAATTTTTTTGTAACAGAAAGTGAATAATTTGAATAATTTTTTGTGACAAAAATTTGAAAATTGATGAGATTTAAGATTTTGATTTCAATTAAAATTATGTCTCCCTCCCACTACCCAACTGTCAGCCGAGGGCAGAAATCACCTCTCTCTCCTTCAATATAGGCTCTCTCTCTCTCTTTCGGTATAAGCTGCTGAATAACGTCACATTTACCAAAACTTTCCGTCTCCTTAGCTGCTGAATAACGTCACATTTACCAGATTTGCAAAAACGATGAATGGATTTCGTCTACTTCTTAATGGTGTGGCAGAGCGATGAAGGTGGCGGGGAGAAGACGGCCATAGGCAGCACTGTGGCGGAGAACATCGGAGGAGCGGTAGAGGGCGTGGTGAACTGGCAGAACGCCAGGTTCCAGGCGGAGACTGTCGCATCCTCTGTATCGAAAGGTTTGAATACGCGAAAATCTCATCTTGATGATGTTTGCCTTGAGCGTGAACACCAGGATTCAGTTAGGTCAATTGGTGTGGGGATCAATAGTGATGTGGCTGATTTTGGTAGTGAAGTGCATGAAAGTTTTGTTAAAGGAAGCAGTGAGGGAGATTACTTCCATGTTCATGATGGTGTAGCATCAGGTTTAAACCAGTTCCATTCTGAGTCCGAAAAGAAACGCACTGATGGATTAAACAGGGACAAACAGAAGAAAAGCACAAATGATGTGAGAATCAAATTCTGTAAATAATGATACAGGTGGAAGCTTGCATGTGAAAAAGCTCACTGATGGGCGTTTTTCATTTGCCTCATCACGAAGAGATGAACAATTGATGCATACAGAATCGGGTAAATCATTACAGTCTGGCAAAAGCGAAACATTAACGAGAGGCGAGAATGTTGAATGTTTTAATGCATTAATGGGAACTGATGATATGCTTGCTACTTGGAGGCGGAAAAGTAGTGATTCTTCCAGATCTTGAAGTTCTGGAAATGAAAATAACGTTAAGTCTATAAGATCTCGAACCTCATCTTCTTCTACCCTATCTAGTTATGCTTGTGATCAAAGAAAGTATGTTGGTAAAGAAGATGGTAGGAATGCTAACAGAGCAAGAGAGGAAGACATGGGCACAACACTCGATGATGATGGATCGCACTAAGGAACTTACGATTGGTATCTCGTATCTTTTTTCGATTATTTTGATAGCATTTGTAGAGTATGAGGTTGCGATTCACTTGTAGAATCATCCGTGTGTGCATGATTGACCGCTCTAGGATCCTGTTTCTGATTTTGACATGAAAGAGACTGATTGGCCAAGGTTCTACAAGATGAGTAGTATAGGAAATCAATGAATTGATCTCTACATATCTAACAGACTATTGTGAAGGTTCATTACATGTTGGCTTCTTTTGGTTTTAGAGTGGAAGTTCGATAAATTGGCTGATTAGGGTTTTAATTATATAATGGATCCATCACTTCTTGATTTCAGGTTAAGTTGCATAAGGACGATGATCGCGGGAACATTAAATATGCACACATGGAGAAGGAGAAGAACCTTACAAATTTAGGCGGAAATGTATGGAAAAAATTGAGACTGGGTGAGCAGTTAATGTGGTTGTGATAACTGTTTACATGGATGTGAACAATGGTCAAAGAGAGAAAAAGCAAGCATTCTTCCATCTTCACTCAGCAGGGTTACAAGGAGATAATTCAGAATGCCATGTCTAATGATTTGATGAATGTCAGTGAATGGGTTAAGTTTTTTTTTCGTCATACGCATCAAAGTGTTAGTAAAAGGGGCATCCAATTGCAGTGTGTGGTTCTCTGTTCAGCGGCACAAGAATCCTCTGCGTCAGCCTCTACTTTTTGTTGAGATAAGTTAAGCCTATATTTTTTTCCTTCTATTCGCAGGTCTTGAGATATAGATACATTGAAGAGGAAGCTAAAGATGGCTAAACGAATCTAGCCGTTTATTCACAAGTCTTGACATTCATAGCTAGATTCAAGGATACATAGTTGGTAATGCCCTTAACTAACAGGTAATCTAACCCATCTTCAAAATAATCTTTTCCTGATTTTTCCACATTATATTGCTGCTTATTGGTCATTTTGTCATTATATTCGCATGTCTTGAGATATAGATACATTGGAAGAGAAAGCAAGGTATGGCTAAGAGAATCTTGTCGTTTATTCGCAAGTCTTGACATTCGTAGCTTGATTCATGGATACATAGTTGATAATGCCTTGAACCAAAAAATAATGTACCCCATCGTGCAAATAATCTTTTTCTGGTTTTTCCACGGTATATTGGTGGTTATAGGTCATTTTGTCCTTTAGGAGTTTACCTTCTTCTTAATGTGTGCTTTCATTGACATTTTTTGCATCATACCTCTTTGATATTAACGCTTTTATTTTTTGCTTGAAATTAAGTTAATCTCTATTCCATTTCTTATAGCCTTATTTTGAAGCTGTTGGGAATATGGTTGCAGATGATGTTGCTTCCAACAAAGCAATGATGCTTTCTCTTTGTCAAGGTAATTCATGGTGCAGTAAACAATCGTATGTTCCGCAATTTTGTTTTCTTTGTCTGCTATGGTGTCTCTCACAATTGTTCTATGTTTTGTTGGTCTATGTTGTCCTTTGTTTGGTCTGCATTTGATTTGTTTATAAGGACAATATACGCTCTCTTTCCTTCATTATACGCTGAAACAATCAAAGGAGGAAAAATATGGAACATCGACTAGCAGAAGCAATTAAGGCGAAACAAATTGCTGAGGAAAAGTTCAAAGAGGGAGACCTTGTGGGAGCCAAAGAATCTGCTTCCAAGGCAAAAAGTTTTCATCCGTTACTACCTGGCCTTGATTGGTATGCTGTAGTAGGAGTGGAGCCAACAGTTGTGTTATGTGCTTCATGTCAATGCATATCAAAGTCTAATTCCACTTTCATAATGCAGAATTTACAAGCTACACAATGAAGCCAAGGACAAGGCCTTTGAATTGGAGATGAGTTGGACATGGGACGAGTCAAAACGAGAGCATCAAAAGGTAATTTATTACTCTGTAAATATCATTAACCTACCATAATTAGATGGATTAAATTATAAATTTTTAAACTCAGATCAGCTGAATAATAACAACTGATCTAAGGTTTCAACACAAATCAATGACCAAATAAGGCAACCCATACGATCCTTGCCGCGTACGACGACTTCACTGGCACCGTTCGTGTCGAGCATCGATCGACGGACATCGGAGCTTGATTCAGTGGGGTTTGCCGACTCGATTGTGTCTGCGCTTTGGACGTCATAGTGGTCGGAGAGAAACACCACCTTCGATCCATGGAATTTCCTCCTCCCTTCGATAGACTCCTCTGGACGGTAATACCCCCTTATGCGCACCTTCGCGTTCGATCCACACGCGTCCGTCTCCATCGCCTCGATCCTCGCAGGTATATCGGTTTCACAGGTCATTAGCTTTTCTCAACCCCTATCTTTTATGTTTTCATAATACTTTGTATTCCCAGGAGTTTACTAAATTAAGATACATATCCTTTGATAAACTGGAAGGATTAGAGGTGGCTTGGAATCAGATCAAGTTAGATGATCTATTGTGTAATTTAGTGGATATGGAGCAAGACCTACCTCTTCACAGCATAAGGTTGAGCGGAAAATCGGTGGCGAGGCCAGCGAGGATATGTAAACGAGGCGAGGTGCTGCGTTGGAAAGCTTCTTCACATCTCATGTGATGTTTCAGCCCAGACCAGGGTTTTCTTTCATGGGAGGTAAAGATGGATCCCTTTGGAAGCAATTGCCAATTAGATTATGTAATCAAAGGTATAGCATGACCAATTCCTATCTCTCTATTCAAAATAAAGTTTGCTAATCAACTATTTTTATACTCTAGCGTTATGCCCTCCCGTGCTTTCTTCAGTTCGCCTTTTCATACTCGTATGCTGCATCTGTTTTCTAATTATGCACACATAAGTAAGCTCTATGTTTCTACTCAAAGAAAATGAAACTTATAATTCCTTTTTTGTTTCAGCACGACTGCTTCTAAGCATGCTGGTCATCTTTTAATTGAATCTTCTTGGGGTTCTACAGATACAAAATTATTGGAAGAAGGTTTTCTTGATTACCTAAACAAGGTATGGAGCAATTTCTCTATTTGATATTATTGAACTATTACATACCAAAAATTAATCAGAAATTGTCTAATCTTTTCATATTGGATAGTAAAATTTACTGTTACTAAACAGTTTCTGCAAGAGTTGTTGCCTCATTGCCTTTGAAAATTGTTGATCTGAAGGCTAAATGAAGTAGTCGGATCGAGCTGCCATCTAAAACTATGTAGGTTAATTTTTTCAGTGAAAACAGCCAGATTTAATTATTTTTGTAAATTTCAAGATGCAAACCCTGAGTCCTTATTTTCTATCGTGACTTATAGTACACCAATCATTATTCAAAAATACAAAAACCCAAACAAACATTTAGAGCATAATTAGATCTTTGATGATCCTCTTATATCCATTTTCCTCCTCTTCAAGGGGAGACAATGCGATGGAAAGCTTCTACCACGAATTACATTGTTTGGTTTCCCGAAAACTTTTGGGGTTTAAGGATGATTTTGGTACCCACTTCGGAATTTTCCCAACGATGTATCTTAGTATGTTGAATCTCGATGTTATCAAGTTTTTGTTTACTTTCCGAGAAAGCTAAATAAAATATATCATTCAGACAAGACAAGAAGAATCTCTAATGGTTCATATGTTTTTGTTATAGACATTTGGGTATTGATTTCGGTTTGTGACGTGTCTTGATTTTCCTCCAGAAAGAATGGTTAGATAAGAGAACATGAGTTGTCTGTTTATCTATTTCAATGAGAGGTTTATCGATTACTGACATTGATGATCGGAGATATTAGAGTCATATTACGTCTGATGAATCAAGGTACGTCTCTTTTCCTCTTACATTGTTTGGTTTCCCGAAAAATTTTGGGGTTTTGGGAGGATTTTGGGTGATTTTGGTATCCACTTCGGAATTTACCCAACGATGTATCTTAGTATGTTGAAACTCGATGTTATCGAGTTTATGTTTACTTCCTAGGAAAGCTAAATAAAATTTATTATTCAGACAACACAAGAATCTCTAATGGTTCATATGTTTTCGTTATAGACATTCAGGTATTGTTTTGGGTTTGTGATGTGTCTTGATTTTCGTGCAGAAAGTATAGTTAGATAAGAGAACATGAGCTATCTGTTTATTTGTTCAATGAGGGGTTTATCGATTAATGGCATTGATGATCGGAGATGTTGGAGTCATATTCTGTCTGATGAATCGAGATAAGTCTCTTTCCTCTTACATTGTTTGGTTTCTCGAAAAAATTTAAGGTTTTTGGATGATTTTGGGTGATTTTGGTATCCACTTTGGAATTTACCCAACGATGTATCTTAGTACATTTAAACTCGATTTTATCAAGTTTCTGTTTACTTTCCGGGAAAGCTAAATAAAATTTATGATTCAGACAAGATGAAGAATCTCTAATGGTTCATAAGTTTTCGTTATAAACATTTGGTGTTGATTTGAGTTTGTGTTGTGTCTTGATTTTTCTGCAGAAAGTATTGTTAGATAAGAGAACATGAGTTGTCCGTTTATCTGTTTCAGTGAGGGGTTTATTGATTACTGGCATTGTTGACCATAGATATTGGAGTCATGAATCGAGGTACGTCTCTTTTCCTCTTACATTGTTTGGTTTCCCGGGAAATTTTGGGGTTTTAGGATGATTTTGGGTGATTTTGGTACCCACTTCGGCATTTACCCAAGGATGTATCGTAGTATGTTGAAACTCAATGGTATCAAGTTTCTGTTTATTTTCCGGGAAAGCCAAATAAAATTTATGATTCAGACAAAACTAAAAGAATCTCTAATGAATCATATGTTTTCGTTATAGACATTTGGTTATTGATTTGGGTTTGTGATGTGTCTCTATTTTCCTGCAAAAAGTATGGTTAGATAAGAGAACATGATCTGTCTGTTTATCTGTTTCAATGAGGGATATTGGAGTCATATTTCGTGTGATGAATCGAGGTAAGACATCACAATTAGCTTTTTGTTCTTCATGATAATCAAACTGGATTATGGTATTGATCTTAAGACACTGGAGGTTCTGTGAGTAACAATAACATCTCTTTGTCGATTAGTTTCCTGTTTCATTCTGATCTTCATGTCAGAGATGGACTCTGCAAGATCGGTTAACAAATATTTTTTTGTATTTGGAAATTGAGGGGAGACAATGCAATGGAAAGCTTCTACCACAAAGGATAAGGTCGAGCGGTGAACCGATGGCGAGGGTGAACCGTTATTTGTTGCTCGAAGACGACAATCAATATTAATGGAGGCTAGAATCGAACACGAAATTCGACTTTTGATCATCCCCTCTTCCCTCCAACAAAGATTCTTCCTCTATTCTTCTCTGTATCTTCGTCGTCATCAACCTCTGTATGTTTCTCTGCCATTCAAATGAATCGATTTTTCCGGCTAGCCTCGGCCTAGCAGGTAACCATGCATTTTTTTGCCTCCTTTCCTGTCATATTCTGACCCGCACTGTACCCTCTCGCTCTACCGCAGATTTCACAGTCGATAAAGTCCTATAACCCCAATTGCATCTCCCTCTTTAGCTTCTCAAGTCATAAGTTAAGGATTATCAAATTAAAATAGAAAGCCTTTGATGATCTGGAACGATTACACGTAGCTTAGAATCAGATCATGGTAATTGATCTATTGCTTAATTTTGTGGATATGTGCATCTTCCTCTTTCACTGTTGGTTTCATAGGTCATTAGCTTTTCTCTACCCCTATTTTTGATGTTTTCATAATAATTTGTATTTCCAGGAGTTTAATAAAGTAAGATACATATCATTTGATGAAGTGGAAGGATTAGAGGTGGCTTGGAATCAGATCAAGGTAGATGATCTATTGTAGACTTTAGTGGATATGGAGCAGGACCTACCCGAAAAAAAATTGTATTTCGATTTTGATCCATTCATCTCTATTACCCAAATTCTACTATCTTTGATTGAATTGTTTTTTTGACGTTACTAGGTGGATTTTCATGACTGGAGAAGACATCTAAATCATCATAACATGTTGTGTATTATCGTATGACCATTAAAATATGACAAGTTGTTTTTTAGAAATATATTTATCAAAGATATGTAAAAATAAATAAATATTGTATATGTCATAGTTAACGTATCCTACAAATAATGACTTGATGTCTCATTCAACCAAATCGAAAAGTAATAGTTTTGCACTTTGTCATAAAGGTCTTATCTTTGTAATCATGATTTGTTTGTATATATGACTTGATATTTCATACTTTAGCTTTGAACCAAAATTTTTAAACTTACATAAATATTATGTACGTTGCAAACAATTAATATTTGTATTTGATTTTAATGATGCTATAACTATGTTATACATTTAAGTCTTGAGAATATGTTATGCAATGACGATAAATAAAAGTCAATGACAAAGATTGAAATAGATTAGTTTGTATCTACCAAAATCGGTTTTCAGCCATGATCAGTTGTATGTTGCACTATCAAGGGTCACTTCAGCTGACGAATTGAGTATATCATATCTAAATGAAGATTGCACAGGACAATCGGTCATTGAAAACATTGTTTATGAAGAATATTTATTGGCCTACCAAAACATCAGGCAAGCATCATAATATCTAACTAATTAGTACTTTATACTCATGATTGAAATACAAGTGTTGTACTTTTACTAACGAAAACTATTTTCGACATATTGAATCCTCATTACCCATGATCTTTTAAAGAGTTTGACGAGCAAAAACAAATCAACTTCAATATTACTGGTAAACCTATAGTTTTCAAGGATAAATAAAATAAAATTTTCAATACTCCATATCGATATTAAGTAATACATTCCATGTATTCGTTCTTCTCCATTTTTCTCTTTATGCTTATAATTACAAATTTTTATTATAATTCTATTTTAAAAAAATACTATAACCCCACTTGGATGACAACATATATAAAGAGCTGCATTTTGCATTTTTTTTGCGGATAATAAATAAATTTATTTTTCTTCTACCTTATAGTGTGACGATAATTATTTGTTTTTTATATAAAAATGTATGTCAAACATAATTTGGAGAGATAGAAATTGAAATTAATTAAGACATTTGCATTTTTTTAATTGTCATAATTTGTTTTCTTAAAAAAATGGGAGATAACATGAAATAACATAATTTACAACGTAATTATCAAAACTAACAATTCATTAAACAAATGTTGAACTACAACTTACCTTTTTCCTAAAATAAAAATTATTTTACCTTTATTTTAGAATTTATTATATATATATATATATATATATAGAAAACTAAAAATATTTTTGTGCAACATAAACGTCGTATTGGGGATTCGATTTGAAAATCATGATCACAATACACATTATGTCATGATGATCAATTGTATAAAAAATACATTAACATTTATTTTAATTAATATTTTTTCTATGTTCATGTTGTTGCATAATTATCCTTTGGAAATGTATCAATCAAATTTGTTAACACTTCGACCGTTCTACTCCACAAACATCTACACCAATCAAAACCTAAAGAAAAACAAGAAATTCAAATATATGAAAGTTTTGAAGATTTCCAAATTATATTCTTACATCGATAATTTTTTTATCATGTTATAAAGTAAATTTAGTCGGGAAAAATTATGTAGGTAAGGATAAGAAAAACAATCATGGGAAAAACTTCTGTCGAAATCATGCAAACACTTTCTCCGACAACTTACGTTTCAAAATTTCAAATATATTTTGAACAAAACCATGTGTTAGTTTATATTATATATTACAAATCTATTATTTAAATTTATACATTGATAGTAGGAATTTGTGTGTTTGTCATGACCTAAAAAATTATATAGGTACAGATAGAAAAACAATCATATAAAATATCCGAGTCTAAATCATGCAATCACTTCCTCCAATAGATTATTTCTTAAAATAGTAAAGATATTATGAAAAAATGACATTGTTAGTTTATATTATATCATATAAATCTAAAGTTTAAATTTTTATATTGAAAATAGAATTCGTGTGTTTGTATTGACCGATACACATATCACATGTCATTACAATGTTTGAATTAATGAATTATATACAATAGTTAAAAAAATACAATTTAATTATTATAAAACCGTGTTACGCGCGGGGATCATTTAATCTAGTATAATACAGTTGAAGGAATGGTTGCATTTTGATTATTGTTAGAAATTTTATTCTAACGTTGATTGATATAATATAAGTATTTGATAATTGTTATTGAGGTACACACGGTGATGATTAGTGTCGTATTGAGGAGACAATTATCGGGTGAAAATCCCTCCGTGCCAATCCGCATGATTTGAAATCAAAAGACATGGAAAATTCAAGTAAGTACAATTTATTTATTGTTTTTGGTTGATTTAATTTCCTATTAGAATGTCGATAATTAATTCCGCATATAGGATTATCGAATTTTGCTTACAATTGGTATCAGAGCCTACTAATAGGAATTAAATCACCAGATTAAAATTTATTGATGAAATCTAATTTTAATAAAATACAGAATTAAATTTTCTGGATTTTGTGTAATTTTATTCAAATAGTTTTTGGATAAAATTTTGTGGGTCTGATAAAACTTAAGGTTTAATGGGTTTAATTGAATTAAAAAAAAAAATCACGGTAAGAAGTACAGAGAGGAAAGGGAAGGTTTGCTTCTCCTCCTCCACTGTAACCTCCCATCCGATTTTCCATAAGCCACCAACGAAATCTTCGCTGTCCACTAACCACCGAATCCTCACTGACCACCGAAGCCGTCTATCGCCGTTGTCGTCGGAAAGTTACAGTATCGTCGGTGTTTGCTCCGCCGAATTTCCGAATTTCGGACTTTCGGACTTTCGGGTTGCGAATTTTAGAAATTCGGCGTCGGTCACCTTTTGTGGTTGTCGGTTTCCAAATCGACGGACCTCCAGTGGTTTCGTCGACGAATCGGCTTCGAATTTCGGTGGGATTCGGGTTGTTTTCGGATTTTGGTTTTCGAAGCAAATCGGTGCGAAGTGATTCGAAAAATCGGTCGCCCGGCGATTGATTTCTCCGAATTTCGGTGGTGTCGAATGAAAATCGACGGGTAGAACGGTGCTTCGTCACTGTTTGATACTCTGAAGGTTGGGGGAGATACATACAAGTGTATGTATCTGTAAAAAAACAAAAAAAAATAATAATAATAAAATGAAGGGGCGGATTCGAACCGTCCCAAGGAGGAGCGTGTCTCTACCACTAGGCTACGTGCACATTCGTTATATATACAATATATTTAATATATGCATAAGATATACGGAAATAAGACAATAAATGAAATAACGGTTAGGCAAGATTCGAACCCGGGTTAAATGCAATGTTGGTATGGCATAGCAACTGGGCCATGTTCATATTTCAATAAATAAGCGATACGGTCTTAAATATATTGACATACGGAATTCTAAGTATGTCGCTCTTTAAGGTCATGTAATTTAATTCATTAATTTTAAGTGAGTGCGTTAGTCACCAAAGTGGCCCACTCGAGTTAATTAATGATTTAAATTATTTATATAAATGTTTAACTTCATAATGACATTTAAGAATGATGATAAACATTTATAGTTATTAACATGTAGTTATATGGTTACCCAAAGGTAGATCTTACTCATGTTAATAACAATTGAAGTAGATTATGAACTTTGTTTAATTAACATATGATGTACATCCAAAGATGGCTTATATGTTAAAGTAACATTGTGTTTAATCTTATATAAGTTGGTTGATGCATGTTGATTGTGTTTAGATTCTGCCCAAAGGTGAATTTAAATACAATATTTTAGTATAAGTAATATAGTCTGAATAATTTTCTGAATTCAAAACAAATTAAATGTGAGATGTGATTATTTGCAGTGGTCTCCACTATGTTAAGTATGACTGCCAATGGTATCAAGTTTAATGGGCATAATTATGACGACTGGATCGAATATGTGAAGCTGAATGCTGGCCTTTTGGGACTCGATTCAGCTCTCTTTATGGATGAGCCCACTAAACCAACTGATACAAATTCTGAGGTAGACAAGAAACTGTGGGAGAATTGGGACAGGTCGAATAGGCTTATGATGAGCTTTCTCAAGCTTAGCATATCGCCTAATGTTAAGCCTTCCCAACCTAAGACTGAAAATGTGAAGGAATTCCTTGCTAAGATTAAGAAGTGTACTATGAAAAGGAAAGCATGGTTTGAAAAACGAGGCATACATTTCGTTTCAGTATGCTTCGAATCAAATCTGATTGAAGTACCTTCTAATACTTGGTGGCTTGATACTGGTGCAACCACTCATGTGTCTAATATTAGACAGGGTTACCTAAATCTCCAACGAATACCGGAAAGTGAAAGCTTTCTGTTTATGGGAAACCGGATGAAAGCTAGAGTTGAAGGTGTCGGGACATATAGAATCGTGTTAGATACGGGCTATTTCCTGGATCTAGAAAACTGTTTATATGTTCCCGATTGCTCTAGAAATCTTGTTTCCGCTTCAAGGTTGGATGTATTAGGTTTTGAATTTAAGATTGGACATTGTTGTTTTTCATTGTATCGTGGTAAAAACCTATGTGGTACTGGTTTTTTATCAGATACTTTGTATTGTTTCAATCTAAGTTCTAAATTTATTAATTCCCTGTTTCATATTTTGACTGAACATGATGTTGGTATGAAAAGGAATGCACATAACGAGTCCTCCGCTGACTTGTGGCATAAAAGACTCGGTCATATATCCAAGGAGAGGATTTTGAGACTAATTAAAACTAATGTTTTGTCTCAGTTGGATTTTACCGATTGGAAGGATACTTGTGTGGATTGCATTAAGGGTAAGCAAACCAAACATGTGTCTAAACATACTGCCACAAGGAGTAGCGGATTACTCGACTTAATACATACAGATATTTGTGGTCCTTTTGATGTACCGTCCTGGAGCGGTGAAAAGTATTTAATCACTTTCATTGATGATTACTCTAGGTACTGTTACCTTTATTTACTGCATGAAAAGTCTCAATCTGTTGATGTCCTTGAGACATTCATTATGGAGGTTGAGAGACAGCTAAATAGAAAGGTTAAGGTAATACGTTCCGACAGAGGTGGGGAATATTATGGAAAGACATCAGAAGTTGGACAAATTCCAGGTCCATTTAAGAAACTTCTTGAGTCTAAAGGCATTTGTGCGCAATATACAATGCCCGGCACGCCACAACAAAATGGCGTTGCAGAAAGGCGTAATCGTACATTGATGGAAATGGTTAGGAGTATGATGAGTAATAGTTCTGTACCTATTTCACTGTGGATGTATGCATTGAGGACAGCTGCATACATATTGAACAGGTTACCTAGTAAAGCAGTTCCTAAGACACCTTACGAATTGTGGACATCTAGGAAACCTAGTTTAAGACACCTTCACATATGGGGCTGTCAAGCCGAAGTGAGGATATATAATCCACATGAAAAGAAATTGGATTCCAGAACCATTAGTGGTTATTTTATTGGATATCCAGAAAGGTCAAAAGGTTATCGATTCTATTGTCCTAACCATAGTACGAGAATTGTAGAGTCTGGGAATGCTCGCTTCATTGAAAATGGCGAAATCAGTGGGAGTGTGGGAGTACGTGATATCGAGATAAGAGAGTCATTGATGGACCAAAATTCATCAAGTGATTCATCTAATGTTGATGTTCCTATTATTGTAGTACACCCAAAGGGCGTGAATATGGAACAACAACAAATGGATACTCCACACCTAGATACTGACACCATTGTTCAAGAAGAGCAAGAAAATGTTCAAGCAAATGAACAAGTGCAACCTCAAGAAGGAATAGCTTTGAGAAGGTCTACTAGAGATAGAAGACCAGCTATTTCAAATGATTATATGTGTTATGCACTTGAACATGAAAATGACTTGAGCATGAATGATGACCCGATCTCTTTTGACCAAGCCATGGGTAGTAGAAATTCTGACAAATGGTTGATGGCCATGAAGGAAGAGTTGAAATCTATGGATGACAACAATGTTTGGGAAATGACGGAATTGCCGAAGGATTCTAAAAGAGTTGGTTGTAAATGGGTCTTTAAGACCAAACGAGACTCTAAGGGCAACGTCGAGAGGTATAAAGCCAGACTTGTCGCCAAAGGTTACACTCAAAAGAATGGTATTGACTACAAAGAGACTTTCTCTCCGGTTTCTAGAAAGGACTCTTTAAGGATTGTCATGGCTTTGGTGGCTCATTTTGATCTTGAGCTTCACCAAATGGATGTTAAAACAGCCTTTCTCAATGGAGATTTAGAAGAAGAGGTATATATGGATCAACCTCAAGGTTTTGAGACCACAAGTAGAAGCAATCTGGTATGTAAGTTGAAGAAATCTATCTATGGATTAAAACAAGCTTCCCGACAATGGTACTTGAAATTCAATGATACTGTATTGTCATATGGGTTTGTAGAAATGACCGTTGATCGGTGTATCTACATAAAGATTGTAGAAAGAAAGTTTATAATCCTTGTATTGTATGTAGATGATATTCTTCTTGCCGCCAATGATCGTGGGTTATTACATGATGTTAAGGATTATCTTTCTAGTAACTTTGAGATGAAAGATATGGGTGAGGCTTCCTATGTGATCGGAATAGAAATATTTCGAGACAGATCACAAGGAATTTTGGGATTGTCTCAAAAGGCTTACATCGACAAAGTTTTAGAAAGATTTAAAATGGAATCATGTTCACCAAGTCCGGTTCCCATACAGAAAGGGGATCGTTTCAGTCTATCCCAATGTCCTAAGAATGACTTAGAGCGTAAGGAAATGGATGACATTCCTTATGCCTCTTTAGTCGGAAGTTTGATGTATGCTCAGACTTGTACTAGACCGGATATCAGTTTTTCGGTTGGTATGTTGGGTCGTTACCAATCAAATCCCGGACAATTTCACTGGAGAGCTGCAAAGAAAGTTTTAAGATATCTACAAGGCACCAAGGATCACATGCTCACATATAGAAGAACTAGCAATCTTGAGATTGTTGGTTATTCAGACTCAGACTATGCCGGATGCTCGGATACTCGAAAATCGACATTTGGTTATTTGTTCCTTCTAGCTGGGGGAGCTATTTCATGGAAGAGTGGTAAGCAGTCTGTCATTGCTACTTCCACTATGGAGGCCGAATTTGTAGCGTGCTTTGAAGCTACAGTTCAATCATTGTGGTTGCGCAATTTTGTTCATGGTTTAGGCATCGTTGGTACCATTGCTAAACCGATGAACATATATTGTGATAATGCGTCAGCCGTATTCTTCTCGAAGAACGATAGATACTCCAAGGGTGCCAAACATATGGATTTAAAATATCTATCGGTTAAAGAAGAAGTGCAAAATCAAAGAGTTCAAATTGTGCATATTGGCACCAATGATATGATCGCGGATCCGTTGACTAAAGGACTAGCTCCAAAGATCTTTCTTGGCCATGTTAGTGAAATGGGAGTAGTCGCGAAGTCCTTGTATTGCTGACGATTATACATGTATGAATATAAGTCTTGCACATTGAAGTTTATTTGAACTCTAGATATCAATATAAGTTTTGATTTTGCTTATCTATGAATCATATTTCAGTTATGCATATTTGTTATGATTATAGATATTTAGTCTTTGTTTAAAGACATTGTGGGATAAGATAATTTTGGATATCAATCTTATCAAATTACA
>CM071861.1:36506909-36517209 GCA_036759665.1 Gynandropsis gynandra | reverse complement strand
TATTTGATAATTGTTATTGAGGTATACACGGTGATGATTAGTGTCGTATTGAGGAGACAATTATCGGGTGAAAATCCCTCCGTGCCAATCCGCATGATTTGAAATCAAAAGACAATTTTGAGAATAATTGCAAGTTTGATATTGATTTGTAATTATTATAAGTTAAAGGACATGTCCAAAAGACATGTCTTTAACTCATGTCTTTTTTATTTATTTAAATGATTCTTTGTGTTTTTGTTACGGTGAATTATCAATCAATACAAAATTATTACAAAAAACAAAGAAACAAAACACATAATTCTCTTATATCATCAAAGAGAAAATTGAGGAGAAATTGGTGGATTTGGCATTGGAGAAAAGAAAAGATCCGCCGAATCCAAAATCATGGAAAATTCAAGTAAGTACAATTTATTTATTGTTTTTGGTTGATTTAATTTCCTATTAGAATGTCGATAATTAATTCCGCATATAGAATTATCGAATTTTGCTTACAATTATGGGCAAAACGCTTATAGCATTGATTTTTCGTACAAGTATCAAATCACTTGTATCACCTATCCCCCATTGAATCCACCTTCTGAACTCCATCATGGATTATTTTCACAACCTTTATGCTATTGAATTGAATCGAAAAATATTTTCAAATAAGACACGAGTGCAATCTGGATTGAAAGAGATCTCCCATTAAATATTGAAACGTTTTATTATCACACTGCTTAACATATGAATAATAAATTCATATATATATATATTGTATATAGATTGAATAACCATATTTTTTAAGATAATCCAAATTTAATTTTGATATAAATTAGAATTTGATTACATTTGAATTAAATATTACGATATTGAATATAGATTGTGATGTGTATGTTCCATGATTTTAACCTAAACATGAATATAAATATTATATTCTATTATATATCGGACAAAATATAAATCATAGATTCACATATATTATAAATTGAACAATATTATCCATATGAATTAATTTTATGTTAAATTAGATCAAAATTAATATTTGACAAATCCTCCGTCACATTCTTTTGCGCTATGCCTTTGAATTGCAGAATATTTTCAAATAAGTCGTGTATGTAATTGATAACGATTTCATGCAAAATTAATGTGACTCTCTTGAGATTATTAGGCTACGATATACCAAACAAAAATATATGTAACGATGAAGCAAAGTGAAGTAAATGTGTTCAGATTGAAACAGAATTTGGTGAGGTCATTAAGGTGAGGTCGCAGTCAAAGAAGTTTGGTCCCCGTTGTTATCAATCGTTATATGCTTTTGTCGTTGCTTCGTAATCTCGTAACTACAAAGTTATATTTATGCCTTCTTCAGTTCTCTTTTTACTTATTGTTTTAATCTTAATAAAAATTTTCTAGAGTTGGTATTCCATATTTAAATTAAAAAAAAATATGTTTATAAAACGTGTGAAGAGTGGATTAGCCATTTCAGGAGATAATTGTTTTAAAACCCTAGACTACATAAGCGATAGATAAACAAAAATCCGAAATCTTAGATCCCGACTGGTGGAGTCGCAATCAAGCGCAAATGCGGCGATTGCGTTTTCTGGCGACTCCTGGCGACATTAAAACCGATTTGTGGAGTCGTAGTCACCCGAAAATGCACCGAGACACAAATTTTAAAAATCTAAAATTATATTGTGTTATGTTTACATTTTGAATAAAATTATCAAAATACTCTCGTGTCTTTCATTTATCTCTTCTCTCTATCTATTATAATTTATATTAATCATAAATATATATATGCATATATATATATATATTATATTTAAATAATTATATTTTTAAGTTTAAAAATTTATTTCAAATATGTGAAAATTATAATTAAAAATTATACACTAAATAAAAAAATTTAAATACTTTTTTTAATTATTGTCTATTTTGGTAATTTTGTTCAAAACGCAATCGCAACAGTTTTTCACCATTCGCTTCTAGTCGCAGTCGTCCACAAACGCAACGATTCCATCATTCAAACAAAATGAAACAAAACGCCGCCAATCGCTGACAGAAACACCGCCAAGTGCAAGCGCAAACGTTGTGTTTCCACCAGTCAAGCCCTTAATAATTTAGACCGAACAAAGAAAAAAATTACTTTGATATCTAAGCGTCTTTACAACTCGACCGAGTGATAATTCGGCAAAATCACGTACAAAAATCAAGAACACAACGAAAGAGTAAGTCATTTGTGAATTTCGTATCATCTAAATCATCATTGGACAACATCCTTGCAAATGTTGTAATTTTTGGATATGTTGTCGGTGAGAGGTCACACAGTTATTGATGAGTCTAACTTTTTTTTGTAATTTTTTATATCTTTGTGAATCGTCTGACATAAATCCTATTTTCTCATTGTTAGCCATAATTCATAAATCAAAACTTTCCATAATAATTGAGTCAAGTAGAGAATGACATCATTTATCTCACAAACAAGTAAGTCAAGAAATGATTTCTTACCAATCATTTGAGAACGAAATAGCCTATATCTTTCGCATAGAAGTGTTTCAAGACGAAAACAAAAAAAACCACATTCAAATAACAAGTGGTTTCTCGATCCGATTGTCACCCTAGAGGCGTGAGGAAACCATAGATGGCTTCCTCGTGCCTCTAATCGATCTTTTATTGGGTTACATTACTTGTGGTAAAGCACTGTTTCGGTGCCGACTGCGAGAGCGGTGTTTCAAGGTGCATTACTTGTACGATATCATACGATGGAACACCAAAGCATTAAGGGTGTAAAATGAGTTGACTCGGCTCAGTCCGTCATGAGCTCGCCAAAAAATGAGCTGACTTAGCTCAGCTCGTTTTCAAAACGAGCTAGAAAATCCTAGCTCCACTCAGCTCGCCTTCTAGCTCGTATCAAAACGAGCTGACTCGTGAGCTAGACTATTTAATTTAAAAGAATTGTAATATATTAATATTATATGTTTTCTTTCACAAACTATATAAAATATTAATTTGAATACAAAGTTATTAAATATAAAAAATACTAATTGGAAAATAAATCTATCAAAATTAATTAAAATATCGAATGTATAAACATATTTTTTATAATACTTATTGAAGTATTTTATTTCTTTATTTGTTAATAAAATTATATTAATTTGGTATAAATAGGAAACTAATATTATTACTACTATAACACTACAAGAAAATTCGGATTTCGTGACTGAATTTGCGGATTGAGTAATCCGTCCCTAAATTTAGGGACGGATTAGGGACTACTTAAGGACGGAAAAATAAATCCGTCCCTAATCCGTCCGCAAATTTGCAGACTGCAAAGTAGTCCCTAAGTCGTCCGTAATTGGGGACGGACAAATTGCGGACGGTTTGGGGACCGAGTCAATGCCAGTCCGCAATTTGCGGACCGATTCAATGCTAGTCCGCAAATTGCAGACGTATTCGGGATAATTCGTCGGGAAATATTAATCTCAATCCGCAATCCGTCCAGAATCAGTCTTAAAATTTTCTATTTAATCACTCATCATCTACCCGTTTCTCACACACAAAACTCATATATTTCTCTTTATATCTTGTTATTGTTTGTGATTATAATGGCATCATCGTCGAGATCGAATATTTTCGTTTCGAGACAGTGGATGTATAGAAGAATTGATCCGAAAACTTAAAGTGTATCGAAGGAGTTTGTAGAAGGAAAAATATAAATTGTTGAATTGGTTGAAGGAAGACGTGAAATTTCCTGATGGTTATGTATCTAACATCGGAAGGTGCGTCGATATTCATGGAGGGAAGTTATCAGGGATGAAAAGTCACGATTGTCATGTATTCATGCAACGACTACTTCCCATATGTTTTTCTGAATTGATGGACAAGCATGCACACGAAGCAATTGGAGGTAACATGATTATTTTATAAATTATAGAAATATTAATTGTAAAATAAACTAACTAATATACTTGAATTTTCAGGTATTGGCATATTTTTCCGAGATTTATGTGCGAGAAACTTAAGTGTAGATGTGGTTCGTAGACTTAAAAGTAACATTGTTACAGTACTATGCAATTTAGAGAAGATTTTCCCACCATCATTCTTTGATGTTATGGAGCATCTGACAGTTCATCTACCACACGAAGCTGCATTAGGATGTCCAGTTCAATTTTGTAGGTTATGTTGGTTTAAAAGTGATGTTATTCCAATGTGATTGGTTCGATCCAATAAACGGGCGCGGAACAAGAATAAACAAATTAGGTGTTGTAGAAATTAATTCTACAAGAAGATATACAAAATACGAGCCTTTTATTCTTGCGTCACAAGTCAATCAAGTTTGTTATGTTTCATATCCACATATTCAGACAATCTTCAGGTTGGCGTTTTGCAATGAAGATATTTCCAAGGGGTAAATTTATCGACAACACAGACGAACAACAATTGGCCATGCAACAACAAACCACCGAGATTGTTGCTATTGATGAAGTTACAATTGAAGCATTGGCACATGGTGAAGTCGAAGAAATTGAAGATGAAACGATAGAAGGAAACGAAGAAGATGAAGAATTTAAATCAAATTCAGAATCAGAAGAATCGACGGAAGAATTATATGACTCTGAATCAAATTCGGACGTTTAAATTGTTATTTTTATCTTTATATTGTATTAACGAATATATATATATAATGTTTTATGAATGAATTGTTCTATCGATGAAAACCCGACGTTCGGGTGGAAACCCGACCCTCGGATCAAACTTCCGGACGACTTAGGGACTGAGAAGGTCAACGGTCTGGAAATTCGGGACAGGTCGCCAGGCGTGTCGGTCCCTAATTTCCGGACGGGTTACAAGTCGCGTCCGGAAGTGGTACCTAATTTCCGGACAGGACGCGAATCCCGTCTAGAAATGCTTATTTATTCTCTGTCGAACTTCATTTTCTCACAACCGTTCCGCCGATTTTGTTGCCGTTTTCGCCCCGAAGTCTATATCGTCTGACGCCCGTCCGCCTTCCGTCCGCCAGTCGTCTGCCATCCGTCCGGTAGTCGGTTGCCGAAGGTCCGCCGTGGTTGCGCCGAGGTAAGCTTCTTCCGGTTGTATTTTTTTCGTTTTTTATCTAACGTTTCTGACCGAGTGACCGGCACCGAATTTCAGCCGCCGAGTGACCGCCGCCGCCGCCCAGTGTGCCATTCGCCCTCCGTTGTCTTAAGGTATATTTTATGTATACAAGTTGTTCGATGAAATGCCTATATGAAAAGTTGTTGTTTGCTTATCATATATAGAAGCGAGATCGATAATGGTATTAAAGGCATATACACGTGAATATATAATATCCAAATTAATTGTATGTATAAAAGCAAATGCACACAAGTATATATGTATATTTTTTTACGTTTGTTGATAATAATCATTTATATCTAAAAACGTAAATAGATACTGAATAAATACAAAATATATCTAAAATGAATGGTGTAATAATTTAAAATTAAATCGCTTCATAACGTATTTAGAATTCGACCTCATACAAATCAATCTTTAGGTTAAAAGTAAAAAACATATATTTGTAAAAATCTAGATATGCATAGAGTCAATATTGTTATAAATATTGACAAACTATTTTTTTCATTTTCATTCCTTTTCCTCGTTAACTTCTAAGAGGTTTCAAATGAGTTTATTGGGGGATGTTGTCGAATAGAATCAAACGGAAATAAATATTAGTGTTCGACTTATCTTTTATATAAATTAAATTTATTTGGTAATGTGTAATGCAAATAGAATAAAACTAATTATCAGCTTAATCGTCATATCACAAAGATAATGAAAGCTGATTATGATCGTCTATCTTATAACTGGACGCAAACCGATCCCGAAATAAAGGAACGATGGTGGAAAACTTTCGTGGTATTTTTTTTGAAATATACATTTCATTATAAATTTTAAACTTATCTTTAATATTTAATTGAATAACTAAATCATTATTTTTCAGCAAAAATTTTATTGGAATCCTGCAATAACCGGACTAGTAAAGTCCGAATTTCAAAAGCATGCGGCAAAACGACTCAAAAATCTTGTATACGACACGAAAAAGGACTATGATCAAAAACATTGCAAACCCGTTTGGATCCCTGATAATGTCTGGGAAGAGTTGCTCGCCTATTGGGAGACTCCTGAATTTAAGGCGAGAAGTGAGCGCGCTAGTCGATCCTGTTGTTCTGATAGAGCGGGATATGGGTTAAGTGCGCATACTGCTGGTTCCCGCTCTTTCACGGAGGTTTACGAAGATATGGTATGATTTAAAATTTTTTAAAGTTTTATTACGAGTCACATTTGTTTAATAGCTAAAACATCAAATTTGTTTTAGACGAAAGAGAAAGGATGTGAACCGTCGTACGTGGAATTGTTAGACACAAGAAAAAATCCGACGGTTCGTGGGTAGATGCCAGGGCGAAACAAATTCGCGAGGATGTTTTAAACATGGCATCGGAACGAGTGTCCCAAATTCCGCCACGAGAAGATAGGACACAACCGACTCTTTCTCAAGAAGAATATAACGAGATGTATTTCGAGATACTTTTTTTGTATATTTTTACAATAAATTTTTTATAAATAATTTAAATTAAAATTAAATGTCAATATTTTTTGTAGCATGTAACACCGTACAAAGGCCGTCTTTTTGGTCTTGGAGGGATGTCATCAAAACATGTGAGTTCCTCCAAAGGCAAGGAAAAGGTCGCGAACGAGGAATTACAAAATACAATCTCGGAGATGAAAACACAATTAGAACAACAAAACTCACAGGTCAACGCTCTGCAAAGAGAAATTCAACGATCAAGAAGGGAACGTGAGCAGTGGCTGAGAATGATGAAGGCACATATGCCCACAATCAATTGGGATACGGCCGAAAACAATGATGACGACGACGATGATAATTCGCAAGTGCCACCTACTAGTTTGTAAATCCGTAATTGTAATATTTTATGAGCTATTTTAATATTGTATGAATATTATTTATTTAATTTCGATTTCAGTTTTTTAAATTTTTTATTTTATTTTAAAAAAAAAATTCCGGACGGGGATTAGGTCGTCCGGAAATGCTTATTTCCGGTAGGTCGTCTGACTTCCGACGAGTTCCGGACTAACTTTATCGTCCGAAATTACGGACGATTTGCGGACTAACTTTAGCGTTTGAATTTGCGGAAGGATTGCGGACGAAAATTGGTTTGCGACGTTCATTTGCGGACGGGGAGCTGCGGTCCCTAATCGGTCCCGAATCCCATTTCCGGACGGATTAGGGACCGTTTTGGTAGTCCCTAATTTGTACATTTCTTGTAGTGTAAGTAAATAACATATTATTTTTTAAGTAATATTTAATAAATACAGAAAGTATGTATAATATGTAAAAATAGGAAAATATGTGTTTTTATACTCGGTTCACGAGCCAGTTTATCTAAGCTCTAATTCGTTCCTGTTCACCTCGTCAGCTCATTTTTTGAACGAACTAGAAAATGCCCAACTTGACACGCTCAATATGATCCGAACTAAAGCTGATTCGCGAGTCAACAACTCATTTTACACCCATACAAAAACACCAATATCATTGAACTTTTCTTCAGATATTACATCAAATCGCCAAATTACATCACAATATCCTTTGCGAAGGAGAAAAAAATCGATGTCAGATGCTGAAGAATCTGCATTTGCCACTCGCACCCTTATGAAAAGGTTCATTAGAGTTGCCTTAAAAATAATATTCATATTAGACGACGCATTAGACAACTATAAAATCTGTTAGTTTTTCAAACTGATTCTAAATAGGGTAAACTCAAAAAAACCTTCAAAAATAAATTTTAATAAAAAAACCCTGCACTTTTAACTCATAAAAAAACCTTCAAAAATAACTTTTAATAAAAAAACCCTGCACTTTTAACTCATCAAAAAAACCTTCAAAAATAACTTTTAATAAAAAAATCCTACACTTTTAACTCATAAAAAAACCCTAAACTATAATTATATTGAATTATACTCATCTTTTTAATTTAATTGTTAAATATTTTTATTAAAAATATAATTTTAATCAAAATATAATTATATTATTTATGTTTTTAATTATTTAATTGAATATTAACAATTTTAAAAATATTTGTCAGTTATTAATTTGTTTTATTTTCTAAAATTTATAACATTGACATGTTATCATATATCGTATTATAATTTTAAAATTGATCAGATAACGTGTCATAATTCTAAAATTTTTACTTATATAATTTAAATGTTTGATAGTATTATATAAATATTATTTAATATATAATAAACAAATAGTATTTATATATATATACTGTATTTTAAATATTGAAATACCTGATTTTTCTTATATTCATATTTTATTTATATATGAATTTTGGTTAGATAATGATTTTAGAATAATAGATATATTATTTTTTTATAAAATTTATGAGATTTGATAATAATTTTAGAATTGTGAATATATTATTTTTTTAATAAATTTATGAGATTAGACTTTTGTTAATAGTATTTTGTGATTGTATGGTTATAATGTTTCATATGTTTAACAAATTACATGATATATTTGTTGTTTTAAAGAAAATTAATCTTCAAAATTTTTTAGTTTAAAAATATATAGTTTATAGTTTTATTTTTAATTTCAAGAAATAGTTATTAGAATTTTAGGATTAATATTTTAATTTTTGTTATTAGGGTTTTTATTTTATGAGTTATTAGGGTTTAAAAAATATATTAGGGTTTTTTTATGGGTTAAAAGTGCAGGGTATGTTTTTATTAAAAGTTATTTTTGAAGGTTTTTTTTATTAGTTAAAAGTGCATGGTTTCTTTTTATTAAAAGTTATTTTTGAAGGTTTTTTTATGAGTTAAAAGTGTAGGGTTTTTTTTTATTAAAAGTTATTTTTGAAGGTTTTTTTTAGTTTATTCCTTCTAAATATCATACTAAAAACTAGTTTTTGTCTCATTATCAATGATAATTGATATTATTAATTTTGATTTGGTAAAAACTTCAAAATCAAGAATTTTGTTTCATTTTAGAAAAACTTTCTATTCTCTGTGTGACTTTTCTCATGTCTCTATTAATTTTGATGCTCACAAATTTTATTAATTGTATTATTTAAAAAATGGCGCAAGTGGACTATTTAAACACTTTGTGGAAAGTTCAAAAGACAAAAAAATTATTGTTTTTCAAAGATCGACAATTTTTTTATCCATTTCGAGAGAAAGAAAAAACATGTTGATGTTAGAATGTAAATGTCATTATGGGTCATAGTCTATATATTTGTTAATTATTAAATTTAGTAATCTTTGCCTATAAATAAGCATTTCCTTAATTTGTAAGGAGAGATATACACGTAACAAAAATTCACCTTTTCTTAGTCATCTCTCTCCTTTTGCTCTTATCATTCTCTCCCATCATCCTTCCCCACTCACTCTCCCTTCTCTCGTGTCCTTATCCTCTCTTCACTAATTCCCTTTTATTTACAAGGTAAGGTGTATATATATATATATAATACTTTATTATTTATACTTTATAATATACACATATTTATTTTAATTAACCTATTACTATATATATACATATTACTCTATATGTAATACATAATATATGTACATGTATATATATATTATAATATTATATATATGTTTATTATATATACGTTATACTAATATTATACATAATATATATATATATTTTATATTTTAATATAATTAGATATATATCACATTAATAATTAATTTACAACACGTTATCAGCACGAACGTTCTAATTAGCTAAGAAAAATATTATACGTTACATTTATTATTTTTAATTTCAATTTTTTACGATATCGATTTCCAATCGATTTTGGTTTCGATTTGGATTCGATATTCAAGTAAAAATTATTATAGACCATGTGGAATATATATCCCGCTCATAATATATATTATACTATATGATTCTGCGGGCTCAGCCACCAATCAATAATATTAATAGTTTATGAATATTTATCTCTTATTTATTCTTGTTATAAGGATGGCTATGCCACCATTTTTTTTACGTCATATTTTATTTTATGTGGAGGATGAAACCCCATAATTTATTTAACTTATTGTTGTTATACGGATGGCCGAGCCACCAAATTTTTTGTTATATTTTATTTTTTTTAATTATTTTATTTATTTATGTGGAGGATGAAAAAAATTTCACCCCATAATTTATTTAAATTATGTTTTTCAGTATTTAATTGTTAATTGGTTAAATACATCTAAAAATAAATTATCTATAAATATAAACGGACCTAACACATGAATTATTATATAA
>CM071861.1:36475128-36495501 GCA_036759665.1 Gynandropsis gynandra | reverse complement strand
CATGTTGAGAAGCTGATGGAGTATCAGGTTAGCTTCAAGCTTTTTTTCTTTTAGAACTGCATGATTTGAGAGTGAATAAATATGAAAAATGATTCAATGCTTTTGTAAATATGATTGATAATAGAACAAGAGAGGGGGAAGAGTGAAGCTCCACCCAATCGTGTCGGCTGTTTCGGAGTTCGAACATGCCGAGAAAGGAGATGCATTATATGGTAAATTAATACACTATTTTCATTCTTTCTCGAATTAAATAATAATAATAATTGTTGCGTCTATGATTCAGTTATGGAGCTGGCTCTGTCCTTGGAGAAACTTACCAATGAGAAGCTCCTGAATGTTCACAGAGTAAGTTTCCTTAAATTCAGAAGCCGTACATTGAATTTTCATGCATTTCTTATATAAAAAATGATAATTTCAATGATTGGGGAACAGGTGGCAACAGATAACGATGATCCTTAGTTGGCCGATTTCATTGAAAGCGAGTTTCTTGGAGAACAGATAGGCTTTTTCTTGAAAGAGTTTGTGAAAGGATTCAAGAGATGATTTGTGATGGATTTGATCTTTTATTCATTTATGATGAATAGGTTGAAGCCATCAAGAAGATCTCGGATTACATCACTCAGCTCAGGATGGTCCGCAAAGGCCACGGTATGTAATCTTGATTACTTAAAAAAACCTTTTATTCATCTTGATTAATTAAAACTTCTATAATTATGTTTTTTTAAACATTTGTATTTGTGTTGGGCAGGAGTTTGGCACTCCGACCAAAGGCTTATGGCTGAAGCTGTCTAAATCTATACAACTTTTGGGGATGTGTTGGGGGATTGTCATTGCGTTTTGAACATCTCAAGTCATACTAATGAGATGTATTTTGTAAGATTTTAGATGTAAGCTATGGGAGTGGTAATAATAAAGTGGGTTGATTTCATTACTCCAATTAGTTTGTAACATATGGGCATGGTATATGAAATGATGATGATATCAATCTAACAAACTAGCATTTTTGGTTAATGGGTTTGATCCTCTCTAAGTCTCTGTACTTTTACACAATCAACATCCTCCATAATAAAATGATTAAATAAAAAGAAATGTAAACAACTTAATTATGAATTACCCTGAATTCTATTCACTAACCTATAGATTCCACAATCACTGCGTAATGATATGGTTACAAACAAAAATTTGCTTAGTATGCTGTTTTTTCCATTAGTTTAGGGGATTGTTACATATCTATTTGGCCTTAATGGTGATGAGTATAATGGCTGTTGAGCCTCAAAATCACTACTTTTTTTTATCAGAGTCAGATCTCGACAGTAACAACTACTTGCTTGGAGAAATGGTTGATCATGAGGCAAGATAGTTACAGACGGCTTAAAATCCATCAGAGTCACGATGACGATATGGGGAATACAACTTTATTAGTTCATTTCCTTATGTTAGTCTTTGTTTTGCTTATTCTTGGGTGTTATATGTATTTGCAGTATCAAGAGTGACATCAACCAACGTCTTGCGTATCTTAGATCTCAAAAAGAAGTCCCCACAACAACCGCTCATTGTATATATAGAAATATTCAATGGACTACCAAATACATAAGGTCAGCATAAAATCACTTTCTTCACTCAACCAATTACTTACTAACTTATAGTGTTGTTCTTACTTTATTAATTGTTAGTATTTTTATCCTCCATTTAGGTCGTACGATCAGAGACTATCGTATCATATCATCATACAGAATCATCCATGGGTCACCATTTACAATAATGCACTATTTTTAAAATCTCGGTAATATAACATTTCTCCTAATAGCATGATTTACGAATAACATTGTTCTTCATACTCATTCATTTATGTTGTGATGCATTTCATTCAATATTTTATCATATACGATCATTAACATGTTTTAAGCTTCGTCATTAAACTAATGCATAACCTTTATTCTAAAAATTATAATGATATATCTTCCCGCGCATCGCGCGGGTATATACCTAGTTAATCTAATATTTGTAATTTCTTAAAGAAAGACCAAAGCAATAATAAGAAATGGAATCTTTCATTTTTAAACGGCTCTCTTTTGTCATATGGTAAGAAGAAAAAAAGGAGAAAAATAAAAACAATAATGTTCGACTTTTCGTTGACCTTTTTTATATTAAAAAGATTGAATATGAATGATCTTTTTAAAAATAAAAATAAGTATTTTATAATTTAATTGAATAATTAAACTAAATTCATCTTAGTTTATTTGTTACCAAAATTTAATATCCATTGTAATTATTTCTAAATTTAATATCCATTGTAACAATTCAATTTTTATAATGTAAATTAATTAAATACATATATATATATATATATATATATATATATATTAGAGGTATGAAATTAAGAACATAGGCTCAATTTCTTAACTAATGTTAAATATAAAAAAATATCGACATTTAGTAAATCGATTCCACGTTTGCGGTGGGTGGGGGTCAGTCTTTGTGGATAAGACTGTTGCGGCTAAATGATTGACCACCATTCACATTTTTTAAAAACATTGCTATGACTGAAAATGTTTAAAAAATTTATTCAACTTCTATATTTCTAATATTAATATTAATAACTTCTTCATGCATCATCATTTAAATTTGTTTTAAAATAAATTGACTATTTGCAGTATTTTGTGTGATAAACTTTTAATTGCTTGGAATATGAAATATAAAGTAAATTATTTTAGGAAATAACTCAATAAGATTTAAAATAATACCATAATAATAAATATTATTTTTAAATTTTTATTTTTAAAATTGAAACAATTTCAATGCATTTATTATAATATCAAAATTTAAAACTTATTATAATAAAAAATCACGTTTTAGATCCTTGATGTTACAAAAATTCAATATATATATATAAATGGAAAAATAATTATATTGTATCATATGAATTCATAAACTCTTTCATATATATATAATAATTAAATATCTAATAAGTTTAAAAAATTTGAAGTACTATAATAGTAGAAATATTGATCCTCTTGTATTACAATCTCTACTTAGTTTATAGTCTATGTAAATATAAGAAAGACATTATCATATATATATAGATATATAAATATTTGAAATTTTATAAAAAAATATAAGAGATGCAAGATTAAGAAAAAAAAAGTTAATATTATCCAATATAATATATGGGAAGCTTAGGTGCATGAATTTTATAGTTAACGACAGAAAAAGAAAATGAAAAAAAAATTAATGTTAGATTTTATTACATGTGACAAACATTTACCTTAATTATTAAATCAAGAAAAATTATTGAACAAAGTCACCATAATGTTTTTCCTGTTATTGCTAATGACTTTGAAACCTCTTGAAGTGTTTAAATTTTTTCCTTAGTTGATCTAAACCAGCTATTTTTTTTATGGCCCAACTTGCGATATTTATATTTATGTATATTTTCCCAATATGTTTAATTCTTCTAAAATATCATATATTATGTGTATTGTATATACACATAATGTTTTCTTAATATTTTCTCAATATGTTTACATTAATATTATATATGCAAAGTATAAATTATATATCAGTTTAGTTTTTTTTAAGTTGATGTGGATTTGTATGCCAGCCTTAACACAGTCCTGATTAAGCTTTTAACTTCCACTTGCTCATTGTCTATGTATAAACAATATAGTTAAGTTTTATTGGTATTGCCTTATTATATATAATAAGAAAATTACTGATAAATGAAATAGTAATTTTAAATTCATATCTGGTCATTGAAATTCTCATAGAACTAATACTTTTTCAAAATCAAATAAATAAAATAAAAGCATTAAATTAATTAAAACGATAAATCAGTGACATGTTTTAAACGTAGACACTAAAATAATATAATTTTTTGACATAATGTTATTTAGATACAAATATATAAATAATATACATTATGGAATGATACAACACGTAATTGCACCATTTTGTTCATAACTTGATTTAGTTTCTTTCAAGTTATTAATGTATAATTTTTGTTTCATATATATATATATATTTGAATTGTCTTATCTATTTGTATGGTTTTAAGAAATTTGTTCATTTTTTTTGTATTGAATAATGTGGGTAAACTGTAAAAGCTGAACTTGTTTAAATAAAAAATCAATATTATATACGTATATACTATTTTTTATCAGTATACTAAATGGTAATAATGAAAAAAGATGTGTAGTTTAATTAGTTGTATTAATATGGTGAGAAAAACAAACGTAATAGGATCACTTGTTTATGATCTAATCTAATCTAATTAATCTGTATTTTGTGTAGATGAATAAAATACTTAACAAAATGGGTCACTCTTCTCTAGGCATTATTAGAACCAATGAATTTGAATGTATTGAATGCATAATTTATAAATGAATATTAAACAAATATTGAATTGAAAAATAACAACTAATGATATCAAATTATATAGATGATCAAGGTCGTGTTTGCAGTACTCTCAGACAGAAAATTTTCTATCTATTCCATCTTGAGAATTCAACGATCATAAGAGATTGATCTCTTATTGAATCTACTCTGTAAATTTCTCAGAAATTTAAAGGATAAAACGAATTTTTAGTGTTTTTCCGAATGATCAGATATATAATCATTCATATAGATAGCTTCGGGTGTAAGCTAGAAGACGCAATATTGCCTATGAACGCAAGGTTTTGCTTCGGAGCGTTCGGACGGATGAACCGTTTCATCAACGGATACACCACTTCATCAACAACGACCAAATACCAACAATCGAAATTTTTTTTGTCATGATCCGTTTCGGTCAAGGTCCATCTTTTGATATATATATATATATATATACACCAAATAGTCTATTCCAATACTTATTTGTGTCATTCATTTATTGATTTATATTCGTGGGTAAATGCACATGTACAAACTATATACTCTACATGTGCGTACACGCATCATCTTCTCACATGTACCTTTTTATCAGTATACGAAATGGTAATAATGAAAAGAAACAAATGTAATAGGGATCACTTGTTTAATCAGTAAGTCGTGAATGAGCCCCTCGAAAGCTTAATGCCAACGCCATTCGGCTCTTTTTAGGAGTGGGAAAAGATTTTTTTTTTCCATTTTTTTGTGTGTATTAAATTTTTTCTTTTCGTGGATATGAATAAAATACTTAACAAAATGGGTCCCTCTTTCTCTGGTGGACACAGACGCATCTTCTCACAAGTTGAGTGCAATGCATCCTATAGGCCTTTTCATCTATATATATATACGTAGAGAGACACATGAGCAGGCCTTTCATTTCTTCAGAGAGAGAGAGAGAGAGAAACCCTAAAAATAATGCCTGAAGAAAGGGAGGTTACACTTGCAGAAGAACAAAAGCCAGAAACGAAGAAAGAAGAAGGTAACTCAGAGAGTATCAATGGTGCTTCTGACAAACATATCCCTCCTCCCGAAGAAGTTGCCACTTTCTTGCCCAAAGCTGTCGCAGAAGGTGATATATATATATATATATATATATTATATGGTGTTTCTAAAAATTATATAATGATGCAATTTCACTTGCAATCTTTTGGGATCATGTATATATCTCATCATATATTGTAGTAACTCCAAATTTATTTTTAACAATCAAAACGTCAAATAATGTATATATATATACATATCAAATGATTTAGGAAACTATATAGATTAGATCTGATATTTAGAATATATTATTTATTTTTATAAAATTTATTTTCATTTTATTATTTTTTTATTTCGAATAAATCTAATATACATATTTTTCTTTATTTTTATAAATATAATATTAGAATTTTATATAAACAATCTAATTATAAGTCTAGTATATTTTTATACTTTATACATGGACAGAGATTACAAATAACCAATTTCTACATATATCCTATGATATGCGGTACTAAGCATACACGGCTTAATTAAAAATTATTTGATTCATATATAATTTTAGTGTTAATGTATCCTAATTAGGAAATGTAATGTAGTGTAAACTAGATCTTAGTGGCGAGGAGTTGACGGATAGAGTGGGAGGAGTTATGCCCCTCAACGCGTCTTGTCTTTTTATTGTATTGAAAACATTATTAATTGATTAAATGAATATTTCCTAATTAGGATATATTTTATATTTTTTATTCATCATGCTTGTTGAATTATTGGATTGATATATTTATTATAATGTGGAAAAAAGGGGGTTGGGAGAAGTGCTGGACAGAGCAGATAACACCTTGGGATTTGGGACGACCCACACCTCTCATTCTTCATCTCCTTCATTCTTCCTCTCTCCCCATTGGTCGCGGCCTTGTCCCCGGTTGTGGTGGCGTCAGTCTCTCTCTCTCTCCTCTCATTATTATCATAACTTTTTTATTATTTTAATTAATTCTAATGTTTTTATATATGAATTAATTCTCAAGTGGAATGTAATTATAAATATGTGGGTCATAGTTATTCAGTGTGTTTACGTATAAAGAGAACGTGGAGAGTATTGTATGTATGCAGGGCCACGACGTGGTTGCCATGGCTGGCCCCGACCGCTTCCTCGTAGGATTGGACATCTCAGAAAATGCTCTGGCCAAAGCGAGACAGGTATATGTGTGTATATATATATATATATGATGGGATTACTATATTTAAACTTGACATGGAATTTAAATACGAATGATGCATGCAGACGTACGCTCAATCGCCGAATTCAAAGTACTTTACGTTCGTTAAGGAAGACGTGTTCACTTGGCGACCTGATGAGTTATTCGATTTCATCTTCGATTACGTGTGAGTTATGCCACACAAAAAAAAACATTACTTATACATGGAAATTCATTATTAGAGCATTATTCTTTGAAAATAAAAAGGCAATTAATTGTAAATAAATATAAATAAATTGGGAAGACAGATTCTTCTGTGCGATTGAACCGGATCAAAGACATGAATGGGCTAAAGCAATGCATGAACTCCTTAAACCTGACGGCGAACTTCTCACTCTCATGTACCCGGTAATCACTTATCACTCTCTCTTTATTTTTTGTTCTTCTTATAGATATAAAATCTATTGAAAAAAATAAACGTTTTTTGAATAACGTTAACATTCTTAGATTTTGGATCCAATATCTATGTCGGTCGGGTCTTTATTGATGTATATATTAAGAGTATTACTTTCTTGTGGTTAGATCACTGACCATGATGGTGGACCTCCCTACAAAGTCGACGTCTCGAGGTAAATCCCATTTATAATTATGTTATATATATATATATATATCGTATTTGTCAATCTGTTATATTAGTAAAAGGTCGAAATCAATTTGGATGTAAAAAATGTTATATTTTGTTATATTGTAATAGTTTGGATGGAAAGTAGAAGCCAAATTTAGTTCTTGTTTGATGGTTTCAGCTACGAAGAAGTATTGGTTCCACTAGGGTTCAGAGCAGTGTCGATCGAGGACAATGAACACGCCGTCGATACTCGCAAGGTTTTACGTTATATCAAATTAATTTTCAATTTAAGGTTTTTATATGGATTTCTGATTTATTTGTCTGTTTTATTTTTTTTCCAACGGTCGAAATTGACAGGGGAAAGAAAAGTTGGGAAGGTGGAAAAAGATGAACTGATATATGGATATATATATATATATATGTTTCTAAGAATAATAAAAGCCATCTTTATCAAGAAATTATTAAAAGAGGTGATGATTAATTTGATGGTTGTATTACGTTACCTTCAACGCTTCTATTGTATTATCATATTTCGTAAGTATTTTCATTTTGTCGATAAAAAGTTTGTTTCTCCCAATTATTAATGCGTTATAAATTTGGAGGTTTTTCATGCATTACCTTCTTTCAAATTTTTATATCATTAGAGTTTTTTTTAATTTTTTATTTTACATTAATTATCATTCATAAATTACATCAAATAAATTATATATTGATAATATTAATATTTAAAAAAACAAAATATTTACGTTACTTTAAAAAATATTTTAGTTATTATATATGTAAATAAATAAAAAATAAAAATCAATAAATAATAAAACAAAAAATATTATATATTTATTTGAAATAAAATTTAATATAAATAAATAAAATAGATTTATTTGAAATAAAATTTAATAAATTATTAAATTTGAACAAAATAATAATTAACAAATATTGACTTTTTATGCATTTTTTTTCTCAAACTTCCAAATCATCAAAGTAATTTTTTGTTTTTCATTCTATATAAATTACCATTCATAAATTACTTCAAAATGAATTATATATTAATAAAATTAATATTTTAAAGAAACATTTCTCTGTATAACATCTTTCCTGAAGATGAACTATATGCATTGAGTTTATCTATGTTTCCGCATTAGGTTTTTGACAATATATTTTGTCACATTTAAGAAACAATAATCGTTTATATTGTTTAAATCAAGATTTATTAAAATTTTATTTCAATTATATGCAACTAATATAATTTTCTTTTAATATTTTTTATCTTCTTTTTCAATAAATAGAATCTAAACAATTATACATAAATAATTTTTCACGTTAAAAATATAAATAATTAAACATACATTCTAATTTTCAATTAAAATTTACATAGCAATATTATAGACCGCGCATCACGCGGGCCTTCACATAGTAACATAAATTCCTCATAAATAAATTTTATTCTAATTCAACTAATAAATGAATATAATAATTTATAGTTTTTTCCTAGGAAAAACAACCTATTCCCCACTTGAAAATCATGCTTTAGTCTTATTCCCCCTCGATTTTGACCCTCATCCTATCCTCCCTCGATTTTCAGTTTTCATCATATTCTCCCCTTGAAAATCATGTTTTAGTCCTATTCCCCCTCGATTTTGACCTCGTCCTATTCCCCCCTCAATTATCCAAAATCAATTCGATTAAATCGAGTCAAAATTGAGATCATAATTCGGGTTAAAATTGGATCGGTTTTGGATTAAAATTGAGTCAAAATTGGGGTCTATTTTGGGTTAAAATTACGGATTAAGTAAAAATCGTACTTAATTTTATCGGGTCAAAATTAAGTAAAAATTCGGATTAAATCGAGTCAAAATTGATATCTTAATTTGGATCAAAATTGGATCGGTTTTGGGTTAAAATTGAGTCAAAATTGGGTTCGATTTTGGGTTAAAATTGGTTTCAAGTAAAAAACCGTACTTAATTTTATTAGAAATCAAATTAAGTCGATTAAATTGAATAATTAACTTGATTTATTATTAAAATTCGAGTTAAAATTAAGTAAAAATTTTGGTCAAAATTAAGTACAAATTAGGATTAAATCGAGTCAAAACTAAGTCAAAATTGAGTCATATTTGGATCAAAAGTAAAATCAAAATTGAGTGAAAATTGGGTTAAAATTAAAATCAAAATTGGATCAAAACCAGAGGGGGTTTTAGGCAGATTTTTTATAATTGAGAGGGGAATTTGATGAAGTCAAAATCGAGGGGGAATAAGACTAAAACATGATTTTCAAATGGGGAATAAAATGAAAACTGAAAATCGAGGGAGAAATAGGATAAGAGACAAAATCGAAAGGAATAGAACTAAAGCCTAGAACGTTCTTCCTTTTTACTATTATATATATAATATAAATTTAATTCATATTTTATAAAGTGAACAAAGATCAACAACAACAAAAGAGTAAATCATGGCAAATTAAATATGAATTCATATTAAATGGATATCGCTTTCATTCAATTTCATTTTCAAAATTTTAATATTATTTATATAAATTTATGATTCATCATCAAATTATCAAATTTCTGTGAAATCATCAAAGAAATATATGAATTTATAAATTCCATGTATTTTTCCACTATGGACCTGGTTACGGCCTGTGCTCCTGATATGGGCCTACTACGTTTAGGTCCATTGGAATGGGCTCGGCTGAGAGAAACGATGAATTCGAGTAATTAAAATAATTAATATAAAAACAGAACAGATAATTAAATAATTAGTTGTAGAAATGACAACGTTCAAATGAAATGACAATGGAAATGAAATGAAATTGGGAAAAGACGGGGATGGCGCTTTTACAGAAACATCGTCCGACCAAACATGGCGAAGGAGAAGGAAGGTATCCTGTCCGTAAACTCCTCGCCATGTCTCTCCCGAACACTCCGCTCCATCTCTCTCTCTCATCTTACATTTTCTCCTCTCCTTTTCTCTTTCCTCTTCCTCCATTTTCCCTCTCTTTCCACCTTCCCCTCTTTCATCCATGGATACCCACAATGTTGTCGCCGATCTAAACGACGACTTCGACGCTCTCTCCGGAATCTCCGCCGTTCCCCCGCCCCGAAAGATCCACTCATACAGCCACCAGCTCCGCGGCTCCTCCGGCCAAAAGGGTCACCGCCGATACCGTCAATACAGTCTTGATGACATCCCCAAGATCGAGGTGCGCTCCGGTACCGGTGCCATCATCGGAGAAGACTCCGATGAAGAGTTTTACCCTTACGCCATCACTAGTTGCTCTTCCGTTACCGCTGCCGGAGACAGTGGCGATGCCGACGATTACGTTGTCACCCCTCAACCGGAGATCGGTGACGATTTCCAGCCGTTGTCAGAGTTCATCGGATCAGGCGGCGGAGTAGGCATGTTCAAGGTGCCGCTCCGGTCGGCGGTGCACTCGGCTCGGCCGCCATGTCTCGAGCTCCGGCCACATCCGCTTAGGGAAACGCAGGTTGGAAGATTCTTAAGGAACATTGCATGCACGGGGACGCAATTGTGGGCAGGGCAAGAGAGCGGCGTCAGATTCTGGAATTTCGACGACGCGTTCGCGCCAGGGTGTGGAGTGAGCAGCCGCGTTAGGAGGGGCGACGAAGACGCGGCTCCATTTCAGGAGTCGGCCAGCACTTCGCCCACCACGTGTTTGATGGTTGATAATGGAAACAGACTCGTTTGGAGTGGGCACAAGGACGGGAAGATCAGATCGTGGAGGATGGATCTGGTGGGTGATGACAAGAGCCCTTTCAAGGAAGGCCTCTCATGGCAAGCTCACAAGGGTCCCGTCAATTCCATCATCATGAGTTCTTATGGTAAGCTCTTAAAGCACTTTGTTCTTCGTGTTCATAGAACATCTATTTGGCAAAGGAGTTGATGAAATTTATACCTTGCTGAGGAAGAAATGTATATCGTATTGGAATTGTGCCATATGCTATTATAATTGTTTAAAAACTCTGAAAAAAGGCAAAGTCTTTTGGTGTATGGAAATGCAGGTGATATGTGGTCATGTTCAGAAGGTGGTGTGGTTAAGATATGGACATGGGAATCTATGGAGAAATCCCTTTCGCTTAGGTCAGAGGAGAAACATATGGCTGCATTGTTGGTCGAGAGGTCAGGCATCGATCTTAGGGCTCAAGTGACTGTCAACGGTACATGCAGCATATCTTCCTCTGAAGTCAAGTGTTTGTTGGCCGATAATGTAAGATCTAAAATATGGGCCGCGCAACCGCAATCCTTTTCATTATGGTAGGTACATTTATATAAAACCGACTTTTCGTTTACTTGGCAACACATATTCTTAAAAGGTGAATATCGATGCAGGGATGCTCGGACCAAGGAGCTACTGAGAGTATTCAACATCGAAGGTCAGAATGAAAACCGGGTGGAAATGCCATCGGGGCAAGATCAGCCCACAGAAGATGAGATGAAGGTAAAATTTGTTTCCACGTCGAAAAAGGAGAAATCACACGGGTTCTTGCAACGATCAAGAAATGCGATAATGGGAGCAGCCGATGCTGTTCGTAGGGTTGCGACAAGAGGAGCAGGGGCATTTGCCGAAGATAACAAAAAGACAGAAGCAATGGTATTAGCTGGAGACGGTATGATTTGGACTGGATGTACAAACGGATTGATCATACAATGGGACGGCAATGGCAACCGAATTCAAGACTTCCGTCACCACCAATGTGCTATTTTATGTTTTTGCACTTTTGGGGAGAGAGTATATGTTGGTTATGTCAGTGGTCACATCCAAATAATCGATCTCGAAGGAAATCTAGTAGCTGGATGGATTGGTCACAACAACGCCGTGATAAAAATGGCAGCAGCCGATGGATACATATTCAGCTTAGCCACTCACGGTGGTATACGTGGATGGCATGTCATTTCTCCAGGACCTCTGGACGGAATAATACGATTGGAACTGGCTGAAAAAGAGCGGATATATGCACAAAAAGACAATGTTAGGATTCTGGTTGGTTCATGGAATGTAGGGCAAGGCAGAGCCTCCCATGATGCTCTTATGTCTTGGTTGGGTTCTGTATCGTCAGATGTCGGTATTCTCGTCGTTGGCTTACAAGAAGTAGAAATGGGTGCTGGTTTCTTGGCAATGTCAGCAGCTAAAGAATCGGTGAGAAAAGACTGAAATCGATACCCGATCTTTTTATCTCGTTTTGTTTACCTCTTATGTTTCCATCTTAGGTAGGAGGGAACGAAGGGAGTTCAGTAGGGCAATGGTGGATAGACACGATAGGAAAGGCCTTAGACGACAAAACGGTATTTGAACGAATGGGTTCGAGGCAATTAGCCGGCTTATTGATTTCACTTTGGTGAGTATTCATTTGTACATCTACGGCCTTACTTACTGTGTCTTCTAACATATTCAATTGCAAAATCTAGGGTGAGGAAGAACCTCAGAACCCATGTCGGCGATATTGATGTTGCAGCAGTCCCATGTGGCTTTGGGCGTGCTATTGGAAATAAAGGAGGCGTGGGTCTGAGAATTCGGGTCTTTGATCGGATCATGTGCTTCATTAACTGTCACTTAGCCGCACATTTGGAAGCTGTCAACCGCAGGAATCTCCCGACCATCCAGTACGAATAACGCACCAGCTGGTATTTCCCCGTACTGCTCTTATTCTTTTCACTTCTCAATTGCCTGCGAAAAGCACGCGTCAATCCATCCTCTCATGGCTTTTTTAACTTTTGCAGCTGTTGTTTCCACCGGGTCGCATACCACAAAGAACTCAAATGTATGTTCGTTCTTATCCTTTGGCCTCCCCGTTAACATTCTTGCTTACTTAAGGCCATTACGCTTCTGCAGAATGCAAATGCAAATGCTGAAGAGACGAAGCAGGATTTAGCAGAAGCAGACATGGTCATATTTTTTGGAGATTTTAACTACCGGCTCTTCGGTATATCATACGATGAAGCAAGGGACTTTGTCTCACAGAGAAGCTTCGATTGGCTTAGAGAAAAAGATCAGCTGAGGGCCGAGATGAAGGCTGGCAAAGTTTTCCAAGGAATGCGTGAAGCCATCATCACCTTCCCTCCAACTTACAAGTTCGAAAGACATAAATCTGGCTTAGGAGGTAAACTATACGCTATCACAATCATCTTATCTGTTTCAATGACGTTCGAAGCGAGGGTCAGTTTGTTCTTCCTTCCTTCGTCAGGATATGATTCTGGAGAGAAGAAGCGGATTCCTGCGTGGTGTGACAGAGTAATATACAGAGACACTCGTAGCAGTCCAGATTCTGAGTGCAGTCTAGACTGCCCCGTTGTTGCTTCGGTCATGCTGTAAGTTCTTCGCTACAAGATACAATCCGTGATTTCTTCCGTCAATGTCTAACAAAACTTTGGTTCGTTAAAATGAAGTTACGATGCTTGCATGGACGTCACAGAGAGTGATCATAAACCCGTACGTTGCAAGTTCCATGTCAAGATAGAACATGTTGATAGGTCAGTTCGGAGACAAGAGTTCGGGAGGATCATTCAGACCAACGAGAAGGTCAGGGCGATGTTGGAAGATCTACGATATGTTCCCGAGACAGTTCTCAGCAGCAACAATATTGTTCTTCAGAACCAGGACACATACATCCTACGCATCGCTAACACATCCATCAAGGAAAAAGCCGTGTTCAGAATCTTGTGCGAGGGGCAGAGCACTGTTAGAGAAGATGAAGACACATCCGAGTATCAGCCGCGAGGCTCCTTTGGTTTTCCACGATGGCTCGAGGTATCAAACACTATTTTTGATATGCTTTCACTCAAAGTAAATCGTCGGGCATGTATATATGATTGGTGTTTCAGGTGACACCTGCAGCAGGAACGATAAAACCAGACAGTTTCGTGGAGGTCTCGGTTCACCACGAGGAGTTCCACACGTTGGAAGAGTTTGTAGATGGGATTCCGCAGAACTGGTGGTGCGAGGACACGAGAGATAAAGAGGCTGTGCTTGTGGTAAACGTCCAAGGAAGTTGCTCCACAGAGACTGTGAGCCACCGAGTTCAGGTACGTCACTGCTTCTCGGCCAAGACTTTCAGGATCGAGCCCAAGTCGCAGAGCCTGAAGAAGAACCAAGGAGGGGCATCTGAGTCTCAGAGTCTGAAGAAGAACCAAGCAAGATCCGGTGAGTCGCAGAGTCTGAAGAAGAACGAGGGAAGGTCCGGTGAGTCGCAGAGTCTGAAGAAGAACGAGGGAAGGTCCGGTGAGTCGCAGAGCCTGAAGAAGAACGAAGGAAGGTCCGGTGAGTCGCAGAGTCTGAAGAAGAACGAAGGAGGGTCACATCGTCAGAGGTCGGAAAACAGTTGTAACTCATCGACGGCGGAGGAGAGCAGACACGGAGGGAGCAAACGTTAACGTTAGAGAAATGGTGGTAAGTACGAGACGAGCCCTCACTTATTGTAGATTAGACGTCCTAACATGTCTGTATTTTACATTCACATACCAAACCTTTTTTTTCTCTTTTGCTCTCTATTCTTTATTTTTTATTTTTTTAACAATTGTGAAGAAGGTAAACTCTAATGTTTTTCATTTTTGTATTTTTTTCTCTATACTTAAAATAGTTGGTGGTCTGACCAACGACATTAGATATTATAGCAGTTGTACTACATAGGTTTGGTCAAAATTAACTTGTCCATATGACTTGAACACAAATCATCATATATATATATATATAAAAGTTGTTGCAAATGGAAGTTTTGGTGAAACTACTTCATTAACCAATTTTTTTATTTTATTTTATTTTATTTTAGAATACAAAAAGTATCTCATTCATCACCTTAAATCTCCACCCAAACATTCTTTACTAAATTTTTTATTATTTAAAATATCAATTTTAAATTTATTTACTATGAAAAGTTCAACATGTAAAAAGTTATACAATTAAATGAGTAAAAATATAAATTTCAATTTAAACGTTTTTATCTCTAAAAAGTTCAACATGCAAAAAATTAAACAATTAGACGAGTAAAAATAAAACATGATTCGTCCCTTAAAATTTCAACCGGCTTCTTCTCATGTTCTCTTCATCTCTACAAGATGGAGCTCTCACCGTCGTCGAATCGAATTTAATCCAAGATCAACCATAACCAATAAATCCCATTACTCTTCAAATCGAAACCTCACACTCATGTTGATCTTCTCTTCGAATTCCATCGAACGACCTCTGTATCTAAGCTCTGATAATCCAAAGGAGATGATGGATTCGTTTCTCTTTATTTCGGATCTTCAAATGAAAGTCAGATTCCAACCGATCAAGTTGTCTCTTTTATATATGAGAAAGTATAGAATTGTTTCTCCTTATGCCGCTTTCTTGAATGCTTTGTATCACAACTCGAATGATACAATCGTGTTCTAGCTTATCGTTGGTAGACGAACTCTTGACGCTTGGCAGGCAAATCTCGAAGCTCCTCCTCCACCTCAACTTCTTTGTCTTGGTCCTTAAGGTAAAGAATTTGATATCTCGACGAAGACGAAGAGGGCGACACGGTTGATAACGTAGATGATCATCTCAACACCATCGATATTGTAGATGTTGGATTTTATTTACTCTCTCACTTTATCCTCTCACTTTATCTCTTCATCATTATTTTGGATGTTGGATTTTATTTGTAATGTTCTTAACTTTTCATCTAAATTATTTTTTATTTGTTCGTAATTTATATATTTATCTATATATATTTTATTCATTTATTTTATTTATAATTTATATATTTATATATATATATATTATTCATTTATTTTATTTATAATTCATATATTTATCTATAAATATATCTATATATATTTATTCATTTATTTTATTTGTAATTTATATATTTATCTATATATATATATAAATTAATATATTTATCTATATATATAAAAGTTAAACAATATAATTTTTGTTATCCTGTTTTGTTTCTAACTTTTATTTATATGATTAATTTATGTATTCCTCCACAGAATATAACTATCCCAAACAAATTTTTTCTCTTAAAATAACTAAATTAAAAACTAAAATTTTACATAATGGCAATTCAATTTTTATATATATAATATAAAGAGTACAAAAATTATTTTTCAAAAATTTATTTGAATTTTAGTGTAAAGCTCTGTAAAATTTTACTTTTCTATTAGAGTTTAATCAACAAACATTGTTTGTTGAGAAATATTGAATGAATGATCAAATGTATCACGTTAATATGCATATTAAAATATCTTATTCCAATATTAGTCAAACTCATATCCAATATATGCATGAATAATAATTTATTATATAATAATTAATATCACTCTATGTCTCACTAAATCATCTCATTTGTCCACTGAGATTGAACAAAAATAATCGCTTAAACGAAAACGACATACAATCTATAGTTGTCAATTTGAGAAAATTTATATGAACGAATTACTCCAACATATCAATTTTTATGCATTAATATAAATTATTTAAGAGTAATAATTGTATGTTACTACTAAGTGTTTCTTTGTTGGAGACAATTAAGTTCATGGAGAAAAAACAATTAAACATTGCAATGATATATGTCTTCATTTACTACTTCGATATAATTTTCTTAAACTCAAAATCCTAAACAATTTCAATAATATATTTGTTATTTCAATATAATTTCAAACACAATTATTTTACAAATGCAAATATAAATTAAACAATTGATCATGCAAAAATACGTTAACCAAGAATATTGACAAATAAATTTCGCTAATCACTTTTCTATCAAAATTTATTAAGAGTGATGCCTATTGTTTTATCATTAGACATTGCATCATCAAACTATTTCTATATTATCAACAATTACTTTATTATCTTTATTTTGGTAATTGCTTTAAGCTTTAATATTCTTTATTTTAACATATATTTTTCCTGCTTATTATACCTAATGTTTTAAATTAATTAAACAAAAACAAACCATCGTCTCGCATATCGTGCGGGCTTTTTCTAGTTCTAATAAAAAAATGTTTTCGAGTAATCCGGTCAGATTTTGTGTGTAAAGATTTGTTTATATTGGGATTTGTGTTCAGATTTTTTTTAATGATCCAATTACTCAAGATATTAAATTTATATGACTTTTCAATAATACGGGAAATCTTTATTGACGAGATAGCTTTATTGCTATTGCTATTTCCTCATTATAATCGATTTTTAAAAAAGATTTATATTGTATTTATATTTGTATATTCTGTTTTGAATATTAGCGATAACGGAATAAATTTTTGTATATTAAAAAGATAGTTATTTATGTATTCAATTTTCATTATCAAAAAACAATTTATGATGGCAAAATTCATGTTTAATATTTCTAAAAAACCTGTTTTTAGATGTATGATGGACAATTTGTATCCATTTCTAGTTGATCATTAATAATTATTATTCATTTGAAATCCATTCGAAATTTAACGATAAAAAATTCTTACTAAAAATCCGTAGAAAACCCCTAAAAATTCTGGGTACAACCCAAGTATGCCGTTACATATTATTAGGATTGTAAAGGTTACATCATTGCATCACGCATTAGGGAGCTCCGTAATTATGAAAACCAAAGAGAAGTCAATTTTTAGAAAATATATATATTTCCATAGGAATCAAGACAGCAAACGCGAAGAAACGCTCAAATCGAGCGGTTCGATCACAGACGCAACCAAATATCTGCATCCACGACGGTGTGCCATCAAACTAAATTCAACAGTTCTTCGAACGAAGAACATCATAATGTTCTTGTCTTGGATCAGAGACAGCCTTGTGGCATGACCACACCGGAAGCAGCTCCTCCGATGTTCTTACACGACGAAGTCGCCGACCGTCCCATGAACGTTAGCTTAATGTCGTGTAATCTTATTCCCTGGCATGGATTTCTTTTGCTACAATCAAATATTACCGCTTGCTGCGTCCGTGATGATCCTTGAATGTTTTTGTACATCACCTTACTATCTTCACTCCCCGAACCCTATCAGCAAAACAATATAATGTCAATCTGATTCGTGAGCAATTTCTTTTTTTTTTTTTTTGGTTCAAGTTGTATATATGTATATACCTGTTTGGGACAACCTTGGTTGTTCGGGCAGTAGTTTTGATCGATGATGATAGGGTTTTTAACATTTTTCATTATCAGATTCTGGAAAAGAACATTCTGGACGAAACTATTGCTTTGTCTTGCCCATGTTTTGATCCGGACACCGTTATCAGATCCTGTGAACACCGAGTTTGTCAGTGTTATGTTCTGAACTCCGGCTTCGATGGCATCTCTACCCAAACTCCCAATGCTACCACAACAAGAAATCCACGCAGAAAATGGTTAAACAACTAAGCTGTTCATACTGTAACATGATTAAAGTGATTTCAATTTACCTGACGCCGTGGCCGGGGCCGCAGTTGAGTTTGGTCATGTAGAGATTACGAGTGCCCGGACCTATAGAAATACAATCATCACCCGTCTGAAACGTACTGTCGGTGACGGTGACAGCAGTAGAAGACTGGATGTGGAGACCGTCAGTATTAGGACTCTGGTCTGGAGCCACTAGCCGTATCTTCCTCACCATCACGTTGTTGCAGCTGTTTATCACCACATGTGTTGCCTGACTGTTTATCGACGTCAATCCACTCACCACAACGTCATTTGCCCAGTTGAAAGTTATCGACTGCAACATCGTTAACACGTTATTTCCATCACCAAATATCTATATATCGTGAAGTTAGGGATTGAGTAATTAATCTATCATCATGATACACACCCTAGCGCCGACAGGACAATTCTTTCCAGATTTCCGACAAGCCCAGAAGTTTGCAGCCCGAGCATCTAGAGTTCCACCGACAACAGAGATCCGATTAACCTTTACAAACAATATCCAGTACCCTGAGTTCCCCAGGCCGCGGTAATCCGCCGGAGCCACGATGGTCCCTGTGATCTGAAACGTTATTCTGCTGCGGCAGGGACCACGGAATTCCACCGCTTTCAGCAAGAACCTGCCTTTTGGAACAGTCACCGTCGCAGCCTTGGCTGATCGGCACGCCGCTTGCCACGCTCCGGTGAAGGCTCTGGTGGAGTCAGTGACGCCGTCGGGTTTGGCGCCGTATTTCACCACATTGTAGTTGTTAGCCGCAATGGATGGGCTTAGTAAGAGGCTTAAGAAGAGGAAGAGGAATGCAAGTAACTTCCCCATTGTTATTTTCCAAGTGATTATGTGTGCGTATGTAGAAATTGAATGCGTGAGTGAATATGAAGCAAAGGAGAAGGTTTTGACGGGTATTTATTATGCATGGTGGTATGTTTTACGTACGTTGACTAATATAAAAAATATATAGAATAATATTATGAAATTAAATTGGCCAATGATGAGGAAAGACAAAGCCACGTTGACGTGCACGATACAGCTTCTGAGGCTGTGGTGTATGTATGATATGTACGGCTTACATGTGATAAGTAGTGGGAATTTTTTCAAGCAATATCATTAAGGCATGTGATATCCATGTTCCTTCCTATCATGTCTTGCCAAATTAGAATGAAACGTGTACGTATTATTAGGTCTCAGCCTTGTTTAAATAGAATTACAAACCCTAATACGATTATGCGTAATTACAAAAACACCCTTATACATAATTAACCCTAATACGCCCCCTCAAGTTGGAGCATGAAGATCTCGAATGCCCAACTTGGAACGCAAATAAAGAAAAGGATTCTGTCCCAACGCCTTGGTGAAGATATCGGCAACCTGTTCTGACGAACTAACATGAGATGTCTGAATGGTGCCGTCCTGAACTGCGTCTCGAATAAAATGACAATCTATCTCAATGTGTTTCGTACGCTCATGAAACACAGAATTTGCAGCAATGTGCAAAGCAGCCTGATTGTCACAGAAAACTCGTATAGGAGCCGAAGGAAGAATGCCAAAATCCCGAAGTAGGGCTCGCAACCATATGAGCTCACTCGTAAGAGATGCCATAGAGCGATATTCCGCCTCAGCCGAAGAACGTGAAACAGTGGCTTGTTTCTTGGTTTTCCATGCGATAGGTGAATGACCAAGAAACACAATATATCCTCCAACAGATCGTCGAGTAAGGCGGCAAGAGGCCCAATCAGAGTCACAAAAACCTGAAAGTAGAAGATCACAATCGGAGCGTAACCAAATACCTTGCCCAAGAGAACC
>CM071861.1:36416683-36464942 GCA_036759665.1 Gynandropsis gynandra | reverse complement strand
TATAATTAGTGATTATATAATTTATATTAATTGTAAAATAAACTAATTAATATACTTGAATTTTCAGGTATCGGCATATTTTTCCGAGATTTATGTGCGCCGATTATGACCGATTTTCTTATAATTGGACCCGAACTGATCCCGAAGTAAAGGAACGATGGTGGAAAGCGTTCGTGGTATATTTTTTTAAGTATTAATTTCATTATAAATTTTAATCTTAAAATAATATTAAACCAAATAATTAAGTCATTATTTTGCAGCAAAGATTTTATTGGGATCCTGCAATAACCGGACGAGTGAAGTCCGAATTTCAGAAGCATGGGGCAAAACGATTGAAAAATCTTATGTACGAAACGCATACTGAATGGGAGGAAAAGAATGTCAAACCCGTTTGGGTCCCTGATAATGTCTGGGAACAGCTGCTTGCTTATTGGGACACTCCTCAATTTAAGGAAAAAAGCGAGCGCGCTAGTCGATCTCGTCGTTCTGATAGAGCGGGATATGGGATAAGTGCGCATACTGCTGGTTCCCGTTCATTCGCGGAGGTTTATAAAGATATGGTAAGATTTAAAATTTTTAAAAGTTTTATTATGAATTAAATCTTATAAATATGTATAAAATGATTTGTAACTTTGTTTTAGGCGAAAGAGATGGGTTGTGAGCCGTCGTACGTTGATTTGTTGGAACGTACACATAAGAAAAAATCCGACGGTTCGTGGGTAGATGCCAGAGCAAAACAGATTCACGACGATGTTGTGAACATGGCATCACAACGAGTGTCCCAAATCCCGCCTAGAGAAGATGGGACGCAACCTACTCTTACACAAGAGGAATACAACGAGATGTATTTCGAGGTAAATTTATTATAATATCACAATAAATTTTTTGTTATAATAATACAAATTTAAATTAAATTTCAATATTTTTTGCAGCATGTAACACCTTACAAAGGTCGCTTATTTGGCCTTGGAGAAATGGCATCGAAACATGCGAGTTCCTCCAAAGGTAAAGAAAAAGTCGCGACCCAAGAATTTCGGGATACGATCTCGCAGATGCAAGAGAAAATTGTACAATTAGAACAACAAAATGCATCATTTAACGCTCTGCGAACAGAAGCTGAACGGGCAGTTGAACGGGCAACAAGAGAAGCTGAACGTTCAAGAAGGGAACGTCAGCAATGACTTAGGATGATGAAACAACACATGCCCAATATTAATTGGGATATGGTCGAAAACAACGACGACGACGATGATTCCGAATTGCCACCCGCTAATTTGTAAATATTTAATTTTAATATTGTTAAAAACATTTTAATTAATTTTAATTTTTAATTATAATTTAAATTTTTATTTTTATTTTTTTTTAAATTTAAAAATTTCCGGACGGCTCTATTACCCGTCCGGAAATGTTACGCACGGGTCGCGACCCGTGTGGAAAATTTCCCTACGGGACGCGACCCGTGCCAAAAATTTCCGGACGGCACTGTTACCCGTCCGGAAATTTTACGCACGGGTCGCGACTTCCTTTACCGTCCGAAATTGCCGACGAATTGCGAACTCTTTTTACCGTCTGCATTTGCGGACTGATTGCGGACGGAACCTGGTTTGCGACGCTCATTTCCGGACGGGGGACCGCGGTCCCTAATCCGTCCCGAATTCCCTTTCCGGACGGATTAGGGACTGAAAATTCAGTCCCTAATTATCAAATTTCTTGTAGTGCAATAATAAGAAATGTTAATATAATTATTTATATTTAAAAACCCTAAGAGGATAAACGTACTAATAATGACTTCTATGAAAATTATTATATATTAAAAAAATCTAAGAGAATAAACGTATAACAATACACGTTCATTGAGATTGAAAAGTTGTTTGGTGAAAATGATAAATCGTTGTCTGACTACGTCGATATGCCTCAATTAGACAAAAGTATTATGCAAGAACTAAAAAAACACATTGTTAAGGAAAGAATTAGATTTTGATATCGATACTCAACGAAGAGAGCATTTGGAGTTATTTCACCACATGAACGAGAATCAGAAGGAAATCTACGACATTGTTTTAGAATGAGTAGAGAATCCAGTTGGGGAAAACATACCTATATAGGACACTTATTTCCAAACTCACATCTAAAAACAAAGTGGTTATTCCAGTTTCATCATCATGAGTAACTGCATTACTCTTTTTTGGTGGAAGAATTGCACATTCGCGTTTCAAAATCCCCATTAAAGTGCATGACGGATCAACATACGACATTGAACAAGGGACTATGCTAGAAACACTATTAATAAGAGAAGACTTGATTATATGGGATGAAACGCCAGTGGCACAATGATATACCTTTGAAACATTAGATCGGATATTGAAGGATATTATGTCTGTACAAGATGATCAAGCGTTTGAAAAACCATTTGGTGGGAAAACAGTTTTACTAGGTGGTGATTTCAGTCAAATTTTATGAGTTAAGCAAGGGAGCCGAACATAAACTGTTAACGCGATGATAAGTCATTCGCAATTATGGAGATCATGCTTTATTTATAATTTAACATGTAACATACGTTTGAGACAAAAAGAGCAAAAGTTTGCTAAGTGGTTATTGAATGTTGGAAGATGACATAACACCTTTGTTAAATAAGTTGTGTAATGACTACACTGAGGGGGATAAGATCCTGATTAAGAAAAATCTAATCCTTGAAGTCACAAGAGATCAACTACAAAGGATTGCAGAATCAACAAGTCCAATGTTTCTTGAAATGTTCACGAATCATGAGTACCTCAAAGAAAGAGCAATTTTAACTTCAAAAAATGAAAATGTAAATGAAGCAAATGCATTTCTCTTGCTTAAACTTCTGGGAATGATGATAGAGTACTTAAGTTCAGACGCGGTTGGAATTGAAAATGCTCCAACCACTGATTGGCAATCGTTTTACCCTATGAAATATCTAAACTCACTTGAATTTCCAAGTTTACCAAAACATCGCCTCAGTTTAAAAGTAGGTGCACCAATAATGATGTTCCACAATCTAAATTAAAAAGAATGGATATGTAATGAACTCGATTGGTGGTAACTCAATTGGCAAAAAAGATTATTGGAGAATGAGGTTATAACAGGGACACATATCTATACAAAAGTGCTTATTCCCAAAATCATTTTATCAGAAACCAATTCGAAGCTGCAATTCACATTGTGCAGGAGGAAATTTCCGGTTAGACTATACTATGCAATGACGATAAATAAAAGTGAGGGATAGAGTTTAAAACATATTTGATTGTACTTATCAAATCCAGTGTCCAGTCATGGACAATTGTACGATACCTTATCACGAGTTACCTTAGAGCATAGACTGAAAATACTAGACCTAAATCAAAGTTCAACCGTCAAGCCAACTGTTACAAATATTGTCTATCGAATAGTGGACTACTATATTTATAAATTTCCATTGTAAGAAATATTCAATGATATATTCGTAAACTTTTTACTTATTGTGATATATATAGCATTCTTTAGATAAAGTCATATTGACTTATCATACATAATTTTTTTTAAATAGGAGTTGCTCGATCAGACGCCAGCTCATTCAGAAACGTCGACATTATTATTGCACATGGTATTCAAAACCGATTGTATATCTATTTCTTAGGATATTGAAAAGACGTGATCAACTTAAGGATAATCGGTTTATCCACAGTGGATTTTTAATTGTCAATGAAAAGATTTGAATCTTATTTATGTTATGTTTAACATTATTTTTACGTATGTATATTTGTTATATTACAGAGAACAATGATTAAAGGACAAATTTCCATATTTAATTTAATGCAAATTCCACTTATGAAAGACGATTTACCACGTTCATTCCATTTCCTTATTCATTCATATACATTTATACCTATATTTAATTGTTTATAATTGGCTTAGTCAATTTTTAGATGTCGTTGGATTACTAATGATATTATATGGAACTAATTTATGCATCCCTTCTTCCACACAAAAAGTAGACATATGCTTAGTCATCAACAAGAAATATATATAATTTTGTCTAATTAAATATTAGGTTAATCAATTACTTACCTAATTGTAGTACTGCTAAAATTTTAATATAGGAATAATATCGTAAGGATCTCTATATGGGATGAGTAACCAATATCAAGTATGAAATGGATACATCCATTGTTAACAAAACTGTTTTTGTGATTATTCGTCAGTAGTTGCATGTAAACATTATGTTATCGCTAAATAATATTCCTTCTAATTTATTTTTAGGTTCTTTAACACTTTATTCATCATCAGTGATAAGGATTTTCACCGATAAAAATCTAAGCATCATCAGAAAGTTCTGCAATAAGTAAATCTACACCTACAATTTATTTCATTACTTCTCATACATCCTCTAACTATTTTAAATAGGAGTTGCTCGATCTGACACCGAGAAAAATAGTTTAACGGGCATTCGTAGCAAAGTTTAACGGATCTCCGTTACAATTTGCAATGGATGCCCGTTGAAATTGTTAATTTCAAGGTTTACTGGTGGAAATAAATTCACGTGAACTTGCAATGGCCATTCGTTGGGGTTTCCAATGGATGTTCGTTGAAAATAACACTATTTAGATCAAAACCAAAGTTTGCATCAAACCATCAACAACAAACATATTTTCAACAAAATATCGTCTTCTTCAAATAGAGATATATTTAGATCGAGAGATTGGATATATAGAAGAAAAGATCCTATAACCGAAGAGCTCACACAAGAATTCTTACACGAATTGGAGCACTTCATGAGTTTTGCATCGATGCAACCTTTGTGTCAAAACGCGGGACAAAGTTATGTCCTTGCAAAAGATGCAAAAACATGAAGTATCGAAGTCAAGAAATTATTTGCAAACATCTTTACAAGGTGGGTTTCGTAGAGAATTACGAAATTTGGTTTTTTCACAAAAAATTGTGGCGTTATAGATATTTTCCAAGATGGACAATTAGAAAGAAATGAAAAAGTTATTTATGAAGCATCAACGACCAATCCATGTGTTGAATGGTGTCAGATGCTTTTCCTGGAGTTGTTAATGAACAAACGCATGAAGAGATGCCGAACATCGATGCACGTTGATTCTTCAACCTATTGGATTCGACGAAACAGCCTACATATGAAGGTTGTCGTGAAGGTCAATCTTGCTCATCTTTATCTTCAAGATTGATGAGTATAAAAACAAACTACAATGTTGCTGAAAATTACATGGATTCATTTTGCAAAACCATGCGTGAATATTTACCGGAAAACAATCAAGCTCCCGAGACATACTACGAAAAAAAGAATGTGTTAAAACATTAAGGAATACCACATGAGAAAATTGATGTTTGTAGAAATATTTGCATCTTGTTTTGGGGAAATGATAAAGACTTGTTGGAATGCAAGTTTTGCGGCGCAAACAGATTTCGGCCAAAAAAAAATCTTCACATAAATATGTACCCTATAAGAAAATGTTCTATATGCCTGTAGCAAACAGGTTGAGAAGATTATTTGAATCGAAAAAATTGTTGCAGTAATGAGATGGTACGCAGAACACTCGACGACCGAAAGTATAATGCAACATACATCGGATGGTAAGGCTTGAAAAGATTTCAATGAAATATTTCCCGAGTTCGCGTATGAAACGAGAAATGTTTATCTTTGCCTGTGCACCGATGGCTTTAGTCCATATGGACAATCTGGAAGTCAATATTCTCTACGGCCGGTGATTTTGTCTCTGTATAGTTTGCCTCTCGAGATGTGTTTGAAAAGAGAGGTAATGTTTCTGACGTTGTTGATTCCAGGACCAGAACATCCGAAGAAAAGTTTCGATGTCTTTTTGCAGCCCTTAATTCATGAATTAAGACATTTGTGGAACGAATGAATTCTTGCTTATGACGTCAGTACAAAGCAAAATTTCACATTAAAAGCGGTCTTGTTATGGACAATTATCGACTTTCTTGCCTATGGAATGTTATCTGGATGGAGCACGCACGAAAGATTGGCATGTCCATATTGTATGGAGAATATAGATTCATTTCGACTAGTACATGGTAAGAAACCATGTTGGTTTGATTGTCATAGAAGATTTCTTCCTCGTGGACATGCTTTCTGAAAAGATAAAAAAACATTTTCGAAAGAACGTGGTACAAAAAGAAGAGGCACCGTGCATGCAAACCGGGACACAAATCCTTTACGAAAGATTGAACACAATGGGCGATTTACAAGATTTTGTAGAATGCGGTGGAGATCGTGGGTATCGTAAACCAAAACAATATCTCTGAAGTATATGTTCAAGGAATCGGCATATTTTTCAGAGATATATGTTCAAGGAATTAAAAAATGGATGACTTGGAATTGATGAAAAACAATATCTCTGAAGTATTATGTGCATTGGAAAAAGTTTTTCCGCCTTCATTCTTTGATGTCATGGAGCATTTACCAATGCATTTACTAGATGAGAGAATACTCGGTGGGCCAATTCAATTCAGATGGATGTATCCTTTTGAAAGTTTTTTCTTTCATTTAAAGAAAAAAGCAAAAAACAAAGGAGGGTTCGAAGGATCTATTGTCAAACAATACTTGCTGGAAGAAATCACATCAGCCCATTTTATTCCGAGTCACATATTCAGACGAAAGAACGACGTGCAGATGATCACACAAAATATTTGTATCAATATAATCCGCAGTTTGGCATAATTCATGAGATGTTTACACCGATTGGACGTACATGAGGTAAATCCGAAGAATATTGGTTAATACCGTAGGAGTATAATCACGTCCACACATATATGTTACTAAATTGTCAAGAGTTATTACCGTTCGAAAGGTACAAAATAATATTATTCAATCTTTTAAATATATATGTATATATATAATATATTAACGTATTTTCATTATACATGATATTTGATGAAGAAGTAATTGGTACATATCCTCATCTAAACGGAAATAAACTTACAGACATGAAAGTTCAATATTATAGCTCGTGGTTGAGAGATTACGTAAGTACTCGTGTACATATCTATTAAAATTAATTACATTTATTATAAAGTATTCATTCGTTTTTATATTATACGTACAAGTGAAATGTTCTGATGACAAACTTCCAACATGGTTAAAAGATTTGGCTAATGGTCCCGCACAAAATGTTATGTGTTGACCAATCTTGTTTACTCGCGGCTACACACGTATGAACACGGAAAACATAGAAGCACATATAGTTATGGCGTTTGTGTTAATACTTTAAATAGAAGGTGATAACTTCCATGTCATTTTGCACTAAATCCTACAAGTGGAATATCTCGATCTTGTTGGGTTGAAGGTAATGCTTTTTAAATGTCAGTGGTTCGACTCAACAGTAGGACGTGGAATACGAAAAAACCGATGGGGAAGAATTGACATCAATCTGGCACGACAATATGGTAAGTATGATCTATTCATAACAATAGATCAATCAGATCAAGTATGTTATGTGCAATATCCAACAACATTGAAACGTCGAAGAGAGGAGTGGTGGGTCGTAGTAAAGATCAAGCCACGAGGAATAATAAAGCTCAGATGATAAAGAAGATTCGTTGCAACCCGATCATCCGCAGCCGATTCGTTTAATTGATACAGATCGCGAGGAAATTCTCGCAAGAACTGACATAGACGGAGAATTGAACCGGAAGATGTTGAAACGGCGACGAATTCAATGAACAAACGAAGGAAACCTCGCCAATCGATGAATCTTTTGAAGAAGAAATGTAAATACAATAATGTGTAATGTAAATAATGTGTAATAATGTAGATGATGTGTAACCGAACAATCAAAATGTTAATACAATCGAAGAATATATAAACGGTGTTAAATATTTTTAGAACTTCACTTGGAACACGAAATCGCCTCCGACACTTAGAAAATTTTTTAAGTTTCCATAATTCTAATGGGCATCCGTTACGAGAGGTTAACGGATGCCCGTTGCAAAGTATAATAATGCCTACCCTGGTCTGCAGGAATTTCCAACAGGCATCCATTGCAAAATGTAACAGATGCCCGTTACACTGGGAACTAGTCGTCATTTCGTCGTCCGTTGCCTCGGGAACACGCATTTCCAACGGGCATCCATTGGAAATTCTTACGAATGCCCATTGGGAAGACAAAAACGTCGCTTCACTTAATTGCATCCGTTGAGTTGACGGTATTTCCAATGGGCATCCATTGAAAATTTTAACAAATACCCGTTGGAAATTTCTGCATATAAACCATTGAACAGTTTCATTTTCAACACAAATCAAAACTTCAAAATCCCTCCAAACACTCTCTTTCACACACAAAATCACATTTACAAACACTAAACACAAAAATGTGGGCTAGATGATTCATAAATTCGGGAGGTATGTTTGTTGGTTCAACGGGAGCTCCTCCCTCGCCTCCATCGCCACCATATCGCCCTCCTTCACCAATATCGGCACCGCCTATATTTGATGAAGATGACGATGTGGTGGATATCGATTCCTTAATCAATAATTTTGATGGGCGTCTCACTCTTCAAATTATCGATCTCGATCGTCCTGCCGGGACGCTTTGGTAAAAATTATTATTATTTGCATTTATATTGTTGTAATTTATAAATATTATCTAACTATTTAATTTTAATGTGTAGGTTTGACGTGGATGATGTTCTAAAATATATGAACAAAATTAGCATATAAGGGTCCTTATGATGTTCTAAAATATATGAACAAAATCATCTTAATGTGTAGGTTTGACGTCAGAAGTCATACGCCGCCGATGGTGGTGCACTTTTATCGTAAGCGTATTTCAAATTAAATTTTTATTTAAAATGATTATTTATATGTGTTATAAACTAACTCGTTATAAATTATTTTGCAGCGCGCATACATATGGCGGAAAAAGGATACGACACGCATATATACGGCATGGATACGCGACATGTAGGCTCGGATGCACTTGATGATGAACAACGCCAAGCGCAACAACTACATCAAGAATCACAAACCGACATGGGCAATGGACGAGGTCTTCAATCAACTTACTCAATATTGGGAGTCTGAAGACTTCAAGGCCAAGAGTGAGAAGGCCAAAAAATGTCGGTACGACGAGAAGGTTCTCGGAGATGGTCCACATCGCGATACTTCGGGATCAAAATCATTCCCGAAGAGGAAAAAAGAATTGGTAAATTTATTATTATTTAAATTTTTGTTTTTTACAATATTTATCTAATTAAATTTATTTTATATCATAAATGCAACGGATAGGAAGAGAACCGACACTTCTTGAGCTGGTAGTGGAAACCCACGTCAAGAAGAAGCCTGTCATCGGGGAAGAGATCGACGAACCCGAACTCGTCGATCCTCGAGCGGAAAGAACCATGAAAACTGTGACAGAGAAGATCACACAGCAATCACAAACTTGCAGTTCAACTCCCGACGAGCTCAGTCCTTTACAAAAGGACAAAATTTATTTAGAGATAAAAAATTATTATTTTATCTCTCGATTATTAATAAAATATTTTGTAAAAATATAAATCTAATTTTGTTTGTCTTGTAGCCGGTTAGACCGTATATGGGCGTCTATACGATCTCGAGGCACTTCAAAAAGATATCGTTAAGGACACCACGACGGTACCTCCCACGGTCCAAGAGAGCTACATGCAACAACGACATATCGAGGATCTCGAAGCACAACTTCGAGAAACTCGAGCCCAAATGTAGGTAAAACACTCCCAAATACAGCACTTAGAGAGCGTCATAGAATAGCTATCAGGCCACGTGAGGGAATCAACGCCGCAACAAAAAGCGGGTATCGATTCAGATGCAACGCCTTCTAGAGGTGTTGGTAACCAGGGAGATAATATCAGTCCAACCGATTTAAATGTAATGTAATAGAATTAGGTTTAATGTTTTTGTAAATAATTTTATTATTTTAATGAAAAACTTTTTATTTTGTAAATTATTTTTATAATTTTATTTTTTAAAAAATTTTCCAAGGAATGCCCGTTGCAATTTCTAACGGACATTCGTTGGACACCATTTTCGCGCCCAATGGTAACGGATGCTCGTTTCCAGTTCCCGCCAATTTGTAACGGACGCTTGTTGTCCTTCCAGCCAGTTTCCAACGGATGCCCGTTGAAAATTTTAAAATCCCGCTCTTTTTTTCTCGTCTGGATGACAACAGATGTCCGTTAAAACTTTGTAACGGACATCCGTTACAATATTTCAATGTTCGTCCGTTGCAATTGTATAACGGGCATCCGTCACAAATTGTTTCAACGGGCGTCCGTTACACAATGCCAAAGGCGTCATCCGTTGGTCGTCCGGTACAAATTTGCAACAGATATTATCCGTTGAAAATCGCAACGGATACTGATTTGTAACGAGCGATTCCCAACGGCCGCAGATCCCTTGTCGTCCGTTGGGAAACGCTCTTTCCAACATATTTTAAGCGTTTTCCAACGGATTTGTCGTTAGAAAACACCTATTTTTTTGTAGTTCATTCAAAGAACTATATAATAATTTGAAAAACTTTTATATTTTATTAAACATTCAATATATTAGCATTCTTTATAAATACGGCATTTAGTCAAAATATGTCTGATTAAATGTTTCATTTACTTATATCTCAATTACATTGTTAATTATTTTCATATAAATAAAATTATAAAGCATATATAAAAACATGCAATTCATAGAAACCCGCACATCGCGCGGGATTCTAACCTAGTGAACATAACAATTAAATAAATGTTATTTTCAATAATGAAAAATCAAAATTTTAGAAACACGATAAACTTTATTTGATTGTCGTATTAGAATAACGCCATCTTTAATAAATCAATCTTTGGAAATATTTACAAAAGTTATTTGTTTCTACCATTAACCTTGCTTGAGAGTAACCATAACCATAACTCTAATCATTGACCAACCGACGATGATCATCGCTACCCACACTGCCCACTGTCACCGTCAATTATCAAACGTCAATCGAAAACCGCTTCAAATATTTTTTAGATATTGATTTATTTAAATATTATGATATGATAATGATTGACAATGATATGACATTGATGTCTTTTTCTAAGCTACATGTCATCAATCAAAATTAACATTTATTTCATCGTAATATGAGTTTAGATCGTAATATCTAAAATCTTTAATGGATTAACATGAAAGAAGAAAGAGAGTGTAGAGAATGATTCTGGGCAGAAAGGTTTCATTTATTGCTTGAGTAAAAACGTTTACATGGCTGTTGTGTTCTTATGAGAAAAGAGGCTACAAAATGACAAGCAAAAAGGACAGACATGAAGAATATTTCCTCTGCTGTGCTTAACCACCCTCAACGGCTATTGACGTGTATTGTGGTCAGCTGTTATTCCTCGAAGTTAGGTCTTGCAGAGGTGTCCTCTGTTGAGGAGAACGTTTCAGGTCTTTGGAGACATTGCTGGTTTCAGGTGAGTGTGCAGAGATGTTTTTTGATGATCATGCCTTGTCATCTTTCTGAGTGTATGTGCGAGCTTCTGGTAGCACAGGGACGTCTTCTGGTATTGGAGGCGCTCTTTCTTGAGTGTGTGAGCTTTCATCCCTTTCAAACTTGTAACAGGTTCACCACCAAGGCCAAGTTTGTTGCACAGATTATAGAAGTGCCTACGAGGTAGTGTTTTGGTGAATATATCAGCAACCTGCAAGGTAGAGGGCATGTGTTTAGTAACTATAGAGCCTAAGGCAACCTTCTCCCGTATGAAATGGTAATCAAGCTCAATGTGCTTAGAGCGCTTATGAAAAGCCGGATTCATGGACAGATATACGGCAGACAGGTTGTCATAGTGAAGAACCCCTGGTTTAGGCTGAGGAATGCCAATGTCTTTTAGAAGGAAAGATAGCCAAGTGAGTTCTGCAGCTAAGTACGCCATGGCACGATACCCGACTTCTGTTGAGGAGCGTGAGACCGTTGGTTGTCTCTTGGCCGACCAGGACACAAGATTGCTACTTAAGAAGACACAGAAGCCTAAAGTGGACCGGCGAGTGTCTTGGCATCCTGCCCAATCACTATCGCTAGAAGCATGCATGTTTAGAGAACTTTTAGAGTGAATGTATAAACCTTAATGTATAGAACCTTTCAGATCTCTTAATAAAAGTTTGAGCAGTTTGTAGTCCCCAACGGATGGACTATGCATTTTATGACATAGGAAATTAACTGTGAATGAAATGGTAGGCCTAGTGAGTGTTAAATATTGAAGAGCTCCAAGAATGCTGCGGAAATATATAGGATCATGGTATGCAGATTGGTCAGAAACAAAAAATGTTTGTTTTAACGACATTGGTGTAGGGATAGGTTTTGATAGGAGCATGTCAGTTTTGTGAAGAATGTCTAAAACATACTGTTTTTATGAAGAAACAGACCATGGTCATGATGTTTAACCTGAATGCCTAAGAAGTAATGCAAGGCTCCTAAGTCCTTCATGTGAAACTTTGTATGAAGTTGATTGATGAGCGTGGATATTAGAGAGTTAGAGTTCCCGGTTAGGAGCATATCATCCATGTACAAGAGAAGGAGAAGAGTAATATTTTGTTGTTTATGGATGAATAGAGAGGGATCTGCAGAACTGCATACAGACCCAAATTCAATGAGATAGGAACTGAATTTGTTGAACTAAGCTCTAGGAGCTTGTTTCAAGCCATAAAGAGCTTTGTTTAGTTTACAGACATGGTTTGGAAATTCTTGGCTTACAAAGCCAGAGGGCTTTTTCATGAAGACATGTTCTTTTAGTTCACCATGTAGGAAGGCATTACTGACATCTAACTGTTGTATTGGCCAGTTTTGGGTAGTAACTAAACTCAAAACTAATCTAATGGTTGAGGTCTTGACAATAAGGTTGTATGTATCCAAGAATTCTATCCCTTCTTCTTGATGATATCCCTTAGCCACTAGTCTTGACTTAAGTCTTTCTACGCTACCATTGGGTTTTAGTTTTTGTTTGAATACCCACTTACAACCTAAAACAGTCATGTGAGGTTGAAGGGGAACTAGTTCCCAAGTATTATTTAGTCTTAGGGCAGCAATTTCTTCCTTCATAGAAGTTGCCCAACCTGGATGTTTTAGTGTTGTCACAATAGTTTTAGGTGTAAATGGAATTGCTGATGTAGCAGATAGAGCATACTTTGGATTATGTTTTATAATTCCTGAACGTGCTCTAGTTGTCATGGGATGTAAGCTATGTGTGGAAGGAAGAATAGACTGACTCACAGACTTAGTTGTTGGGGAGCTGATGCTAGATTGTGAGTGATGACTGGTTACACAGGATCTATCTAGGTGTTGACCGAGAGTGTGTGTGTGTCTTGTTCTATTATGGACAGTGGTGTTTGAAAATGTGCACTGGAATTTGTAGAAGGAATAGGGGACTGAGGACTTGCATGGGATCCTTGCTGCCAAGCATGCATCATAGGGGTGTCATACCTAGAAGAGAATGCAGAATATACAGAGGAAAATGGAAAATGATCCTCATTCAAAATAACATGCCTTACTATATAAACTCGACCATTTGGAGGATATAAGCATCTCTAATCCTTAAATTTATCACTATAGCCAAAAAAAACACAATGTAGACACTGAGGTTCTAGTTTATACCTTGTGTAAGGTCAGAGATAAGGGTAGCAAGAACTACCAAAAACTCTAAGGAATGTATAGTCTAGATCCTTTCCATATAACATTTTGAAGGGATTGTGATATGCAAGAGCTTTAGAGAGTAGAATGTTAATAAGAAAATTGGATGTAAAGAAAACAACCCAATACTTTAGAGGTACATGTGCCTGGACCAACATGGAGAGACCAAGATCAATCAGATGACGATGTTTCTTTCTGATACACCATTATGTGTTGGGGTGTAGGGATAGGACTACACAATTTTATTCCATTATGTGTTAAATGTTGAGTGAAAAGGTGACTGCTGAAATCCCCACCACCGTCAAACTGAAAGCTCTTTATTCTCTTGTTTAGATGCAGTTCAACTTGTGTTTTAAAGTTGACAAAGACAGTGAAGAATTCATTTTTGAATTTCAGAGGATAAAACCAGCAAAACCTAGTAAAATTATCAATAAACACTACATAAAACTTAAAACCTTGAACAAATGAAATTGGTGATGGACCCCAAAGGTCACAGTGCATGAATACTAATGATCCAGCGAATTGAGCACGAGTCGAGCAAGAAATACCACTCCCGGAGCCTCAGCCCGAGCGGGCAGAACTTGAGCCCGAGCGGGCAGCACTGCAGCCCGAGCGGACTGCCTCTTTTCTCATCGCGATCCCGCGCGACCTTCCGCACCGTACCCGAGCGGGTCACTTACCCTGCCCGCGCGAGTCGCGTCCGTCACCTGCAACTCCAAATAAGTTAATTTGACTTAAAACAAATGGGAGTTTGTTGGAGACTTATACAATAAGGAAAACGACTTTAGAGAAGAGGAATAAGTGATATTTCGCTGGAGAAACTAATGGAAACGTCACCCAACTTATTCAAGAATGGAAACTCATAAAAAGATAACAATCGATGGCTGCTGCAACATGAGGAATAACTGAACGGCTAGAAGGAAAGAGAGGGAGAAAATGAAAGAAAAGATGAAGGAAAGAAGCGGAGAGGAGTGAGAGGTCGAGCTCATTCACGAAGTTTTCACTTCTTGATCGAGGAGAGAGAGTGGAGAGAAGGAGGAGGTTCTTGCGAAGGAGACTTGTAAGGAGCATTGGAGATCAATCCAAGACTTCGGTTTCGTTTGGTTTTCATGTTCCTTAGACCTTCTAGTTCGTTTATGTTTGTTTACCGACGCATGAGCGAGTAGTTTGTTTGTTCTAGGAGAGGGATTAGCCCTTGGCTATCCCGAAACCACTTTTGATTTATCTTTGAATGCATCTTCCCGTTTTCGTTTATCTATTCTTTATCTGAGTGCTTAAATGACTTGTGTTTACGAAGGCCAAGTAAATGCATGTGTTAGGGGCTAGGAAAAGGACCGAAAGGAGAATTCTAGTCCTAGAAGAGCAGGTTTAGAACAACCGAGGTTAGGCCGTGAAAGTAGGGTAGCAGCGGTTGAGGGTAAAACGGATGAATCATAGGTCTTATGGGTTTAGTTCAAGGTGTCAGCCACGAAAGTAAGGGTAGCTTGACTAGACACGTGTCTATGCCTCGAGAGAGGGTAGATATCATATTAGGATTGTCTGCCTTAGATAACTTGACTGGGATGCATGATAGAATAGGTTGATTATTGGTTTCGGTAGTCTTGTGGTGAAACCGGTTTCCTGGAACGTTTGTCTCATTCTTAAGAAATAGTTTGTTTATTTGTTTTTAGTATTTCATTCTTAAAACAATATTTTGTTCGTTTGCAAGTTTGATTCGTAGTTTGAGTTTAGGTTGTGTTGCGTAGTCTTGTGGGATCGACACCTGAAGTACTACACACGTGTCGTGCACTTGCGGGTAGTTTAGGTTATTTGTTTAACTTTGATAACGCATCAAGTTTTTGACGCCGTTGCCGAGGACTATTGTCAACACGTCTTAGATTCGAGCCTAGAGTCTTTCTTGTTTGTTTTTGTTTTTGTTTTCTTTTCTTTCATTCTTTCTACGTAAATCGTTTTTTATTTGTCATTTGCAGAACCTTCAGATCAACGAGAGATGGATAATCAAAACGGCAATAGACAGATGCAGCAATAGCAACTCGGGCCTCAACTGCGAGAACCACAGGCTCCTCCACCACGTCGCCTCAGGGATTACATGGTTCCGAACATGAACAACGTGCAAACAGCCATAAGGATGCCTGCTGTTGCGAGAGAACAGTTTGAGATTAAGCGGGCAATGATCAACATGCTTTACCAGAAGCAATTAATGGATGGAAATCACGAGGATCCCTATCAGCATCTCAGAGACTTCCTTGAGCTTTCTGATACATTCAAGATATACGGAGTATCAGATGATGCGATCTTGCTGCGTCTCTTCCCCTTCTCAATTGGGGGACGAGCAAAAACTTGGCTGCAATCGCTCCCCGCTAGATCTATCACTACTTGGGATCAGCTCTGCACATTGTTCTTATCACGCTTCTTTCCTCCGAGCAAGACGATTCAAATCAGTGGGATATCACAAAGTTTAGATGCAGAGATGGAGAAACTTTGTTTGAGGCATGGGGCAGATTTAAGGATCTTCTACAGATGTGTCCACACCATGATCTTGAGCAGTGGTACGTTATCCAAACCTTTTACAAGGGAATTTCAGATGAACACCGAATGATGTTTGATAACGCTGCTAGAGGATCCTTTATGGATTTGAGCGTCGAGGAGACATACGAGCTGATCGATAATCTTTCTATGAACCGCACCATGTGGTCAACACCGAGAGGTATGCCTAACAGCACTCGTCGCCTTTATGAGCTGAATCAGAGCAGAGCAACGGATAATGCAGTGAACGCCATGTACTGTGTGAATTGTGGAGATACGGAGCATGTAGTGTATCAATGCACGGTACATGAGGATTTCGAACAGATGAATTATGCCCAGCAGCAAGGAAACACTCAATTCGGGAATACCTACAACCCGAATTAGAGGAATCATCCGAACTTGTAATACCGAACGACTCAACCGATGAAGTATTCGGGATTTCAGGAATCACAGCAGCCATACCAGCAAAATAACCAACAAGTTCAGCACGCTTAGCAAGTTCCGCAAGCTCCTCAATCTCCTCAAGCACCTTCGTCCAACCTTGAGGCGGTACTGCTTGAATTTATTAAGGAGCAAAGGCAGCAAACATCGACTCAAACCAAATTCAATGCGGATGTGGGAATAGCGATCAACGAGCTCAAAACTCAGAGGGAATTTTTGAGCAATCATGTGAAGAGTTTAGAGAACTCCATAGCACAGCAGGCTGCCTCATCCTCTCGGAATCCCAAACAACTCCCAGGTAAACCCGAATTGAACCCGAGAGAGTACGTGAATGCTATTTCTGTGTGCAGCGGTGATGTGGTTGAGAATTCACCCTCCAAAGAGCAAGGGCAAGCTGCTGGTACGTCCATGAAAAGAGGAAAAGGTAAGGTTGCGATTACGGAAGGATTCGAATCAGATTTAGACAAACCATACGTTGCTCCACCGGCATACAAACCTCCTACACCGTTTCCTCAACGAGTGGTTAGCAATAAGAATGAAGAACGAGTGGGTAGATTCGTAGAGGGTCTCAAGAAGCTTGACATCCACATCCCATTCGTGGAAGCCCTCCAAAAGATGCCTAATCATGCCAAACTCATCAAAGAGGTACTTTCCAAAGAGAGGCATATCGAAGAGAACGAGATCGTAGCACTCACCGAGGAATGCAGCGCTGTCCTTCAAAACAAGCTGCCACCAAAGTTGAAGGACCCCAGAAGCTTCTCCATTCCATGCACAATAGGTAATATTTATATTGATAATTCTTTGTGCGATTTAGGGGTAAGCGTGAGCATCATGCCACACTCAGTTTTCAAGCGGATGGACTACAAGAATCTCAAACCTACAATGATGTGTCTACGCCTCGCTGATCATTCGGTAAGATATCCGGTGGGAATTGTTGAAAACGTTCCCACCAAGGTAGGTAATCTCTTTATTCCCACTGTATTGTTGTACTTGAAATAAAGGAAGATGCTAGGACACCTATTATTCTTGGTAGACCGTTCTTAACTACTGCAGGTGCCTTGATAGACGTACAACAAGGAAAGTTGTATTTCCGTGTCGGAGATGAGACGATCGAATTCAACCTGTCCAGCCCCATGAACGGACCCTTATCCAAGGATTCTTGCCTTAGAGTTGATTCGCTGGACGAGTTATCAAAAGACACGCTTGATCAAGTGAGTATGCCCGATTCTCTTGTACGGTATTTGACACTAGTTTACGATAGTGCAGGATCTGCGGACGAAGGAGCTGAGATGTACACGAAATTCATGAGTGCTATTGCAGCACTAGGAGACGCCTCATGTGAGGAGATACCACACGGTGTGCATGCTGGTTTCACAGCGGAGAAGATGTCCAAACTTGAGCCCGAGCCACCTCCGTCTTCTTTTCTGTATGAGCACGTAGAACGCGATAAAATACACTCTGCTGTTTTGAATGCTAACTTGAGTGCAGATGAGATGAGAAAACAACTCACACGCGTAAAGAAGCGTAGGAGAGTCAACTCTTCAATGTGTATGCACGGAAATTATACGGAGGACAGCCACGAACTTCCCACCGACACTCAAAAGAGGCTGCACCCGCACTTGCACGAGGTAATGGAAAAAGACGTTATAAAACTTTTCGATGCAGATACCATTTATCCAACCTCAGGCAGCGGACGAGTGAATCTCGTGCATGACGTGCCAAAGAAAGAAGCAGTGACTAAGGGATGGCACGACAAAAAGATCCTACCTCATGACATCCAACTAGGTGACTTAGTTCTACTTTTCAATTCTCGTCCTAAGCTTTTCTCGAGCAACCTACGGTCTCGTTGGTCTGGTCCCTTTCAGGTACGAGAAGTCTTCACACACGAAGACGTGGAACTATGGAGCGATTCGATCAGAGCATTCAAAGCTAATGGACAGTGGCTAAAGCTCTACTAGGCCGTTCAACCAATCGAAAGTGGAAACTCCATTTCCATTTCCGATCTACCCATCGCGCACACATGAGGAATGGAGACGTAAAAGCTTAAAGACGTTAAATAAGTGCTTTCTGGGAGGCAACCCAGCTGTTTGTTTTTATTTTTCTTAGTTTTTAGTTTAAGACTCTGTTAATTGTTTACGTTAAAAAAACAGAAAAACACAAAAAAATACCACCACAAACGTGCTTCACTTCCCTTACCATCCATCGGAGCTTCACATCGAGGACGCCGTTCAATTCAAGTCTGGGGGAGCAGCTCACATTTGCCTGGTGATTTCTTTTCATTTTCTTTCATTTTCTCTTTGATTTTGTAGTTTTTGTTTGTTTTTGCTTTCGTGAGTCAGAGTCGTCCCATGCACTTGTCCGGTGCCACGTTTTGAGATGAACCCTGAACCTAGGATGTTTAAGAAGTTGGCATTTTCCGTGAGATTTTGCACGTTTGAGCTAGGTTTTTCCTAAGCATTAGAGCTTATTAGTTGTCTGAAAAACAATTGGTCGTAGTTCTTTGGGAATCCTAGTGTTGCTTGTGTGGGGGTTTAGACGAGGTTTCTAGGCTAGTTTATCATTTATTCTCTCTATCCAGATGGTCATACTTCGTGTAGATGATGCTTTACTTCACGTTTCTATGAGGATTATTATATCGTATGAGATCGAGCTTATTTTGCAGAGTAAGAGCGCACACTAACACTCCATTGTCGATAGAAATAATGCCTAAAAAGCATGATCTAAAATCGATATGAGTGCATCGACCTTGATACTCTTTCGATGGTTCGGATCTAAGTGGTGGGTCGGCGATCATCTTTCTACGTCCTAAGGGCTTGGCACAATAAAACGCCGCCTACTCCACTTATCATCTCGTTTTCATACGTATTTCTTGCACGATTTTAGAGATGTTTATGATATAGATGCGATGCTTTACATATGATTCCGTATCCGTTTTACTTGTTTTCGTGTTTTCATGTTCTTACAGGTTTTTATGCGTATTCGGTTCATTTCAGAGCTAAAGTACGTGCACGAGACAAAGTACCAACATCGAGGATCATCACGGGACAAACGGGACGAGAATCGGCAAGGAATAGCCACTACCCGCGTGGGTAACTCCCTAGCCCGAGCGGGCATTTGTTACGGTGATTTTGTCCAGCGAATTGAGCACGATGCGGGCGAGAAATACCACGCCTGGGGCCTCAGCCTGAGCGGGCAGAACTTGAGCCCGAGCGGGCAGCACTTGAGCCCGAGCGGGCAGCACTACAGCCCGAGCGGGCTGCCTCTTTTCTCATCGCGAACCCGCGCGACCTTCCGCGCCGTACCCGAGCGGGTTACTTACCCTGCCCACGGGGGTCGCGTCCGTCACCTGCAACTCCAAATAAGTTAATTTAACTTAAAACAAATGGGAGTTTGTTGGGGACTTATACAAAAAGGAAAACGAATTTTAGAGAAGAGGAATGAGTGATATTTCGATGGAGAAACTAATGGAAACGTCACCCAACTTTTTAAATGGAAACTCATAAAAAGACTACAATCGGTGGCTGCTGCAACATGAGGAAGAACTGAACGGCTAGAAGGAAAGAGAGGGAGAAAATGAAAGAAAAGAGGAATGAAAGAAGAGGAGAGGAGTGAGAGGTTGAGCTCATTCACGAAGTTTTCACTTCTTGATCGAGGAGAGAGAGTAGAGAGAAGGAGGAGGTTCTTGCGAAGGAGACTTGCAAGGAGCATTGGAGATCAACCTACGACTTCGGTTTCGTTTGGTTTTCATTTTCCTTAGACATTCTATTTCGTTTATGTTTGTTTACGGACGCATGAGTGAGTAATTTGTTTGTTCTAGGAGAAGGGATTAGCCCTTGGCTATCGCGGAACCACTTTTGATTTATCTTTGAATGCATCTTCCCGTTTTTGTTTATCTATTCTTTATCTGAGTGCTTAAATGACTTGTGTTTATGAAGGCCAAGTAAATGCATGTGTTAGGGGCTAGGAAAAGGACCGAAAGGAGAATTCTAGTCCTAGAAGATCAGGTTTATAACAATCGAGGTTAGGCCACGAAAGTAGGGTAGCAGCGGTTGAGGGTAAAACGGATGAATCACAGGTCTTATGGGTTTAGTTCAAGGTGTCAGCCACGAAATTAGGGGGTAACTTGACTAGATCATGTGTCTATGCCTCGAGAGAGGGGAGATATCATATTAGGATCGTCTGCCTTAGATAACTTGACTGGGATTGCATGATAGATAGGTTGATTGTTGGTTCCGGTAGTCTTTGGTGAAACCGGTTTCCTGGAACGTTTGTCTCATTCTTAAGAACTAGTTTGTTTATTTGTTTTTAGTATTTCATTCTTAAAACCATATTTCATTCGTTTGCAAGTTTGATTAGTAGTTTGAGTTTAGGTTGTGTTGCGTAGACCCTGTGGGATCGACACCTAAAGTACTACACATGTGTCGTGCACTTACGGATAGTTTAGGTTATTTGTTTAACTTTGATAACGCATCAACCGCATATTTGACAAAGTGGCCTTGGGTTGGCAATATTGTTTGCAGGTTTTTGAGAAGGAAATGAATTACTTGGGTAAATCTGTTGTGTGAAGCCTCAGCCTCTAGAAATAAAATTAGATCGTCCACGTTGATTGTTATACATGTTTTGTCCTCTAGAGTAGAAGTAGTTACCTCTGCCATAGTTGGAGTTGTTTGAGACATCAGTGAGGAAAGTATTATTGTTATCAGTTTGTGCAGTGAAAGCATGATGATGTGAGATTTCTGAAGCCTTGTGGACCTTGCTAGTGAGGGCAATACTTGTCAACTGATTGACCACATCTTCATATATGTGAAAAGGTTCTCGGTGCATGGACGTGTGGATAACCGTGGTGAAGGCATCATATTCTTTCCCAAGCCCTTGAAGAAATTTGAAAATTTTCATGGAGTCTGAAACCGGTTTCCAATGGATGAGAGATAATCACATATTGATTTGAACTCTTTGATATATTCTGGTATTGTTTTGTCGTCTAGGACAATGGTTTGGACAGAGGCCTGTAGGTCAAACTCTCTTGAGACTGATATTTGGTTGAAGTGTCTGGCAAGTGCTTCCCAGACGCCAATGGAGGTCTTGATTCCAACAATCAGACCAAAAACATCTTCAATGAGTGTGCCACAAATCCATGACCGGACCAAGTTATCTGTTTTTCTCCAAGAGGAGTATATGGGGGTTTTGTATCTGATTTAATGCATTATTTTATGTCTTTGCAATAGTTTGGGGTGGGATAGGAGCTTTTCCTGTGATGAATCCAAGGAGTTCTTGTGACTCCAGCAAGGACTCTATTTGAGTTTTCCAAATGAGATAATCTGTATTGAAAAGTTTAAGTGTGATAAAGTCTGAAATGTTGACATGTACTGGGAATGGGAAGAGTTCTTGCTCATCCATTGTGGGTTAAAAAGAAAAGCTTGCCTCACCGAGGCTCTGATACCATAAAAGCTGTTGGATTAACATGAAAGAAGAAAGAGAGTGTGGAGAATGATTCGTGGCAGAAAGGTTTCACTCATTGCTTGAGTAAAAACGTTTACATGGCTGCTGTGTTCTTATGAGAAAAGAGGCTACAAAATGACAAGCAAAAAGGACAGACAGGAAGAATATTTCCTCTGTTGCGCATAACCACCCTCAACGGCTACTGACGTGTATTGTGGTCAGCTGTTATTCCTCGAAGTTAGGTCTTACAGAGGTGTCCTCTGCTGAGGAGAACGTTTCAGGTCTTTGGAGACATTGCTGGTTTCAGGTGAGTTTGCAGAGATGCTCTTTGATGATCCTGCCTTCTCATCTTTCTGAGTGTATGTGCGAGTTTCTGGTAGCACAGGAACGTCTTCTACTATTTACTGTGCTCTTTCTTGAACGTGTGAGCTTTCAATATCGTCATTTACATTAAAATAATCAAATCACCAATATATATAAAACACCAATATATAAAATAATCCGATTAAAACAAATTTTAACATTATAAAACACCTCATATGTTTTTAAAACGGTTACTTTTGTTTTAAATGCATATTAAATAAAGAAGCAAAGGAAGAGTTCCTTGTAAATCTTACTCGGTTTCATGTGACGGTGCGGAGGTGCAGTTGCAGCCGTACGACCGATAAAGCCTCCGAATCTTGCGGTCGTGAACAGAAGTCAACCAAATGCTAACTATTAAAAAAAAAGTCAACCATCGGAAAATGCCACGTCATATGATTAAGTAACATGCATGATTATGATTAGTCACATGGATTACGTAACGGATGATGGATTGAAACCCCTAACAGTTCAAGTCCTTCTAAAGCACCGGGGTTGACTATCTCCGTGATTCAACTTATAATATGTATAGTCCAATTCCCAATTGATGATTATTTTATTATAACTAAATATAATTGAGATTTCTATTTTATTCGGAGTAGACTTATATTTAAAGTAATGAACATGTGAAGCTTGGATCGATGATAAGGGACTTTCTTAACATAAGCTTTCGGTAGGCAGTGATTGTACTTGATAAGTACGCTTTAATTTAAATTACCAGCTACTTGTTACATTATAGTTGTATATTTATCTTGGGAAATTATTTTCATTTAAAAAGTTATAGTGTTTTTTGTTATATATCAGTTATCTCTAATACAAAATATATAAAAAAAGGGATGGGATGCCTTTATTCAAGTCATTAAAACTAACAAATCATGAACAATCATACAAAATTAACCATGCATGGTAAAATGTGAATATTATATTTGTGATCTAGCTACTTGTTACAATATAGGTATGTATTTATTTTGGGAAATTATTTTCATTTAAAAAATTGTAGTGTTTTATGCACATATCAGGTATCTCTAATATATAATATATATATATATATATCTAAAAATTTGGATGGGATGCCTTTATTTAAGTCATTAAAATTACGAAACCATGAACAATTATGCAAAATAACCATTACGAGGAAAATGTTATTATATATTGTCTTATACGGTATAAAAGATAAATTTTGGACTCCTATATGTGATATTGAATAATGTTAAATATTTGAATTTGTTTTTAATATTTGTTTGGTCCATGATCATATTTGACATGATATCAGAGTTTTTTTCATCCCGATTTTTATCGATGTTGGATTCCTAATTGCGATGTCCACGCTCTAGAACCGAGCATAGGAGTGAGAGGGAGTGTTATGATATGTTTTTCTATATCGGCTAAAACACGAACTTTGGACTCCTATATATGGTATTGAACAACCCAAAACCATTGAATTAACTTTTGACATTAATTTATGACAAATTCATATTTGACATGATATAAAAGTTTGGATTGTTACGATTTTAACCGATTATGGAATGTTGTACCACATCGACTAAAACCCAAACTTTGAACTTTTATATATAATATTAATTAGGCTCAAACTCATATTTCATATATTCATCGTCAAATGTGAATGAAATTATAATATTTTAGTCAAACTTTACAAGGAAATGCATGCAAACCCATTCATCAACGTGGGTAAGACCAATACAATAGCTTGAGGTATATATAACAATTGATCAATCTTGAAATAATATTAGAACACAGACATGACAGATTCAGACGCAACTCCGGGGAATCATTGCTCCTGAGGAACGTCCATGAGCGTGTCTGCAATAAGAACTTGACGACCGTCTCATGTAAGTGAGCTTAATGCCTTTTAATCTGATCCCTGTGCATGGATGGCTCGAACTGCAGTCCAATTTCACGGCTATTGGCGTAGCCGATGTCCCTTTTATGTTTGAATACGTCACTCCACTTATCTTCACACCAGAACTCTGCAACCAAAGTCCCAATAAGAAGATTATCGAAAACACTCACAACAAGTTCCTACTCCAATGGCCTTTAATCCGAATCTCACCTTATTAGGACAACCTTTGCCTGAAGGACAGTAGTTCTGGTCGATGATCACAGGATTTTGGACGTTGTTCATAATGAGATTTCTGAACTCTATGTTCCTTGCGTACCCGTTGCTCGGCCTCGCCCACGATTTTATCCGTACTCCATTTTGCGTCTTGGTGAAAACGGAACTCGTAACTGTGACGTTCTGTACACCTTCCTCTTTAACGTAGTCTCCAAGACTCCCAATACTGCACAATACGATTATAACCACTATCATTTACTTGTATAGCAAGTAACTAATGTTTTCGTATCATATTGTATTGTTTTACCTGATTCCATGTCCAGGTCCACAGTTAATACGCTCAATCCAAACGTTCCTCGATCCTTGTCCGAGAGCGATGCAATCGTCACCGGTTAAAATGGCGCCATCGCTTATGGTGATTCCAGTGGAAGATTGAACGTGGATACCGTCGGTGTTGGGGCTACCACTCGGTGCTCTGATCCTTATATTCTTAATCCTAACGTTGTTCGAATGATGAACAGATACGTGCATGTTCTGGCTATTGATCGATGTGAGACCGCTGAGGAGCACGTTGTTGCACCAGCTAAATGATATAGACTTCAACATATATAGCAATAAATTTAGATTGTTTAAACGTTAACATCTTCCATATAACGTTGAATTCAAGATGATTTAGCAGGTTTTTAAAGATATACCCTAGCACCAGGAGGACAATGACCACCTTTTCTTCTGCACGACCAGTAGCCAGCTCCTCTTGCATCAATGGTTCCACCGTAAACCGAAATCCGGTTCACCTTAGCGAACAAAATCCAATAACCGGAATTCCCAAGATTCCAATAATTCGTCGGAGCCACCAGTGTTCCATCGATCTTGAACGTTATGCTTTTCTTGCAAGGTCCCCAAAACACAAGATTCTTGACCAAGTACGTTCCACGCGGAACATACACCATAGCCGAGGTCTTGGATTTGCAGGCCAGTGACCAAGCCGTGTGAAACGACTTGGTCGCGTCGGTTCTGCCGTCACCTCTCGCACCGTATCTCTGCACGTTATACGAAGGAATAGCATTTGATGAGTCAATCATCACAAAGAATAAGTAGATTGCGACACAAGGAAGGATTATTATATTTCGGGACATCTTTGGTCTGAATTCAATATCAACGATTCCAAGTGATGTGGATGAAAATTAGGTGCAAGATGTGTGGGGTTATATAGAGGATTATATGAGGATGGAGATATTTTTTTTTCTGAATTGGACCGATGGTAATGAATAATGGTAATGTTCGGTTTATTGAGAAACAAGTGACCTAAATATTACTCCCACGTTATCCTTGTATGTGTACGATGGCATCGCGTTGTACAATTTATGATTAGTAAGTAAATACATGAAAGTATTGCCATAACATTCCACTTAATGTCTTGGTTATATAACCATTAAAAGGGTTAATTATTATATATACAATGACACATAAGTTTTACTAAACTTTGAAAAAATAAATGGAAATGTTATAATTTATGTATATATATATACACACACAAAAAGAAATTAGTTATAATTTGTTCGGATATTACGTACGTTGGAATTGTTGTACGGTTGGTCGTCACATGGAGGAAGAAATTTCTGCAGGATTATTGGGCGGGAATCTATGCATGGCTCATGCAAACAATCAACTCTCTATATTACAAAATGTATTTACAATATAGTGCAAATAATAATTTCATGGTAGAGGTATAGTATTTTTTATTTAAATATTAAAGGAAAAATACATACGCAGGTTAGATTTCATTGGACGTTCTGAGTCTAAGGGCTTGACTGGTGGAAACGCAGCGTTTGCGTTTGCGTTTGGTAGCGTTTCTGACAGCGATTGGTGGTGTTTTGTTTCATTTTGTCTGAATGGTGGAATCGCTGCGTTTTCGGGCGACTGTGACTAGAAGCGAATGGTAGAAAACTGTTGCGATTGCGATTTGAACAAAATTATCAAAATAGAAAATTATTAAAAAAAGAATTTATTAAAAAAAATTTAGTATATATTCTTTTAATTATAATTTTTAAATATTTGAAATAAATTAAAAATTAAAAAATATTTAAATATACAATACATATATATATGTATTTGTATATATATTTGCGATTAATATAAATTATAATAGAATGAGATAAGAGATAAGAAAAATATACGAGGGTATTTTGGTAATTTTACTCAAAACGCACCAAAACGCAAACGTAAAGCGACATAATTCTAGATTTTTAATTCCGCGTTTCGCGGCGTTTACGGGTGATTGCGACTCCACCAATCGATCTTAATGTCGCCCGGAATCGCCAGAAAACGCAGTCGTCGCGTTTGCGTTTGGCTGCGACTCCACCAGTGCCTATAAATTGGTTGAACATCGTATACATATGACCTTTATATGTGGGCCTAAGGCATGGCCCATAAAAGAAATTGCACAAAAAAGCTAAACTTGATTTAAATTCATATTGTTTTAAAAACCATAGTACTCATTTTTTTTACAAAAAATTTGTACCATGTTCTAAATTTCTAATTTATAAGGGAAAATATTATTAAACAATATAAAATATACCTTGATAAAAATGAATAAAAATATAAATATAAAAGAGTAATTTCTAATAAATTAATTAACTTAAAAGATAATAAAAAGATATAAAATAGTTCTTTCGTCATGATTTTAAATTCATGTATACATTAACTTAAAACCCCAATAAGACGTAAATAAATCATGAATTTTAATATGAAAAATATGAAAGTAGTGAATGAATTCTTTATTTGTTGGTTTGATAAAGGTGTCTATATATAGTTCAAGATATTATCTAGTTTGGAGATTATTTAGGGATATAAGAATATACTCAAAGATTACAAAGATATTATATAATAACTACGCTAACATTTTTCCGCAGTTGAAGTGTCGGATGGTCGGACACAGAGACTGAAGCGAAATTCCATGAAAAATGTAGTTGGAAGTCCCTTCGTAAAAATATCAGCGAACTGACGAGATGAGGGAACATGAAGGACAAACACAGAGCCGATAACAACCTTATCCCGAACAAAGTGAATATCAATCTCGATATGCTTCATGCGCTGGTGTTGTACGAGATTCGTTGAGAGATACACTGCAGATACGTTGTCGCAATACACCAAAATCGCTCGAGAGAGTGATCAATGGAGCTCGAAAAGGAGATTACATAACCAACATGTTTCGGTAATCGCATTAGCTACGGCCTGATACTCAACCTCCGCGATTGACCGAGACACCGTATGTTGGCATTTAGATTAGGAGCGGCCAATCCGGGTTACCCGGATCGACTCGAAAAACCCAGATCATTTACAAAACCGGATACCCTAAAAACCCATATGGGTTCAGATTTTAGAACCAGTTCGGTCCCCTCACCCGTCGGCCGACTAAAGAATTTTCTCCCCTCACCGTCGTGTCTTCCTCACCGTTGTGTCTCCCTCACCCCCGCATCTCCCTCACCCCCGCGTCTCCCTCATTCGTCGACGTCTCCCTCACCCGCCGTGTCTCCTTCACTCACCGCGAGAAATGGATATGCATATGGTTGTTGTGGATGAACTTGATACGAGCGAAGTTCAATCTCCGAACAAAAGGGCAGCAGCTTCTGAACAAAGTGAGTTGCCTCCAAAATCTAAGAAACAATATGTTCAACGATCAAAGGTGTGTGAACATGTTTTAAGAGAATCTAGTGAATATAGTAAATGTAAATATTGTGACTTAAAGTTGAAGTGTGGAAGTACATCGCATGAAACTAGTAGCATGAATAAGCATATTCGCATTTGTAAAGCATATAAGAATATCGTTGGAAGTGAAACTCAGAAGGTGTTAACTGTGGATGACAGTGAATATCAAGAAGATGGTAGTCATATTCTTGTTGCTCGTAGTTTTAGTCAAGAAGCATATAGGTGAGCAACTGTAAAGAAGTTTTACTATGGATGAGATGTTATTTTCTACGGTTGAAAATGTTGGTTTTAGACATCTTTGTATTGTCTTGTGTCCTAAATATGTTATCCCCTCAAGGCAAACTATCACTAGAGATGTGCTTCAAATGTATGCATCTGAAAAAGCTATTTTGAAAAGTATGATGAATGGGGGAAGAGTATCTTTTACGATTGATTTGTGGACTTCTGTTACATCTGTGAGTTACATGGTTGTAACCGCTCATTTTATTGATGATAATTGGCAATTTCATCAAAGGATTATTGGTTTTAGTCCGGTGTCTAACCACAAAGGGAAAAAAATTGCAAAACAACTTGAAAAATGCTTGATTAATTGGGATATCAATAAGGTGTTCACCATAACTGTTGACAATGCTAGTTCTAATGATCTTGCAATTAATTTGTTAAGAAACAAATTGTAGTCTTGGGGAGATGATGCATTAGTACTTGATGGTGAATTTATGCATGTTCGTTATTGTGCTCATATTTTGAATTTAATTGTCGATGAAGGGTTTAGGGAGATTAAATGCAGTAAAATATATTCGATCATCTGATACAAGATTTCAGTAATTTCAAATTTGGGTAAAGCAAGAAAAATTGGTCAAGGGAGTTTGATTTTGGATTGTAGTACTAGATGGAATCCAACTTATCTGATGTTGAATGCATCGTTAAAGTTTAGAGCAGCTTTTGATAGGATGGCAGATGAGGACAAACACTACGATGGTTATTTTCATGAGGAAGATACAGTAAGTGGAAGGAGAAGGGTTGGACCGGCATCAAGTTTAATGATTTGGAAAATGCTCGTCGTATGGCAAGATTCTTGAAAATCTTTTACTATTCGACATTGGCTTTTTCTGTTTCTACAAAAGTGACATCGAGCGGGTGTTTTAATGAAGTATGCAAGATTGAAATGACTTTGAGGTCGATGGCTAGTAGTGATGATCTCGTGTTGAGTAGAATGACATCTTGCATGAAAAATGATAAATTTGATAAGTATTGGGACGGTTTGGAGCAAATAAACAAGATTTTGCTAGTTTCCACTATACTCAATCCGCAGAGTAAATGAATTTTGTAACTCATTGTTTTGAGAAAATGTATGACAATGAATGAACAAAAATGTGGTGAGATGAAAGAACTACTCTTGGAATTTACTCATAAGCTTTATGGATTTTATAGTGCAAGGTACAAAAAGCAAAGTGCTTTTTGATAGCGGAAGTTGTAGTGAAAGTCATTCTAGAGTAGAGGATGATGTTGATGTGTACGAGGGTGATGAGGAAGAAGATGATTCGTGGGGAGAATTTGAGAAATTAGCTGTTGATAAGGGAAATGCTAAGGAGGTTTCAAATGAATTGGATATTTATTTGATGGAGAGCCTTGAGGTGTCGATTCATAATAGATTGGATCTAAAATTTGATATATGGATGTGATGGAAAGTGAATAGTTCAAAGTTTCCAATTTTAGCACAAATGGCTAGAGATGTTCTTGCATTTCATGTTTCTATAGTTGCATCCGAGTCGGCATATAGTACCGGAGGACGTATCTTAGACCAATATAGGATTACATTAAATCCTAATATGGTTGAAGCGTTTATTTTGACGCAAAATTGGTTGCGGTCATCATTTCGTATTGATATAATAATGAGTCTTCAACAAATAATGGAGGAAAATGAGTTCATGAATACACTTTCTCAAGTTGCGTTCTTTTTTTTTCATTTTATCTTTTTATATAATATTAAACTTATAATTTAATCTTTGTTTTTCAGTTTATCGGATACAAATAATGAAGGAGAATGAGATGTGATTTCATGGATACGCTTTCTCAAAGTATGTTCTTATTTCATTTTATCTTTTTTAATAACATTGAATTATACTTTAATCTTTGTTTTCCAGCTTATCGAAAAAAACAATGGAGGAGAATGGGATGTGGTTTCATTTTGTTGTGCGACAAGAACTTGATGATTCCAGATTTCTTTTCATTTTGGCGCTTTTAGATTTATTTTCATTTTGATGATTTCGGAATTCATTTCATTTTGGCGTTTTTAGAATTCATTTCATTTTGGTATTTGCAAAGTTCATTTTTATGAGTTAGATTATCTAACTTAGATTTTTTAAAATTTTTTGTATGTTAACTTGGTTTTTTAGAACCCAAAAAACCTTCCAAAACCCGAATAACCCGAACCCAAATAATCCGAATAACTCAAACCCAAATAACCTGAATAACCCGAATAACCTAAAAAACCCCAAAAAAAAACTCGTATTTAATTTGGGTTATTCTGGGTTCACTACTTCAGAACCCGAATAACCCGAACCCGAATCGAAACCCGAAGAACCCAGACCGAAAAACATTCGGATTCAATTCGGTTCCAGTTTTTGTAAACCCGACAAACCCGAACCCGGATTGTATTCCGAGGAACCGAAACCCGGATTGACCACCCCTAGTTTAGATGACCAAGATACCAAGTTATCACCGAGGAAAACACAACAATTTGATATGGACCGTCGTAAGTCGGAACATCTAGCCCAATCGGCATCCGTGTAGGCTATCAATCCGGATGTGTCTGATGGTCGAAGATGTAGCACGTGATGGATAGTTCCTTTTATGTATCGAAGAACTCGTTTCATTGCATGGAGATGTGGGTCGCGAGGGTCATGAAGAAATAAGCATAGTTATTGGACTGCATATTGAATGTTCGGCTGAATGAATGTGAGGTATTGAAGTGCTCTAACTATATTGTGATATAGGCTTAGGTCGGGCACTTTATCACCTTGACTGGAGGATACCTTTGGTTTGGTGTCCACTGGAGTAATACACGGGTTACAATACTTCATGTCGGCATGTTGTAGAATGGACGTTGCATATTAAGATTGTTGAAGAAACAGGCCGTCCGAGGATCTGGAGGCCTTGTGCCGAGAAAGTGATGTAGTGTCCCGATATCTGACATTGCAAACTCAGCCTTGAGCGAGGAGATGACCCGATTAAGGAGATCGGTGAAAGAGGCCGTGAGAATTATATAATCCACGTAGAGTAATGGTATGACTTGATTAACCCCCTTTTGTAGCACGAATAATGATGAATCACATCGACTTTATATGAAGTCAAGTTGGAAGACGTAAGAAGTGAACCATTGATTCCATACCCAAGGTGCTTGTTTGAGCCCGTAGAGAGATTTCTTGAGACGACAAACATGATCCGAACGGGATAGATCCTTGAATCCCGGTGGTTGGAACATGTAGACCGTTTTTTTGAGATTTCCATGGATAAACCGCGATGCTAAGGACCGTGCGAATGATTGTCGGTTTGAAAACGGGACTGCACGTCTCCTCACAATCGAGTCCAACCTGTTGAGACTTCCCATTAGCTACCAATCGAGCCTTGTGCCGCGCAAGTGTATCGTCTGCATGAAATTTATGCCTAAAGAGCCACATGGAACGAACAAAGTTAACATTAAGAGGACGAGGAACCAAATCCCAAGTTACACTTTTAATAAGAGTATCAAACTCGGTTTTCATTGCCTCACGCCAATGTAGATCCTCAAGAGCTTTTAAGTGAGAGTTTGGTACATGTGCGATAATGGTTGCCTTAAGGTTTAGGACATGTTTCATTGTCTCACGCCAATGTGGATCCTCGCGAGTATGCGAGTGGGTTGAGGTGCCGGAGGATCGATGGACGGGTTCGGTGTATAAAGAAAGGGGTGAAGAACATGTGAGGTGTCATCGGTTGAGTCAAGGAAATTATATATAGGAGGGGAAGATTGTGAGCTGGTCGAAAATGGGAATATAAGCTCGTCAAAGACGACATGTTGAGAGATGATGATTCGTCGAGATTATAAGTCGAGTTATCGATAACCTTTGTGTTGGCTCGGGTACCCCAGGAAGACTCAAAGTGTGGAGCGATGCGAGAGTTTATGGGGCAAAGTGGCAATGAGTTTTGGGTAACATAAGCATCCGAAAACACAGAGATAGTCGTGACAGGTCGGTTTGTGGTAAAGTGTGGTGAACAGTGTTTGGTTGTTTATGGATGTCAACAGTAGTATGTTGATGATGTGGAAAACGGTATGTAACACTTCGACCGAGTAGTTTGGTGGCATATGAGCTTGGATAACAAGGTACGGATGAGGTTATCGATTGTTCGCATTATGTGCTCGGCCATGCCATTTTGTTGTGATGTTTGTGGGCAAGAAAACGAAGAAGGATCCCATTAGAATCGAAGAATTCCCGAAGAGCAAGGTTATCAAAATCTACCACGTGGTTCCATTGGAAAACTTTGATATTTGTTTTGAATTGGTTTCGAACATAAGAGTGAATGTCTAGAAATTTGGCGAAAACCTCACTCTTATGTCATAGAGGATATACCCAAACAAAATGCAAGTACTAATCAAGGAAGAGAACATAGTATTTGATCCCGCTAATGCTCGAAATAGGAGAAGTCCATATATCATAATGAACTATTGCAAACGGTTCTGAAGCCAATGAGTTCAATTTAGGAACGGGTAAACTAACGTGTTTTTCGAGTTGACACGCACGACAAAGAGTTTGTACGTTGTCTTTATTACATTGAAAAGATCTCAAAGAAATTAAAGACCGAAAAATGGAATCCTCGAGATGTCCGAGGCGTTGATGCCAGTCAGATCTGGAAGTGAGTAAAGCTAAAGGCGAATGGGATGGTCGAGCATTGAGGTTGGATGGACAAATAGGATATAGGAGACCCAAGCTATCACATTGGAGCAGAACTTTACGCGTCAGACGATCCTTCACAAAAAAACCATTAGCATTAAACTCGGTAGATTAATCATTATCATAGGTAAATTGACGAACCGGGATAAGATTTTTAACAATATTCGGAGAAACCAACACGTGAGACAAATTGAAGGATCGGGTTGAGGTTTTAATGTGGGTTTGGCCAGTGTGTATGATGGGTATTGAAGATCCATCACCAACATAAACAATCGGTTTAAAGTTCGAATTAAAAGTATACGTAAGGGTACCTGGTTCCACCGTTAAGTGAGCTGTCGCGGCGGATCTGATTCAGGCCTTTGTTGTCTTTAACATCAAAAGTCCCACTGATGGCTCTTGATACATGGACACAATCAGATCCACCGGTGTCTCGACGGTGGTGGGTAGAGGTGCAGTGGTCGCAATGGAGTTGAAGATCTGCGTATGAAAGGTAGAGTTGTACGACGAAGGAGGTCTTTGGCCGGGGTTACCGGACTGGCCAGAAAAACCAAAAGGTGGCGGGACACTGGGTGTTGTGTTGAATCCCGAGTTGTTGGCTGAAGCCCATGGATGAAACGCAGTATACCCAACCAGAGACCTGGTGGTTGATATGGAGGCTGGTACAATGGAATACATTGTCCCAAATATGTCGGTGACAGAGGTGCAGAAGAATGTGGACGCCATTGCTGCTAATTTGCGTGTCTGTTGAAGCCATGGTTTCCACGATGTCCGGGACCCCTCAAGCGTCCCCGATGATGCTGACCATATGATTGTGGACTGGGACCGTGATTGGTGTGATCACCGTCGGTGACTAGCGCCATTGGTGCATATCCATGATCACTGTGTATCGAACTCAAGCGACGAAGTCGAGATATGTGTTGTTCCTCAAGGAGCAACATTGAACGAGCATCAAACGATGGGACAGACTTCTGGTGTTGAATGACATTGACAATGTTGACAAATTTGTCACTGAGCCCATTCAATGCATGCATGATGAGGGCTTTCTCAGACCCCGGGGTGTCAAGATTCGTGAGAAGATCATATATCTTACGGATTTTCTAGCAATATGCATGAACCAAGAGGTCTCCAATCGTCAGAGTGCGGAGCTCGTTATCCAATTGAATGGTGCGAGCTTCCTTGTTGTCCTGAAAGAGGCGTTCCAACTGTGACCAAATCACATATGTTGTAGATTTAGTCTTATGTACCTCCTTATGTAATGACTTTGAGATGGTTTCGTAGATCCATAATTTCACAAGGCCATCGACGCGTTTCCATTCCTCCGTCGGAGTCGCGGTGGAGTCGTCGATGTGGTCAAGATACCAAAACTAAAACAATAGATTTCGAATACGTCACACCAAATATCATAGTTCATTTTTTCCATATCGAGAATTATGGGATGTGAGACTTAATGTTTGTTATCCTAAATAGGTTTATGGAATACTTTGATACTTGAATGAATTCCTTATGTTATTACTTACCAATGTGTCTATATATAATCCAAGAAATTACATATATATACTCAAACATTACAAGGATATTACATAAAAACTCCACTAACAAAATATAATTATTTCTAAGTATCTATAAATCAAATAAATATACAAGTGAACATAAGGAAGCAAAATTCTAATGTATGTAATGAAGTGAATACATAAATTTTGATAACCAATAAAAAACAATCATTCGAACGAGTTATATAACAAGAAATCTCCATGTGACCATTGACTTTGTTCATAGTTTATACGCATATTATTTGACCGAAAACCAAGAAATCATTGGTGGTTAGTACCGTTGGATTAGTTCGTTAATCACAGTTAACTTTATACTTTCGGTGCATTAGTACACTAACCCCGAAAGAAAGATACTTTAGAGATAAGCTAAGTACCTAAAATCAATTAATAACTCATAATCATATACTTCTGTATTTTCATGCCCAATCCAATCACATTTTTATATATTTTATTCATATAAAATCCAATAATAAAAAGAAAACGAAGAAAAATACTTCACCACACGCAACACTATATAAGCGATCTCCATAACTGCTTCAACTCCCTCACCCACTACCACTACCACTATTCTCTCTCTCTCTCTCTTTCTCTCTCTAAACCAAAACGTAAAAGCACACAAACCCCATAGAACATAATACCAGAACACGATGGCTTCAATAAAAACATCACATCTATTGTCCTTCTTCATGTTCTTTGTATCTTCCTCGTGTTCAGCTCAAACCTACAATGTCTTGTCCTACGGAGCCAAATCCGACGGAAAGACCGACTCAACCAAGGCCTTCGTCGCGGCCTGGACCAATGCATGCGCCTCGGCTCACCCCGTCACCATTGTCGTCCCCAAGGGGCGGTTCTTCCTGCGAAGCGTTGTCTTCGACGGCACAAAATGCAAGCGCAAGAGGATCACTGTTAGACTTGACGGAACTCTGGTGGCCCCTTCTGATTATAGGGTCATCGGAAATAATGACTATTGGATATTCTTCAATCACGTTGACGGTGTCTCCGTCCACGGCGGAGTTCTTGACGCTCAGGGAGCTCGGCTTTGGGCTTGCAAACTGTCCGGCAAGAACTGCCCCAGCGGCGCTACGGTACGTTACGAAATGATCATTTTACCCTTCTGTAACCGCTGGATCACCTGAGGATCGATACTTCCGATGGTCTCCAAATCTTGATTAATTAATTAATTAATTAATTAACAGAGCCTGAAGTAAGTCAAATGCACATTGTTGTCTTGTACGACCAATTCAATCCAAAAGTCAGAAATTAAAGACTTTTGCTTTCCAAAGGATTAATGATGAAGATTTTTACATGATACTCTTAATAGCCCTCTTAATCTAAGCGCAAACTGTCATATGGGCTAATGGGTCTGATTTGGTATGTGATTTTTCAGACCATAGGCTTTCAGAGCTCAAGCAACATCGTTGTGTCCGGACTGACGTCGCTGAACAGTCAGATGTTCCACGTCGTCATCAATGGATGCAGAAACGTGAAGCTCCGAGGAGTGAAAGTTTCTGCGGCCGGAAACAGTCCTAACACCGACGGAATCCACGTCCAATCGTCCTCCGTAGTCTCCATCCTCAACTCCAAGATCGCTACCGGCGACGACTGCGTCTCCGTCGGCCCCGGTACCAACGGTCTCTGGATCGAAAATGTCGCGTGTGGACCCGGCCACGGCATTAGGTATGTACATTCATAGTTCCCTAAACATTGTAAAAACAAAATACGTGTTCTTCATCTTCGTGTTTTCTTTAACGTTATATAGCATCGGGAGCCTGGGAAAGGACAAGGAAGAGGAAGGGGTGCAAAACGTGACGGTGAAAACGGCGATATTCACGGGGACGGACAATGGGGTGAGGATAAAATCATGGGCAAGGCCCAGTACGGGATTCGTCAAGAACATCCGTTTCATGCATTGCTCTATGAACAACGTTGAGAACCCCATTTTCATTGATCAGAACTACTGTCCTCGCAACCATAATTGCCCCGGCCAGGTACACATACGAAAGCTCTATATATATTGTTCTGAGTATCTATGAATGTGAACTAGAGATTTCACACATACAGTTGGATTTCCAGGTTTCCGGTGTCAAAATCAGCGACGTTATGTTTATGAATATACATGGGACTTCAGCAACGGAGGTCGGTGTAAAACTTGATTGTAGCCCAAGTAAGCCTTGTACCGGAATCAAACTTCAGGATGTGAAACTAACCTACCGGAACAAACCTGCCGGAGCATATTGCAGCCATGCAGGAGGGACACAGGCTGGATTTCTCCGGCCTAACACTTGTCTTTGATGGGCCTGTTTCTTTGTTTTTGTTTCTCTATTTAATTTAGTACAACGGAATTGGGGGATTTCCAAGTTGTTTAAACGAAGGTTCATGAGCCCGTGGTGAATTCCGCCCCAATGGGCCATGAGCCTGGCCTTGCATTTACGTTATTTATGTAAACGGCAAGCATCCTCAACTTCGCGCCGTTTTCTACCATAAATGAAGAAAGCTATGCAGTTTGTTCACTTGACCGTTGCATTAGTTTGTTGCCTCAACGCAACTCCATCTCCAATGTGAATATATTTTATATTATTCGAAAAATAATTGTAAGATCTTCATCCCGAAAATATCTGGCGATCAAGAATATTCATTATCATCTTTAAGAGGTAATCATATATATATATATATAAAATAAATAAATAAATAAAATAAATACAAAAATGCAAAATAAAGCTCATCGAGACCTCTTGCACGTCTCTTTCATCAGTTTTCTCTGAATTCTCATGTTGTTGTTCAACCTCATTTCTTATTTCTCACCATATATTGTTCATTCACGACAGCCCACAAATAATGTGATTACGAAATACACACTAAGTGAGATCAATACATCTACGTACTTTGTACCACGTATTCTCTCATTCTAAACTAATAACATAAAATTTTAAGAGTTCATAATTGGGTCTCACATGTTCTAAAGACAATATGTTGATCATCATTATAAGACTAATATAAAAGTGGTTTACTAAAGTAAAAAATAGTCTTAAAGGCAATAACGTTATGAAAATAATATTACCATAGTAATATCTTTATTTTGGTGTTTGGGACGAATTAAAGATATTCTATTAAAATGAATAATTACTGGGTATGACCCCGTTGCATCACCTCCAAGAGGTGGCTACACGTGTTATCGCTCAAACGCATTTATAAAATAAAATAAATGATTTATTCCAAAATAAAGTGGTCCGGACCAAATACCAAAACAAATACGTAAAGATCAAAGTCACATAAATGAAATAAATAAATACGAAATGCAAAATAAAACTCAACAAGACCTCGTGCACGCCTATCCCATCAGTCCGCTGTGAGTTTTCATATTGCTGCTCAACCTCGTTGCTCTTTTTCCTTGTCATATCTTGTCCATCCACGACAGCCCACAATAGGGTGAGTACGAAATACGCACTCAGTGAGATCAATACATGTACGTACTCTATGCCACGTATTCTCCCATTTTAAATTGAATAACATAAATAACGATATATCCAAAGTATAAACTAAAGATATACAGACAACTCTACCCAACCCGACCGAGTATCCAAAGTCTAAGACTAGTACCACACTGGATCATAACACACAGAGTCCACATGACTCTAGCTCGGGCATACGCTCGCAAAATAATGACTCCAGCATACTGAAGATCTCGCAAGGTCACAACATACCCAGCCATCAGTACAATACAACGCTTCTTCGCTCGAAAGGTTACCACGATCCCAACACGATACGACACTGACAGATCCACTGATCTGACTAACTCGACGTTCCGTCGCTGGAAAGATTACCACAATCTCAATACGGTACGACGCCGGTAGATCCACGAATCTGACTAACTCGACGCTCCGTCACTCGAAAGGTTACCACAACCCTAGCACGGTACGATGTCGCAGCCCAGATCCAAGTGTCGTAATACTAACATCATCGATCCAATACTACTCACGTGATAACTCTCACCAACACGCTCGAACACGCATTCTTTCGAAGGTTCGAATATGAAATCACTCGATCGAGCATACTAACAAGATGTTCACTCGGTTTTAACACCAAACCAAAATATCGACGTTCTCTGATCCCAACACTTGGTCACATGTCAATTATCTAGATCATCTCTAGTCACTTAGACAACTCATATACTTACCATCAATTTTCATATGACAAATTTAGGGTTTATCGAATTTCACTTGTAACGTCTCACTTTTCCTATTATGATCCTAAAATTTCTATCGTGATCATACTTCGTTTTAAAAGTATAATCTCTTCCATAAATCAACCACAAATCCAAAATTAGGATGGAGAAAATCATCACCTTTGCTTCCCTAACGACTTGATGATTCTTGATATTATCGCTAACAACAATACTAATCAATTTTTCTCTATTATAGATCCATTCAATTAATATATTTTTATAATATAAATCTTTGAATTAAAGGAATAATCACAACAAATCATCTAGAGATTTACCACAATCTCGATTAAAATACACCCACGAAAAACGTGATGAAAATTTGAACATCCTTCTCCAATTTCTTCTTCCTCCTCCTTTTCTCTTTCTTCTCTTAATCATTTGTGCGGCTTCTTCCTTTTTTTGTCTAAACCTAATTTTTAATATAATATATATATAAGTCGGTGATACCGACTTACCTTTTTATTACGACTCTCACATTTTATCCGCCGATGACCATCGAAACCCGCCATCGAAAACTTAAGGAAATAAACTACGGTCGACCACGGTGACGAACGTGTCCATTCGTCTCGTATGCAGTGAACATGTCCGTTATCGATATCGATTCGTTTATGTCGTTCCGCCGATCGTCCGTGTCAGAGGGTTTGGTATCGTCGGCGGGATCGTCTGATGTTTTCGGCGTTGGTCACCGTCTTATGGTGGTCGAATTCCAAAACGATGGTTTCGTCGATGAATCGGCGTCAAATTTCGGTTGAATTCCAAGGAATTTTAGTAATTTAAACCGAAAAGGGAGATATATACATCATGTATGTATTTGTTTAAAAAAATTAAGACATATCTATATAGTACACTTGTACGTTTTCTGGTGTGTATATATTTAAGTGTGTATATATATATATAATGCATTAGTACACTTGTACATGTTTTGGTGTGTATATATTTATATATATAATGCATTTTTTATATGTATACAAACTACCAAAAATATATATTTTGATATATATTTATATAAACATAAATATATAATGCACTAGAATCATCGTGTATACACTTGTACGTGTATGTCTTGGTGTGTATATTATATATATATATATATATATATATATTCAATAATAGATATTTTTATTTAAATTGAGTAAATTGAAACAAAATATTACCAAAGTGATCCCTATTATGTAAATTGCTCATGATAAATATCGAATGGTGTGTGTATAAATCTATGTGAATGTTAGTCGATAAAGGTAGGCTAATATTTGGCCAGATTATATATATACTTGTAGTGATAAACATGTAATAATTATAAAGTTATATATGTGGTTAATAAATCAGTTTAAAAGAGGATTATTTTTGCACATATGTTATCGTTAGTATTCGATCATTACAACAAGAGTATCGTTAGCAATTAATCTTACTATCCAAAGGTGCATTTGGTATCTTTTGATGGGATTGTTTATTATTTGAATTACTAAAGTTTTTTTGTTGTGATGATGTATTTATTAGTTTATCTTGTTCATTTCTTTTCAGTTAACTCTGCGAGTATATTCGGCCAATATGAAATCCATTCCAATCCTAAACGGTTCTAATTTTAAAGAGTGGAAAGAAAATGTTCATATTATTACTTTGGGCTGTATGGATATTGACTTAGCATTAAAAGTAGAGCAACCACATTCTCTTACAGTTGCAAGTAATATAGATGACAAAAAGTATGAGAAGTGGGATCGTTCGAATCGTTTAAGTCTTATGATCATAAAGCGTATCATCCCAGAATCTTTCAGGGGTGCTGTATCCGATAAGGTTACTAATGCCAAGGGATTCCTTGCTGAAATTGAGAAACGCTTTGTTAAAAGCGATAAGGCAGAAATAAGCATGTTGTTAAACAACTTTACTTCCAAAAGGTATTCAAGCAGAGGAAGTATAAGGGAGTACATTATGGAGATGTCTCATATTGTTTCAAGGCTCAAGACACTAAAGATTGAGATATCGGAAGATGTTCTTGTGCACAATCTTGAACTCTCTTCCTCATATTTATGACTCTTTCAAGGTCAGTTACAACTGCCAAAAGGAGAAGTGGACTCTAAACAAGCTCATTTCATATTGCGTACAAGAAGAAGAGAGGTTGAAACAAAGTAAGACAGAAAGTGCTCACTTGGCTAGTACTTCTAAGCAAAAGGGCTAAAAGAGAAAGAAAAGTGCCTATAAGGATGAAGTTGCAAAAGGTCAAGTACAAAATAAATATAAGGTTGGTGAAACCATATGTTTCTTTTGTAGGAAATCAGGGCATTTAAAGAAGGATTGTATCAAATACAAGGCATGGAAAGAAAAGAAATATACGATTCTTACTTTCTTTTATTCGGAAAGTAATTTAGCTTCAATACCTAGAAACACTTGGTGGTTAGACTCCGGTGCAACATCTAACACTAGCGTTTCTATACAGGGTTATGTTAGCCATCGCAAACCAAATGATGGTGAAAGATACATCTATGTAGGCGATGGTAAGGCGGTGGAGGTTCAAGCTATCAGACATTTCAGATTGTTATTGTCATCTGGTTTCTATTTGGATTTAAAAGACACATTTATTACACCGTCTTTTATATGGAATTTAATTTTTGTTTCCTATTTGGACAAATCAGGTTATCATTGTTCTTTTGGAAATTATCAAGTTATTTTGTCTTTAAATTCAAATAAGGTGGGAACATGATCGTTTAATGCTTATGACAATCTATACATGCTTGATACTATATTTTCTTATCAAGAAAATTTAAATGTAGAAAACCGAGTTACTAAGCACAAACTTGATAATACACAATTGAGAGAATTATGGCACAAACGTCTAGGTCATATCTCTAGAAATAGAATTGAACGTTTAGTGTCTAATGGGATCATCGACCCCATAATTTTCACAGATTATCAAGTTTGTGTTGCGTGCATTAAAGGTAAGCAAACCAAAAATAAGAAATCGGGAGCATATAGAGCTGCAGAGGTCCTAGAATTGATACATACAGACATTTGTAGGCCTTTTCCAACTCCATTGTGGAATGGTCAACAATATTCCGTATCATTCATAGATGATTACTCACAATATGCATACTTGTTTCTTATTCATGGGAAATCTCAAGTCTTGGATGTTTTCAATGCATATAAAGCTGAAGTTGAGAACCAACTTAACAAATGAATAAAGAACGTCAGATCCGACGTGGTGGTGAATACTATGATAGGAATGATGGAACGGGGGAACAATGTCCAGGACCTTTTGCTAGATACCTAGAGGAATGTGGGATTATCCTACAGTACATCATGCCAGGTTCACCTAGCATGAATGATGTAGTTGAATGACGAAACAGAACCCTTCAAGATATGGTAAGAAGTATGATTTGTCATTCGATCTTACCAAAATCACTCTGGGGTGAGGCACTCAAGACTGCAGCTTACATTCTTAATCGAGTTCCAACTAAAGCAGTTGCTAAAACACCTTACGAGCTTTGGACTGGACGTAAGCCTAGTTTAAAAAATTTCCGCGTATGGGGCTGTCCAGCTGAGGTAAGGCCTTATAGGCCACATGAAAATATATTGGACCCCAAAACAGTTAGCAGCTACTTCATTGGTTACTCAAAAAAATCAAGAGGCTATAAATTTTATGATCTCACTACTAAGGCTATTTTTGAGACGAGAACTGTTGTGTTCTTTGAGGATGTATCGTTTAGGGGGAATAATGAGGTAAAAGACATTGTCTTTGAGAAAGAATCATTCTCAATTCCGGAGTCAATTTATACAGATGTTTCTAAGGAAATATATGAGGAGCCTCATCAAGATAATGTTGTTAATTCTCCTGAGCGTATAGAAGACAATGTTCATTATGAACAAACTCAACAACCTCAAAAACAAATGCCATTGCGTCATTCCATTAGAGAAAAGAGAACTGCAATTCCACATTATTACATCGTATATCTCCAAGAACATGTGCCAAACATGGAAACGGTAATGTTCTCATATTTCTCCAAGAACATGAGGAAAGTAGTGGTCTAATAGAAAATGAACCCATCAATTTATATGAAGCCATAAAAAGTTCCTATTCGAAAAATTGGATTGATGCAATGAACGAGGAGTATGAATCTATGCAAGAGAATAAAGTTTGGGAACTTGTCTCATTACCATAAGGTATGAAACCAATCGGTTGTAACTGGATATTTAAAATCAAAAGGGATTCACAAGATAATGTGATAAAGTATAAGGCACGTCTTGTTGCTTAAGGTTATACTCAAAAGGAAGGCATTGACTATAAAGACTTTTTCTCCGTATCATCAAAGGACTCTTTTAGGATAATTATGGCACTTGTTGTAGGACATGAGAAGATGAAGGACATATAAAAGTCCCACATTGGAAGAATGGGAAGGAAAAATAACTCTATATAAAGAGTTATTTATGGAAGCTAAGTAAATGAGCAAAGAGAGATAAGTGGGCTATGTGGTGGGTTGGGTATTTAATTAAAAGTCAAAAGATTGGGCCTTGGGTACAACAGTCGCAACCCTTCAACTATAACCGATTTTTGGCTCCTCTTTGTAATTGTTGTCCGGATAAACTCCATAAATAGGAGTTTTGTTCATCCGAGAAATAGAATCCGATATTTTTCACCCCTTCCTTCTCTGCTTTCTGAGTAAAAATTACATTGTAGATTCGAGAGTAGTCTTGAACTTCTGTGGTCGTTGTATGCTCTAAAAGAAGCGACCACAAATTTCTGTCTTAGGACACTGCAGTTTCGCAGGCCTCGATCAAAAGTCGGTAACTTTACATTCGTTAGATTCACGTTAATAAGTTTTACATATTATTTCTTGCTTGTTGTTCTGTTCGTATCATTTTATCTCGAAATAAAACTGATTGGTTCTATCAATCTAAGACAGAAATCTCTTCGATATGGACCAATCAGTGACGGGTGTGAAAAACAACCATGTCGAGAAGCCTGAGAAGTTCAAAGGCAAGGATTTCCGACGTTGGCAAAATAAGATGTTGTTCTATCTGTCAACTATTCTTGTTGCCTATGTTCTAACTGCGGAGCCTCCTAAGGCCCTAGCCGAAGGAGAGACTCTTAGCACTGAAAAGAAGAGTGAAAGAGAGGCATGGGTTGATAATGAGTTTAATTGTAAAAACTACATTCTCAATGCCCTAGATGACTCTCTAAATGACCTCTACGCTAAGTGCGATTCTACACGAGAGTGTGGATGTCATTGGATAAGCAGTACAAAACTGATGTGGCTTCTTCAAAGCGTTTTGTGACTGGAAAATTTCTGAACTTCAAGATGATCGATGGCAAATCGATTGTCAAGCAAGTTGAGGAACTTCAAGTCATAATCCACGAGTTGGATGAGGAAGGTATGTCTTTGCCAGCGGCATATATTGTAAGTGCCTTCATTGACAAGTTACCTCCTTCATGGACAGATTTTAAGAAATATCTTACTCACATTACTGTGTACATGAGTCTCGAGGAGTTGGTCCTGAAACTCCGTATTGAAGAGAACAGTCGGATCGGTGACAAGGTTGAGATGATATCCATGGAAGCAAATGCTAACGTGGTCGAAGCCGAGTCGAAGAAGAAAAAGAAGGGAAAAGTTCCTGATGCGAATGCTGCTGCTCTTGCTCCTAAGAAGACGGAGTTCAAGAAGACTGCAAGAATAAGGGCAACCTTAAACTGCTGGGTGTGTAGAAGAGGAGGGCACAAGGCAAAATACTGCTACCACAAGAAAGGGCATGCCAATCCGGGAAAACTTCACAACAACCAAGCCAATGTTGTTGAGAATCAGTTTGTCGCAGTCATTGAGGCAAACTTGGTTTCCAACAACACAGATTGGTAGGTTGATACCATGTGTGCTCGGTGAAAGAGATGTTCTCTACATACTAACCAATTGAAGGTGGCGAAAATCTGTACATGGGAAATGAAGCAACCGCAAAGGTTGAAGGCAAAGGAAAAGTCATTCTGAAGTTAACTTCGCGAAAAGAACTTGTGTTTTCGAATGTGTTTCATTTTCCTTCCATTAGGAAGAACTTAGTTTCTGGCCCTATCCTTAGTAACAAGGGTTTTAAACTTGTGTTCGAGTTTGACAAGTTTGTATTCTCTAAGGGGGGAATGTTTGTGGGTAAGGGTTACCTCGCCTAGGGACTCTTTAAACTCAATGTTGTTCCGTATGTAACCGATGTTATTATTAATAAAGCTACTAATTCTATGTACATGGTTGAGTCATCTTCTTTATGGCATTATAGATTAGGACATTGTCAATACGCCGCTTGTGTTGCGTTTGTCTCTCGGATATTCCTTTTGCTTCCTATTTCCTTTTTGCTTTTGTCTCTCGTATTGCACCCCTTTTCCGCTTTTTGTTTTGGTTTTCACGAGATCTGTTGAAAAGACGAATGAAATTCTTGGTTTGATTCATACGGACTTATGCGATTTCCAAGCAACTCCGAGTAGAGGAGAGAAAAACTATTACATAACATTCATTGATGATTGTAGTAAATTTTGTTATGTATACTTGTTACGTACAAAAGATGAAGCTTTAAGTATGTTCAACATATACAAAGCAGAAGTTGAAAATCAACTTGAGAAAAAAATAAAAAATTTAAGGTGGGATAGAGGAGGAGAATATCTATCTAACGACTTTGCAGAATTGTTCTTCTCATGGAATAGTACATCAAACGACCGCACCATATACTCCACAAAAAAAATGGAGTTATCGAACGAAAGAATAGAACGTTGAAAAACATGATAAATTCAATGTTAATCAGTTCGGGAGCACCAATTAGTTTATGGGGTGAGGCGGTTCTTACTGCAAATGATGTATTGAATAGAATTCCTCATAAGTCAAGTAATCAATCACCTTACGAATCATGGAAAGGAAGATTTCCTACTTATAAAACTATGAAAGTGTGGGGTTGCCTTGCGAAAGTACAAGTTCCTCTTCCAAAAAGAACTAAGCTCGGACCGAAAACTATAGACTGCATTTATATTGGCCCTGCCAAGAACAGTGTTGCCTATAGATTTTTGGTTCATAATTCCAATATTGAAGACATAACCAAGAATTCGGTGATGGAATCTGCCGAAGCAGAATTCTTTGAGGATATCTTTCCTTTCAAAGAGAAAAACCATGTAAAACGAGAGATAAGTGGGTTATGTGGTGGGATTGGGTATTTAATTAAAAGTCAAAAGATTGGAACTTGGGCTCTTGGGCTTGTCACAGATGGGCCTTAGGCTGGTGGGTTTAATACAATTTTTTTCTTTTCTGAATTAATTTTATTTAATAAAAATTTGGTTTAAAATTAAATTTCGTATTCAGACAAACAGTCATAACCCTTCAACTACAACAGTCGCAATCCTTCAACTATAACTGATTTTTTGCTCCTCTTTGTACTGTTGTCCGGATAAACTCCATAAATAAGAGTTTTGTTCACCCGAGAAATAGAATCCGATCTTCTTGACTCCTTCCTTCTCTGCTTTCTGAGTAAAATTACATTGTAGATTCGACAGTAGTCTTGAACTTCGGTGGTCGTTGTATCCTCTAAAAGAAGCGATCGCAAATTTCTGTCTTAGGACACTGCAGTTTCACAGGTCTCGATCAAAAGTCGGTAATTTTACATTTGTTAGATTCATGTTAATAAGTTTTACATATTATTTGTTGCTTGTTGTTATGTTTGTATCATTTTATCTCGAAATAAAACTGATTGGTTCTATCACTTGTTGCACATTTTGACCTTGAGCTACATCAGATGGATGTAAAGACAATGTTTCTCAACGGTGACATTGATGAAACAATCTATATGGTGCAAACAGAAAACTTTGTTACAGGAGAACTAAAGAATATGGTTTGCAAATTAAAGAAATCCATCTATGGGCTTAAACAAGCATCTCGTCAATGGTATCAGAAGTTCCATCAAGTCATTCTCTCATTTGGTTTCGAAGTGAATGTCGTTGATGATTGTGTATATCATAAGTTCAGTGGGGGTAAAATTAGTTTTAAGGTTTTGTATATTGACGATATTTTGTTGGCAACTAATGATATAGGCATGCTGAATGCAACCAAGAAGTTTCTATCAAAACATTTTCAAATGAAAGATCTTGGTGAAGCCTCCTTTGTGTTAGGAATTGAGTTATTGCGTGATAGATCACAAAGAACTCTAAAGTTATCACAAAGGAATTACACTACAAAAAACCACGGGCTTTCCAACGGATGGGGCAACGGATCCGTCCGTTGGAAACGAGAATCAACGGATTGCAACGGATGTGGAGAAATTGCAATGGGCCGAAATCCGTTACGAATCCGTTACAATTTGCAACGGATTTGTAACGGATATCCTCCGTTAGAAAGGTCGTTGGAAGTCCGTCGAAAATTTTAACGGATGGCAACGGAAACCATCCGTTGGCAGTGTCCGTTGGAAGTTCTGTTAGAAATCATTCCAACGGTCGTCCGTTGCAATTTCTAACGGATGCCCGTTAGAAACGGCAACGGATAACAGTTGATTTTGTGAATTTCGAGGGCACCGGTTTAAATAAATTCACGTGAACCTGCAACGGCTATCCGTTGCAATTTGCAACGGATGTCCATTGGAACATTAACTATTTAGATCTTACCAAAGAGTGCATCAAACCATCAATAACAAAAACATTTTCAAAAAAATGTCGTCGTCTTCAAATCGAAATATATATAGATCAAGGGAGTGGATGTATAGAAGAAAAGATCCTGTAACCGAAGAGATTACGCAAGAATTCTTACACGGATTAGAGCAATTCATGAGTTTTGCATCGATGCAGCCTTTGTGTCAAGAACGTGGGACAATGTTATGTCCATGCAAAAGATGCAAAAACATGAAGTATTGAAATCAAGAAATTGTTTGCAAACATCTGTATAAGGTGGATTTCGTTGAAAATTACGAAATTTGGTTTTTTCACGGCGAAGATTGCGGTGTTAGAGATAGTGTGCAAGATGTACAAGTAGAACGAAGTGAAGAAGTTATTTATGAAGCATCAACGACCAATCTGATAACACTGAAAGTGTATCAATATTAGGATAGACTTTAGCACCATTTTCGCATGTATCTTATATAGAGACCTGCATATCTGATATGATTATGCGGTTCAAACACCAGTTTTGTTGGTTTTCAGGTTTTTAGGCGACAAGGCCTAAATGAGCTTGAAATGACGGATTCCTGATCAAAACCACATGAATTGAAGATATATCTACTCAGAGCCAAGATCGAGCTTCAGAACCCAAAGGAACACCCGAGCAACGAGCGGAAAAGAGAAATTTTAAGGAGACAAGGGTGCCCGGTCGGGCACTAATCATCCACCCGCTCGGGTAAAACCTATG
>CM071861.1:36386180-36412628 GCA_036759665.1 Gynandropsis gynandra | reverse complement strand
CGATCATCCGTAGCCGATTCGTTTAATTGATACAGATCGCGAGGAGATTCTTGCGAGGAATGACATATACGGAGAACTCATACGCGATTATGAAGACGTTGAACCAGAAGATGCTGAAGATGAAAACGACGATTAATTCAATGAACAAGCGAAGGACGACTCGCCTATCGATGAATCTACTGAAGAAGAAATGTAAATACAATAATGTTTACTATGTGTAATACATGTAGATGATGTGTAATGTAAATGACGTATAACGTCCATGAACGATGTTTCACATTTGATTTATGATGTGTAATCGAATAATCGAAATGTTAATACAATCGAACATGTTATATAAACGATGTTTGATGTATAACAAATTAAAATAATCTAATACCAATGTTGAAAATTTTAACGGTTGCCCGTTGAAAATATTAACGGTTGTTGAAACACGAATTCGCCCCCGACACTTAGAAAAAATTTCTGAACTTTCAATAATCCCAACGGACATCCGTTGGAACGTTAGAAGGTAAATTGACGCCACGTGTTTCCTTCCAACAGACATCCGTTGGAATTCCAACGGATGTCCGTTGGAAAGCGTAATGATGACTGCGGAAATTGCAGCTTTCCCAACCATTTTTTCAGGCTTCCAACGGCCATCCGTTGGAAGGGCAGACGAGACGCCTTTTAGTCGTTCGTCACCTCGGGAATGCGAAATGTCGCGTCAATTTAATCCAACCCTTCTGATCATCGATCCCGAACGTTCTCCTAGAACGTTATGGTAAATAGTATATAATTGTTTTGAATTTTATTTAAATTTCGTAAATATTATCTAACTTTTTATTTTTGATATGCAGGTTTGATGAGGATAATGTTTTAAAATACACCAACAACAACATCATCCAAGGGTCGTTACAGGACGATCTCTACTATTCCTGGCAAGTGACGCCAGAAGTTGTGCGCCAGCGATGGTGGCGCACTTTTATTGTAAGTTTTTTAATTATATTTAAATTTTATAATTATATATATATTTGAAAACTAATAATTTTATAACTTTGTTTGCAGCGTTCATACAGATGGCGTCGAACTCATACGTTGCGCATCTACACAGCATGGATGCGCGACATGTAGGTTCGGTTGCGCCTAATGATGAACGGCAGGCTATAATCGGACACTTCCATCGTGCTGCAAAGCGCAACTACTATGCCAACAACAGCAAACCGAGATGGGCAACCGAAGCGGTGTTCAACAAAATGATTGAGTACTGGGAGTCCCCGGCATTCAAGGCCAAGAGCGAGAAGGCAAAAAAAATCGCTATGGTGAGAAGGATTCCGGAGATGGTCCGCATCACCATACTTCGGGATCAAAATCCTTCACGAAAAGAAAAAAAGAATTGATAAATTTTTAATTATTTAGATTTTTTGTTTACTTAAATATTTATCTAACAACATTTCTTTTATATTGTAGATGCAACGGATGGGAAGAGAACCGACTCTTCTTAAAGTGGTATTAGAAACCCACGCAAAGAAGAATTCGGTTGTCGGGGAAGAGGCCGCTGAACCGGAATTCATCGATCCTCGAACGGCCCGAACCGTGAGAGCTGTGACGGAGAAGATCACACAGCAATCTCAGGCTTGCGGTTCAAGCCCCGACGACCTCAATCCTTTACAAAAGGACCAAATTTATTTAGAGGTAAAAGATTATTATTTTATTTCTAAATTATTAATCAAATAATTTATTAAAATCTAACGTTACTTGTATTTGTCTTGTAGTCGGTGAGACTGTATAAGGGACGTCTATACGATCTCGGAGCGCTTCAAAAGGATATAATCGAGGACGTCACGACGGTACCTCCCGCGGTGCAAGAGAGTTTTTCGCAACAACGGCGGATCGAAGATCTCGAAACACAACTTCGAGAAACTCGAGCCCAAGTGACGCGACAAACATCTCAAATACAACAATTGGAGAGCGTCATTGAGTTGATGTCTGGCCAGGTGAGGGGATCAACACCGCAGCAAGAACCGGGGCTCGATTCGGATGCAACTCCGTCTAGAGGTGGTGGTGATCGTGGCGGAGATGATATGGACGCAACCGATCTGAACGATTTGTAATAGGAAATAGTTTTAATTTTAATGTGTTTTGTAAAATAATTTTAATATTTTTATTAAAAAAATTTAGTTTTAAAAATATTTTTATTTTTTTTATTTTTTTTAATTTCCAACGGGCATCTGTTGGAACGTATTTCCCGCCAAATCTTTTCCCGCCAATTTGCAACGGGCATCCGTTGGAACGCATTTCCCACCAAATCTTTTTCCTTCAGTTTGCAACGGGCGTCCATTGCTATTTTCTGCCACATGGCAACGGATGTCCGTTGCAAAGATGAATTTTTCCCCGCCTAATTTGCAACGGACAGCCGTTGTTTTCCAACGGCCGTCCGTTGCAAGCGTGCAGCGGTGATCCGTTACAACCTTTTCCAACGGGCGTCCGTTACTATATGTGCAACGGAATAATCCATTGCCAGGTCGTTGCAAATTTGCAACGGATAATATCCGTTGGAAGTCCGTCGCGAATTGCAACGGATCCTCATTTGCAACGAATTTTTTGCAACGGATGGGAATCCGTTGGCGTCCGTTGGAAAAGGTTGTTTCCAACGGATATGTCCGTTGGAAAATGTCAGTTTTTTTGTAGTGTTATATCGATAAAATCTTGAAAAGATTTGACATACAAGATTGCAAGTTCGTAGGTACCCCTATCTCTAAGGGAGATAAGTTTAGTTTCAATCAATGCCTTAAGACTCATCTCGAAAGGCAAGAGATACAGATGATTCCTTATACATCATGTGTAGGGAGTCTAATGTATGCCCAAGTTTGTACTCGTCCGGATATAATCGTTGGAATGTTAGGTCGATATCTCAGTAACCCAAGAATGGATCATTGGAAAGCAGCCAAAAGGGTGATACGATACCTTCGGAGAACAAAAAAATTACATGTTCACATATAAAAGATCAGATAACTTAGAGATCGTTGGATATTCTTATTCTGATTTTGTGGGATGTCAAGACACCGACAAATCTACATCAGCTTAGGTATATCTATTAGCTGGTGGTGCTATTTTATGGAAGAGTGCTAAACAGGAGATTATAGCATCTTTTACCATGGAAGCATAATTTATCGTTTGTTTTACGACATCAAACCAAGCAATATGGTTACGCAACTTTGTCATAGGGTTGCGGATTATAAATGAGGTTAAAAGACCTATAAAGATCTATTGTGACAATAGATCCGCGGTACTATATTCAAACGACAATGGTAGTTCGATCAAGTCAAAGCACATCAGGATCAAGTATCGAGCTACTAGAGAAAGAATTCAGTTTAAGGAAATCTCTATTGTAAAGATAGACACAAACTCCATGTTAGAGGATCCTCTAACAAAAGGGCTCCCACCTAATGTCTTTCATAAGCACACTGCTTAAATGGGAATGATAGGGTCCGAGAAAACTATGGATTAGTGGGAGCTTGTTGTTGTTAAGACTAAATACATGTTGAAATTTTTTTTATATATACATTTTCTGATCAGGATAAAGTTGTGTATTTAGAGTTTGTTTGCTGAAAAATTAAATGGTTAAAGTTGTTTTAAAGAAAGGGCCAATTGAAAATTGACATATATATAAGCCACATTTATGTAATTTTTCATGCTACATATTTCATAGTTGATCTATATCGTTTGGTTATGTTGATATTTGTGATCATTGATGGTCGAGTTGTGATTATCATGATGAACACTGCATTGGTCCTATGTTGATATAGCTAAATGGACGAGATTGTATTGCCCGAGAAAACGATGATATATTTGAGCTCATAAGGTATGACACATTTTAAGAAAACATATGTGACCTAGTGGGAGATTATAAGAATTCATAATTGGGTCTCACATGTTCTAAAGACAATGTGTTGATCATCATTATAAGACTTATATAAAAGTGGTTTACTAAAGTAAAAACTAGTCTTAAAGGCAATAACGTTATGAAAATAATATTATGTAGATACCATAGTAATATCTTTATTTTGGTGATAGGGGCGAATTAAAGATATTACATTAAAGTGAATAATTAGCGATTATGGTCTCGTTGCATGTTTTCTAAGTGATGTTCGTAGAGGTTTAAGTGATATCAATGGAGAGTTGTAACTTTGTATCCGTCTCTCTTCGTCTTAGGAGCGGTTATTTTCTAGTTCTTTATATGTCTCATCAATGGAGAACTAAAGGGCATCACAAAAACAATAGAAAACATAGCATTGGAGCCATAATTTAGCAAACGAGAAACGTAGTATATCGGGGTCACCAAAAGGAGGATTACCGAGAGACTAAGGGTTGTAACCAGCGACGGAGACAAAGGAAAGACTGATCTCTGGAGTGTTACGTTTTGATTTGCTAACATCTCAACCATGGATTCACAAGGTATGTCTTCCATGGCTTAATATTTTTTTTCAAAAAGTTACATGGTTTTAGGGCAGTAAGACAAGAGATGTATTATCATAAAAAACGATCTATCCAAAGTCTAAACTAAAGACATACAGATAACTCTACCAATCCGACTGAGTATCCGAAGTTTAAGACTATTACCACACCGGATCGTAACACGCAGAGTCCACACGACTCTAGCTCGGGCATACACTCGCAAAGTCCAAAGGACCCCAGCACATTGAAGATCTCGCAAGGTCACAACGTACCACATCCATCAGTACAATACAACGCTCTATCTCTCGAAATATTATCACAATCCAACACGGTACAACGCTGGCAGATCAACTGATCTGACTAACTCGACGCTTTGTCGCTCGAAAGGTTACCACAATCCAGCATGGTATTACACCGGCCCAGATCCAAGTGTCGTAATACTAACATCGTCGACCCGATACTTCTCACGTGATAACTTTCACCGACACGCTCGCACACACCTTCTTTTCAAGGTTCGAGTGTGAAATCACTCGATCGAGCATAATAACAAGATGTTCACTCGGTTTTAACACCGAACCAAGATATCGATGTTCTCCAATCCCAACACTTGGTCGCACATCAATTCTCTAGATCATCTCTAGTCACTTATACAACTCATATACTTGTCATCAATTTTCATACGACAAATCTTGGGTTTAATCCAATTTCACTTATAAGGTCTCACTTTTTTTCCATTATGATCCTATAAATCCTATTGTGATCATGTCTCATTTTAAAAGTGTAATCTTTTCCATAAATCAATAATAAATCTGAAACTAGGATGGAGAAATCATCACTTTAGCTTCTCCGATGACTTGACGATTCTTGATAATATCGTTAACAACAACACCGATAATTTATCTCTATTTTAGATCCATTCAATTAAACAATTTCTATATTATAAATCTCCGAATTAAGGAAACAATCATAAAAATATTTTTAGAGATTTACTTTTATCTCAATAAGAATTCACCCACGAAAAACACAATGAAAAATTGGATATATTTCTCCAATTTCTCTTTGTTTTTCTCTTCTTCTCTCTTTTTTTTTCTTTTCTTAACCCTAATATAATCTATAGTTATATATATACATATATGTGTGCATCTACCCACTCACGTTGGACCGTACGTGCCTCACAATAACAATTGAAAACATTAAACTACATTAATCATACGTAGTAATTTTCAAATTCATATGAATTTATATATTTTTCCTCCTTTAAAATTTATAAAATGACGATTTGTAAATGGGGCATGGTTAAATAATGGAAGAAAAAAATATACGGACAAAATGGATATGTATTACGTATATTTGTGTGCGTTGAACGCATGTGATACCGTGATCGCGTAACACCGCGAAAAATGATACGGAGATATTCGTAGCCTTTGTTTGAGGCATGTTTTCTGCATTATAATATATATATATATATAATACTTACATACTTATATATTTAAATAAACAACACATACATATTTGCGTGATTGAATTTACTATAGAATAACATGATTCACAACGGCAAAACGGTACTTTTGGCCCCGGTTGCGATTGCGATGGCGATACTTTTCCCAAGCGTTTTCGTTATGTGATGGACAAATTTGTTACCATTAGCATTTTATGTCTAAAATATTATTAAATATTTTATTTATTTTGAACGTTATCGATAGCATTATACACTGTATCGTTTGGTTAAGATATAAATGACAATATTTGATATTTCACATAAAAATTATCAATTATTGGATAGTTTTTCGAGTAAACGTAAAATTGAATACAGCACGGATAATATTATAAAGATCGGACCCCCAAATTCAACAAATATGACGTAAAGCCCAAGGAATCAATTCCGGACGGTTGTCTTTGCATGGCATGTCTAAGTATTCGTCAGCATGATCATATGTCTTGCTCTTCTGATTTTGTTTTGCGACCAAACAAACACAAGTTTTGTCAAATTGAAAGTTATTACGATGGTTTATTTGGCAAGCTAAATAGTTATCAATTCAATATTGTGACCTTAAAATAGATTATTAAATTTTAAGATTTGAAATAAAGCTTTATGTTCATAAATATATGATTAGGTAAAGTAAGATATCATATTGGAGAATATAGAAAACTTACAATAATAGAGTTTCAATGTCTAACTCGTCATAAATACTTACGGAGATATATTGAAATTGTTTTATATAACCAATCAAATAACTTTTTTTTTTCAAGTAACCCAAATAAAATTTAATAAATTATATATAATTAAAGTCATTCAATTACATATGTCATTTTGTCTCCTATAAAATAAAATCATGGTACACCTTATACAACACGAATCCCGTGATCCGGGTACATGTTGATTTATAATAAAATACTATTATACATTCACATAAAATAACATTTATACATATATATATATATATTAATCATGCAAAGCTTATAAATAGCTCTCACATCTTCTCCAATTCATCATCATTCGATATTCATATATAGCAAAGCCAAATCAATAAGCAATGGTTTATACGACTAACATCACGTTCTTCCTCTTTTGTCTGACTATTCTCCTTGTTGATTTCTTCTCAACCTTATCAATGGCCCATCCCATTCCTCCAACACTTAACGTCTTAACATACGGAGCTAAACCAGACGGCTCGACTGACTCGACCAACGCCTTCTTGGCCGCGTGGGACGACGCCTGCAGTTCGGCTAACCCCACCACAATTGTCGTACCTCAGGGAAGGTTCTTGCTTCGGAACATTGTTTTTCAGGGCAAGTCATGTAAAGACGCTCGCGTGTCTATATATATAGATGGGACGATCGTAGCTCCAGAAGATTATAGAGTTATTGGCGACTCCGATAAGTGGATATCATTCGAGGACGTTAATGGCGTTTCCATTTTTGGTGGGGTACTTGACGCACAAGGCACTGGTTTGTGGAACTGCAAGAACAACGGCGACCGCAATTGCCCTACAGGAGCTAAGGTATTTGTCGATCGATCACACACACACACACATATATATATATATATGTTTTATTAGTTGGTGAATCGATTGCTTATTTTTCTTCTATACATACCCAGAGTTTGGCGTTTAGCGGGTCAAACAACATCGTGATTAGCGGTCTAACGTCGGTCAACAGCCAAATGTTCCACATAGTTATCGATAGTTCCAACAACGTGGGAATTGACGGCGTCAAGGCTTTCGCTTCTGGTAATAGTCCCAACACCGACGGCATCCACGTCGAATCTTCGAGCTCCGTTACCGTCACTAACTCGAGGATAGGAACCGGCGACGACTGTATCTCTGTCGGCCCCGGGACAAGTAAGCTCCTTGTGGAGAACATTGTATGCGGCCCAGGCCACGGAATCAGGTAAAAATTAAATTAATAAAAACGACAATAAAATCCTCTATAATTCAATATAAATAGTATAATATTGCTGGCTTATTACAGTATTGGAAGCTTGGGGAAAGAAGAGGAGGAGAAGGGAGTGGAAGAGGTGAGAGTGAGGAACGTGAAATTCACAGGAACTGAGAACGGAGTTAGGATCAAGACATGGAGCAAAGCCAGCAAGAGTTTCGCCACCAACATCGTCTTCCAACATATTACCATGAACAACGTCAAGAATCCCATCATAATCGACCAAAAATACTGTCCTAACAAACCATGTCAATCTAATCAGGTAAAAATAAATCAAAATCATTATATATATATATATAGAAAGACCATATAGAAGTTATATATATATATGGAATGATTTAGGATTCGGGGGTGAAGATAAGCAATGTGACATATGAGGATATACATGGGACGTCGGCGACTGAAGTGGGAGTAACGTTGGATTGTAGCAAACAGAATCCATGTTCCGACATCAAAATGAACGATGTTCAACTTATCTACCGAAACCGACCGGCGGAGGCATCATGCACTTACGCCGATGGATCCGCAAACGACGTCGTTCCAACCACCACTTGTCTTTGATTACAATATTACTTGCATATTTTATTTATATATTTTATATATACGTTAAGATCAAGCTGAGACATTCATGATATATAGGACGAGCGAGAGAAGAAAAAAAAGTGTATTGAATTTTATATGTTTTATTCATAAACGTTTGCCGCCTCTTGGGTCGTACCAATTATTTTCTTGGTCTAAACGTCATTTGATTTGCCCTACATCCAATTTTAAAGCATGTGCTCTATATTATTATTATATCCAACTTCCACAGTAAACCGGATTTGGTACAAGATTGTTATTTAACCAAATAAGATTGTTAATATTGAAATTTTGGTTAGACAAACCGGATCAAACCATCTATACAGAATAATAAATGCCAATAAAAGTTACGGTTTACTTTCATATTGATAGGGTTGTTTTTTGGGGTTCAATCGGCATTGAACATTTTATCTTCTTCTTCAGAAATTCTTTTGTATCCTGATTCGTACACGTGGCAGTGGTCGGAACCTTCGAGTGGCACGGATTTACTGTTTGTTACCGAACCCATTATTTATTTATTATTTATATTTAATTTTCTTTGCTTGCGTGAAAATCTAAAACCCTTGCTTTGCGATTCTGTCGCACCCCTAAAACCCCCATTTATTTGTCTCCATCGAGGTTTATTCATTTTCTCCGATCAGAACTCTCCGTCGTCTTCATTTCTTCTTCTGTGGTCGGTAAGCGATTCTCCTTGTATATATTTTCTTCTCGGTTATTGGGGTCTTCTAGGATTTGTACCGATCTTAATTTGGTTCTTCTTTCTTGGTAATTTCAGTGAGCACTGGTGTATCTAGTTCATGCATGTCTACGTTTTCTTTGTTCTATTTTTAGGTTTTCAACCTCTATTCTATTATCATGCCTTTAGAAATTGAGGGAAAAGGAGTGAATAATTTCCTATCGGTGTTTCGGTTTATCTTCCGAATTTTCTGGTTTAATCTCCGTGTTTTTGTATTAGTTATTTTTAAACGAAGTAATAGGTCTGCTGAAATTTCTTATATTTTTTCCAGTCATTGTCGGATTCTTCTCATTGTTTGGATTAGTGTCCGCTTGTGTATCCCGAGTGCCAGAGTAAGGAGTGTTCTCTTTTGGGAGATGTCCAAGAGTTCCTGTCGCCCAAATTGAAGAAATTAAGAAATGGCGTCGAGGGCCATTGTTAGAAGAAAAACTATTATTTCTGGTTATTTTAATGCCTCTGCTCGCTCGATTCAGAGTTTCCAATCCATTGGAAATGCCACTCAGACATTTGATTCACATGTTTATCACTCTGTTGTCACTCGTCCTTCTGTGGACCTTAACCGTGAAACCAGAGACGAGTCCTTGAAGAGAAGAGATGCATTTTTGTTACCCTCTAGAATAGGATATTTCGATCGTAGATTTCATGGATTTGCGTATGGACGGTCAGGAAATGTGTCTTTCATAGGGATGAGATGTATGGCCGCATCCATACGTAATGCTTCCACCTCTGCTGCTAAACAACCGGAACTTGAAGATGAGGATAATGATGAAGTGGTTGCTAAAAAGAGAAAAGAGGCATCTCCTGAAGAATGTGATATGGCTGTTGAGGGTCTGAGTAGTGCTAAAGCCAAGGCAAAGGCTAAACGGCTTCTAGAATCTGAAAAGGTTGATCAATCTATACTACAGAAGACATGGTTGGCTCTTCTGAGGATAGGTCCTGCATTAAGAGCTGTTGCCTCCATGAGCAGGTTAAGCTTTATGTTGCTTTTCTTGTCCTTGATTGTCAGACTCGTGTTCCGTTTTATTAAATTTCTTTTTTTTTCTTTTCTCTATCCTAAAGGGAGGATTGGGCGAAGAAGCTCACCCACTGGAAACACGAGTTTGTGTCAACACTGCAACATTACTGGCTCGGGTGCAAATTACTGTGGGCAGACACAAGAATTAGTTCAAGGTTACTGCTCAAGTTGGCTGGTGGAAAGAGTCTCTCCAGAAGAGAAAGGCAACAGCTTACTCGAACGACGGCCGATATTTTTAGATTAGTCCCATTTGCAGTTTTCATTATTGTGCCGTTTATGGAGTTTTTGCTGCCAGTTTTCTTGAAGCTCTTCCCTAATATGTTGCCTTCAACTTTCCAGGACAAAATGAAAGAAGAGGTATGGTTACTCCCGGGAGAAGACTCCAACATGCTTTTATATTACCTTGTCGTCTTTTGTTTCTCTTATTTTTGTGTTGCCTTTCACCTGTTATGATGGTTATCTTTTGATGAATCTTCATCTGCTTATCTCCAAAGCAAGAAGAGTGGTACCTACGTATTGACTGCTGATAGTTGTATATCCTTTCATTACGATGATTGAACTGAGGCACATCAGGAGGGCTTGCTTGATTCTAAGAAAGATGACAGAAATCACTTTTTATTGTTTTATAGGAAGCATTAAAAAGAAAACTACTTGCACGGATAGAATATGCTAAGTTTCTTCAGGATACAGTCAAAGAGATGGCCAGGGAAGTTAAAAACTCAAGAAGTGGCGAACTAAAGCAAACTGCTGAGGACCTGGATGAGATTTTAGACAAGGTTAATTGCTGAGTGATGTGCTTGCTTTTTTCATATTTATCTTTGCCATCGTCTTCGTTTTCTTTTAAAAAAAATTGCACTCATGTTTTTTCTCCTTCCTTTAAATCCTTTCTGCTTGCAGGTTCGCAAAGGTAAAAGTGTCTCAAATGAGGAACTTTTGAACTTCGCAAAGCTGTTTAATGACGAGCTTACATTGGATAATATCAACAGGTTGGATTTCATGGCTTCTTCAGTCGAATCTTGGATATGTTTTGTGCTCTTAAAGTTGTCTGTATGCAAACTCTTAACTCCTTTCCCATAATAGGCCTCGCTTGGTTAGCATGTGCAAATACATGGGTATTAGCCCATTTGGAACAGATTCCTATCTGCGTTATATGCTCCGGAAAAGACTAAAGAGGTAAGTCATTGTTTTGTTTGGTTTAGTATATTTTAGCCTGATGTATTAGTTAACTGTTACAAGACCTGTTAAATCCATTCATTGTTCATTTTTCCTCTTTTCCTTGTAGAATTAAAGAAGATGACAAATTGATGCTAGGGCTAGTTTCTGTTGAGGAGATGAGGCAACAGGTTTGCTGTTTGTAGTCCTGTATCTCGCTTCTTGTTGGTTGTTATTCTCCACAAGAAAAGAAATGTAATAGCACTTTTCTTGTCAAAACAAACTCGCAGCTTCGCGATTGGTTGGATTTGTCACTTAACCATTCAGTTCCCTCTTCTTTGTTAATCCTTTCCAGGTGAGTCGCGTATCATTTCTGGTATTTGTTCGCTGTTGTTTCTTGCAATTCACTTTCTCATGCAGTTTATGTTCAGGGCATTCACTGTTTCTGGCAAAGTAAAGCCGGAGGATGCTGTCCGAGCTACACTTTCTTCTCTTCCTGACGAGGTTGTGGATACTGTTGGTATCACTTCTCTGCCATCTGAGGACTCTGTTTCTGAGAGAAGAAGGAAACTAGAATACCTTGAGATGCAAGAAGAACTGATAAAGGTATGAAATAAATCATTCTGGACGGTAATTGTTCTTTCCAGCTTCATATCTTGTATCTTTCATAATTTTTATTTGTGGATCATCCATATACTCTGATGGTGCTGTGTGCCTTTATTGGAAACCTTCAGACGAAAATGTTAGCCTTGGTGATGAGTGGTATTTATGATGTTAAACCAACTGCGTAGGAGGAGGAAGAGAAGGAGGAGGAAGAGCTTACAAGGATAAAAGAAGCTAAAGGTAGTGAAGAGGATAAGGCACTGCAAGAGATGATCATACCAACGGCTAGAGAAGCACAAGAACAGGCTAGAGCTTGCGCTTTGGAGAAGAAGGATCAGCTTTGTGTAGTCAGCCAAGCATTGGCTGTTTTGGCTTCTGCTTCAGTAAGAATGATGCTATTGGTTTCCACAGTTAATATGCAGAGTTTGTTTATCCAAACTTTCATTGGAACTTTGTTTGTTTGATATATGTAGTCAGTGTGTAGAGAGCGTGAAGAATTCCTCGGGCTGGTCAAGAAAGAGGTAGTGTTCTTGCTCTCGTAAGCTCATGTCTTTGTGTTGGTTGCTAAGTCATTGTCGTGTATTCAAGGCTTTCCGACTAGATCATGATGGAATTTTTTCATTATGCACACGAACATCTGTACTGTGTGCATTACTGAAAGAACCCGTTGATTCTATACCTTTGCTCTTTCCAGATGGAATTCTATAATACAATGGTCGAAAGGGAAGATGTGGATGGAGCAAAAGCTGCAGTGAAGGCATACAAAGCGGCACGTGAAGAAAGTGATCAACCTGAAGAAGTTGCTGAAGCTGACGAGGTTTCCTCAGCACTGATGGAAAAGGTAAATTGTTAGACATACTTTTAACGGCTTATTTTCAGGTTCTGCGTTTATTTGCATTGGACATAACAGATTCTGCATTGGTTTCTCTTTAAAGGTTGATGCTATGATTCAAAATCTTGAGAAAGAAATCGATGATGTGGATGTCAAGATTGGTAAAGGTTGGCAGCTGCTTGACAGGTAATTGAAAACGCACTCCCATGATTTATTGTTATGTTTTCTCGGCTTCATTGCGTTAGATGAAGTAAAACAAGCCTCTCCTTTTCAATTAACATCATTATTGGCTCCAACTTCAAGCGTTGGACTTTACTACATGTTTTGAGATGCAACCCTTCAAAACTATCACCGAGCTTGTCTGCAGATTGAAATGATCTCTTGTTTTTAAATCTTCTATTGCCATAAACTGCTTAGAGCAAGACTCTGGATATCTTAAAATATGTGCAGGGATCGAGATGGTAAGGTCACACCAGATGAAGTAGCGGCTGCGGCAATGTACCTAAAAGACACGCTGGCAAAAGAAGGCCTCCAAGAGCTCATCAGTAGTCTCTCCAAAGACAAAGGTAGGAGCGAAGCCGTCCTCATTCCTATTATCGTAGTACCTTTGTTATTCCTTTCCTGTTTAATCTTTGAAATGGTGCTGACAGAGGGAAGAATTCTGGTGGAAGACATTGTGAGGTTAGGAAGTAAAGCCGAGGATGAACATGCAATAGAAGAAGAATCACGTTGAAGAGATTCATAATCAAACACTATACTTGAGAAATAGTTGAATAGTTTTACTAAATCATCTTGCTATGGTCGTTATACATAGACTTTCATATATGAAAGCCCCATGAATGAGAGAACTTTGCTAGTGATGTATAAACAAAACGAAACATTGGGGGGCTTAAATAATATACTCTTTGTTAGATACACTTACAAAGGCAAGTCGTTTAGCTTGGCCTGAAGCATTTAACCTTTGAAACCAATGTGTTGATGTTGAAATCTGAAGTGCCTCCTTCTCCCATGGCTTCCACTGCCAAATCTCTCCATTTCTTTGCATTGTCTTTCATCTCTCTGCTCTTCTCTCCGTCCATTACTTGTTTTATCTGAAACTCGATCTCTTCTCTCTTTACAATCCCTGTCTCGTTATCCGTTTTCACGCAAACTCCGACCTTCCACACATCTTCTACGTACTTGGCATTCGTGGGTTGGTCCGTCCATTGTGGCATTGCCACCAATGGGACCCCTAAGCTTAAGGCCTCCATCGTTGAGTTCCATCCACAATGAGTCAGAAAACACCCAATTGCTGGGTTTGACAACACCTCAAGTTGAGGACTCCACTTCACCACCAAGCCCTTGTCTCTGTTTACTGTCTCTAAGAAACCAGATGGAAGTTTTGCCTCTTCAGAACCTCTGACAACCCACAAGAAACTGAATTTGCTTAACGCCCAAGCAAGCTCCTCCATTTGTGTGTTGCCCAGCTCGGCCAGGCTTCCAAAGGCGACGTAAACCACCGACCCTTGTGGCCTGGCGTTCAGCCAGTTTGTGCAGAATGCTGCATCTTTCACGTCGAATATCGACAGATCGTACTTTTCATCTGTTTTTAAACGTCCGTCTAGGTACAATGACGGCAAGGTCGGGCCCACTGTTAACAGGGGACACACTTTGGACAACAACTCCGTCTCCTGTAGTGAAACAGAGTCGAGACATGTGGATACATCATGAAGCTTCAGATTCACAAAGAAGAAAGACTTACCACGACTTCTAGCTTTTCGAAGACATTAACGAGAACGATATCAACTTTGTCCAAGTTTGAGAACTGGTCCAGAAGCATCTCGCAGAACGCCGGATAGGACCCGGGGATGGAAAGAAAAGAAGGCATATCTTGCGGCTCAAGAAAGCTCAACCCATCAATGGGGAACTTGAGTTTTTTATGGTAAGCAAGATAGTAAATGTAATTAACAGCACAAGTTTGCGTGAAGAAAGGAGCCGCAGCTAAACCGAAGTCCTTAGCCACATCAAGACTCCACGGCAAGAAAGAGTCATAGATAACACAAGTGATGGGATTGTCAGAACTCTGGTGTTTTCTGATGACTTCGGCTAAGGTATTTGAGCCCACGATTTTGAAACGGTTCAGATAGTCTAGGGTGCTTTCAGCCACCGCGCTTCCACCATGGTCATAGCCGTCAGAGATGGTGGCTAAGGAAACAGAGCCATGTGGGTTAGGATTCATGGAGTTGTGGACGAAATTGGTGAGCGTGAGAGTGGTTTTGATGCCTTTGGAGACGAGCCTTTTGCAGAACTGGTGGATTGGTGATATGTGGCCTTGCGTTGGATACGGCACTGCCAATATGTGTCCGCTCTCTTCCTTCTTTTCCATCTCTCAACAAAAAACAGGAAAAAAAGCCCTTAAAAATGCAGCATTTCACCACTTTTATGAAATCGAATCATATCGATCACTACAAACAAACATATGTATACATATACATATACATATAATATATATAACATTTTAAAGAAACGAGCCCTGTTGTGTTTGGAAGGTTGTTTAGGAGATTACGATGAAATGAGATTCCTTGAGGCTTCTGTGGTTTCAGAGAAGTCGACAAAAAAACTTTCAGTAGCAAATGACCTAATGGTCCACTCAAAAGGATCAATCATAGTCATAGAGCCATACTACTTTATCTTCCTCAAATTCATATTGACTGAAAAGGATCAGTCATTGCTAGTCCTACGTAAGCGATTACGTCTACAAGCTTGGATCAAATGAGTTCTGCTCCAAGCAAACATTCAAATGAGTGCCCAAATGGATGTTGTTAATGGTCGAATCACATTCTTCTCATCAAACAAGTACTTAAAAGTACGTTCTATCAGAGTTATAATCTCGGGTAGTCCGAAAATGTTACGTGTCAATTGCAAGAGCTGCTTCAGCCAAGATCAAAGAAAGATAAAAATGACCCACTGGGATGACCATTGATGACAAAATCCAGGCTACGCTCCATCTGCCAAGGTCCTCTTTGTTGTACTGATGTAAAGAACTGCACCGATGACCCGCACAAAAAGTCAAGACACTTTAAAGAAATGACCGTATGTGAGATACATGAACATGAAAAGATTGAAATATGAGATATTCACCATTGTTTCCACGGATGAAAGCATCACCGTATTTGTTCTTCAGCTGTCCGTTTACATATTCCTCCGTCTGCTCCATCGCTATGTTCATGTACCCATCAAGACAAGCTAGAATGCCTGCGTACATTATCGGAAGCAGATTTTCTCAATCAAGAATAAAAAAACAAATGGCATACAATGCTAAAATCTGACAGAGAGAACAAGACAAATAAGTTGGAAAAAAATAAGTAAATAACGATTTAGTAGTAGTGTGTCGTATTCATGAGAAGGATGTCCTCCCCTGAAGGATACATGATTCCCATAAACACACACAGGTCGCAAGGTAATAGATAACACAAGCCAATGAAACAGTACATCAGCATGATAAGCAAAAGAATAAAATCTCACTTGCAATATGAAAACCAAAAGGCCAACCTCAAAATTTATCATGATCTTGTATGCTAAAAAGAGCAAGCAGAAGTTATTGTAAGAAAGAAACTGATGGGGCATGAAACTGAAGCTTAAATCAATCCTCCACAGGCTCAGGTTCTACAGAAAAACATGGGAAATAGTTCTGGTTTAAAGAGAAAACCGCTGAAACTGTAAAATAGCTTTTCGTTTAATCGTTTCCCACCACTGAGCTCAACACAACAGGAACTTGAGAGATGTTAAGTTCAAGTAAAAGAGAACGAGGATGCAAAAAGCTAGCAAGCATGAGCTTTTCCCTTAGAAGATTGAACAGGATAATCAACAAGTATTTGAGGAGAAGAGCACACTCTTCTCGGAACACACATCAATGCTCATTAGTCTCATCATTATGGAAAACCCTAAGTGCACTAGTGAACACATAGATTGCAACAGCTTCACCAGAAAAAGTAAAGCAACGCATAGCACAAGAGACAATTTAAAAGGAGAACAATATGATCTGAAAACAAGTTCGCAGAGAAACCAACCTCGATAATCAACACCAGAATTCAGTTTCACAACCACGGGTCTCCCACGAATTGACTTAAGGAAGTCTGCAGGCGTTTTTGTGGTTCCAGACACTTTCTCTCCAGCTGCACTCATCTTGTATGCTCTAGAACCACAATCCGATTATCCCCTGTGGTCGGCAAAGGAACTGCAAACATGAGACCTAATCAAATGAGTCGCCCAAAATTTTAAAAACGTGAAAATGTTAGGAAAAGTTGACATGAAAGACATATCAGCCGTCAAATTAACACTCCAGAGATTCGCCGGTTCATGGAACCACAACGGAACGTCCCGTCAAGAGTTAGCAACCAAGAAATCAGTCATTGCAGATAAATCACAAAAAATAATCTAAAAGAAATGTAGACTGCAACAATCTCCCAAACCACAAAAACCCTAGACCCTAAAAGCCCTAATCTTCGGGAATTTTCTTGAACGATCTTAGAGAAATTTCGAAACTCTTAAATCGATTCAAGAAAACTAGTAAACCCTAAAACAAAAACACAAATCGGAAAACAAACAAAAATTTTGAAATCCGATACCTCCGTTTGATTTCTCAGGATCGCCAATGGAGCCAGAGAGCTACGATATATTACGAAGTGGTTCAATGGAGCGAAAGAGAAAAACCTAGGGATTTAATTTTATTTTAAATTAATATTCTAACTTTGACACGTGTCATCACACTAACCTACTCATAAAGATTCTTTTTTAATCTGTATCAGAATCCTACTGTCACCTGAAGAAGTTGAACGTAACCATATATTCAAACTGATTTAAAGCTGTAATTAAGATTATAAATGCTATTAAAGCTCTAATTAAAGGATTTTATATAAACATAACGTATATATATATAATTGTGTTTTGTAGAGTACAAAAAAGGGCGGGACAAATTGAAGAAGCACTACAATACACAACCAGACTCAATCTAACACTTGGGAAACACAAGCTCTGCATTGAGACTATTCGTCGTCTGAGGAACCAGGATGATTCTGCGGTGCGTTCAGCGCCGGGAAGAGAGGCGGAAGATTCGTATTCACCGATGAAGGACGTACGGATCCGTACATGGTTCTCTCGTTTATCCGACCAACTTCTTTGCACACTTGATCAAGGATCGCCAGAAAGTCTCTGACCACCGTGAATATGTGGAACGGCTGAGCTTCTGAATTGCCATGGAAGTACTCTGTTACTTCCTCCACCGATTCGAGCGCATTGCGTCCCAGGGATTGGATCTCTATGATCTCTTTCTCCGCTTTGTTCAAGAACAGCTTCATGGACGCCAAGAATCTGTCTCCACTCGGGTTTACACCGATCTCTTGCTTTAGTTCTGCAACTTCATTGACTTTTGTTATCCCGGCAGCCATGTTGGTGACGTCGTTCTTGAGGGAGGCTGCGTCCATTGCAGCTGCTTTCTTCACATTCATCATCTGGGAACAGAGACCCGAGACCACTTGCAACCCGAGTTTTTTGAGTTCGTGATCGTCCTGGAGTGCGGATGGCTCTGTTATGATCCCACTTTTAGGGTTCTGGTTAGGAGTGGAAACGCGGGATCCTTCGGATTTCAGTATCTCTTGAACGACGAAATGCAACAGTGTGGTTTTCCCATCCGTGCCTTTGATATCTACCAACTTAAGGAGCGTATCGAGCTTGAACGCATGAGCATCACCCCTGTTAGTCCCTATATTCATCCGGTTACCAGTCTTGAGAACTGCTTCTAGAAGCTTCAAGAACATACGGGTATTCTTCAATTCCTCACACGCAGCCTGAAAGTAACCAGTAAGTAAGATTGCTCCTAAGAAATATGAAAACCATCGGAGAAGTATGATCACACATGAAAAGGGTTACCTCAAGAGTCTCAAAGGACCTTTTAAGGTACTCAAATTCTGATTCGAAGTTGACTATGTAGAGCATCGCATCGATCCTCTTGAAGGCAAAAGGTATATCGAGCAATGCTTTGAGAAATTTCTCGGCGGGTCCTAGCTTAGAAGGAGAATCACCATCTTTAAGCTCCTTAAGTCTGTCCTCTTCTTCTTTCGTAGGGGCCATCTTCAGCAGACACTCGAGAAGCTCAGGTCCCAGTGTATCCCAGTTGCCTATTTGCCCACAAGAACACAAACCATGGTCGATTAGATCAAGATTCAGACCGAACATCTTGTGTCATAAGCCTAAGCAAGATTTGAGGTTGATGCCGTGAAATGCTTATAGATAAGATAAAAGGGTCATAACCAGTCACCTTCAGAGATGGCTTCGCATACTTCATCAACGGTCACATTAAGCGCCCTCAACAAAATGGCAATGTTCTGCGCCTTCTTTGGATCAATCAACCGTTTCTCCTGATTCGACGATTGAGCCTGTCCATCTTTTGTTGTTGAACTGCGGTCATTTACTTTGAACAATGTCTCTATCATTTCTTCATTCAATCTGCAAAAAGAAAAACCATAATACATAAGTGTACAAATCAAAAGGGAAATTAACGTTGAGTAATGAGTCAGGATATTAACAGCAGTTAAAAGGTAAACGTCTCACTGAAAAGAACTTGATTTGATCTGATCCCACACCATGACACGGCCCGAGCTCGCTCTCACTTTGTCCCAATGTAAAGGTTTCAACTTTGGTTTCAAAGTCTCCTCATTCTTCTTCTCCTCAAATTCCTCGTGTCCATTACCAGGTTTCACAGGAGGAGCCAAGAGCGACACCGATATCGTAGGTCCAGCATTCATGTCCATCGCCGGTGTTATCCTCGAGCACGCCGGAACCTTCAAGAACTGCGGTGGAGGCGGCGGAGGCGGAGCTTCCGGAACGCTGTCGTTTTGGCTGTTCTGATGGTGCAGCGATGTTTGAGTACCACCGATTGCAGACGATGAAGAAGTAAACGAAGATAGAGAAGGGTTATGGGTCTGGGAATGTGCTGGGAAATTCATCATGGAATCAGGAGATTTGGGTTTCAAGCTTGTGTGACTAGTGTTCGTCGTCGGAGAAGCGCTCGAAGACATGGAATCCGTCGGCGAACACGTGTTTGAGTACGGATACGACGCGGTTCTTGAGTTAAAGCTCGTGCTACCGAATTGATCGGCGCCGATGCCCTGAAAATCCCGTCTGGAGCTCGACCAGACACGTGTAGGGCTCGTTTTCCGACCTGATGATCCCCTCGGAGAGAAGAACTCGTCGTTGTCATTGTCGTCTCGGTCGTCGTAGACTTTAGGGTTCAGTTGTTCTCCGCTCTGGTAAGTGGGAGTGAAAACGTTGTATTTCGGTAAAGGAGGAAGTGGCCGGAGCTCCGGCGAACCCAGCTTCTGGTACGGAGAAGAAGACGAGGCGGAAGCAGGGCATGTTACGCCTATGACGCCAGAGACATTGCCGGAGACGGCGATCTTTTGATGGTCCAGACCTCCGCTCCTGGAGTTTACTAAAGTACCCAGATAAAGAAACTCGGCGCTGGTGGTGGTCGAAGTATACTTAGGCGGTTGCTTGTGTTTTAGGGAGCCGTCGGAAGGAGCGGTGTTGAACAGCCTGATAGAGTCTGATCTCGAGGACTTACCGTCGTTGGCCGGGGTTGCGCGGCGGCGATGGCGGCGTTGACGAATGAAGATGAATAAGACGGCGAGTAGGGAGAGGAGGAGCGCGGCAGAGACGACGGAGGCTATGACGGCGACCAGTTTGGCAACATAACGACCGTGCTGAGACTTGGAGCCACTCCTGTGTCCAGGCAAAAGAAGCGATGAGATGTTGGCGGGAAAAGTCGGGAGAGTAGCCGGACGTCGCGGAGGAGGAGTAGGAGGAGGAGGAGCGACGGAGACAGGATCGGAGGAGGGGAAAAACGGGTTGCGTTGCGGCGGCGCATTAGGGTTGGTGATGGCAGAGAACGTGTGCTTCTCCTGAGGAGGCGGAGGCAACTCTTGCCGGTGGTGCTTGTGCGAGTGGGCCGCAGGAGAAGGCGACGGCTGGTCGACGGAGGAGGATGGAGGTAGCGTGGGAGGAACAGAGGTGATGAGGGGAAAAAAGGGTTGATGAAGGAGATGACGAAAGTGTTGAGCGGCGGCGGAGAGAAAGAGAGCGGGGAGAAGGAGGAGGAAGGCGATGGTGGGGAAGAAGGGCATTTTGGAAATTTCGTAAAACTCTTCCCACCTTGTTTAGGGCTTATGACATTCAAATTCTGACATCGGAGAGAGAGACGACAAGTGAGTGAAGAAGTGTTTGGTCGCCGAAGAGAGAGAAAGGTGTGATCTTTACGAGGACAGTGGGCTAGAGAGAGAGAGAGAGGAAGAAGAAGAAAGTAGTAGTAGGTGACGTGCTTCAATTCCTCAAATTGATTGAGTATGGTAGTGATAATAGTAATGGTAGTAGTTCGTTTTTTAATTTTCATTTTCCAAAACATTAAATTGCTATACATAATTCATTTTTTAAAAAAAGTAAATAAATAATTTGTTGTTGGTTGGTCCAATGGGAAGCATATATATATTCGATCCAATTATTACACCATCAATATGACATCTTTCCCAACAATTCCTTGTGATTAGATGAACACACGTATGTTTTTTTTTAATTTACATGGGTGATTATGACATCTTCCCTCTCTATACATGTGACGTTTAACGTGTGCACTCCTAAACACCATTTGTTGCAAGTATTCTTGTAGCTTTTTTATTATTTATTATAGTATATTTTTGGATACGAATTTGGTAAATATATAGATTGTCATATTGTCTATATAAACTCATTAAAAATTATTTGATTCTATCTTATTTTCATTGGTTGTTGTTAAATTTTAAATGTATTTTGAGGTTGAAATAGAAAATAGTAAATTATATGAACGTTAACAACGACTTATTTCGACATGACACATATATATACACACTTCACATTACTAGATAAGTAGAAATAGTCGCTGTTGGAAAAGAAAAAAGAAATAAAATATCTTTTAGGATGTTTAAGGAAAGAAATGGCTTTAATTAAATTACAAAGGCAATGCAAAAAAAGCAAATAATACTTAACTTTCATTCCAACTTTAATTAGCGTGGAAGAAACCAAAAGGCCACATTTATGCAACCCAAAATTAGAAAATAGCTATGCAGTCAACTCACCCATTATTGTAGCATCAAATAATGTGATAAGTTTAATGCAAATATTATTGAAGACGTTATTACATATGAAATGATGGAAAATGATAAAAGAGGATATACACCAATAAATATATGATATTTACTGTAAAATAAAAAAATTAAAGAAAACTTAAAATGTAAACTTTGGAAAACGCTGTGTTAAAAATTATTACAAAAATGGTAATGTGGAAATCTTTTGGGAAAGATTTTACTTTGCAAAGGCAACAGACTCTCTGACACCCAATGAAGAAAAAAAAGACATTTTTTTGGGATTTGCATCATTTTCCACCTTCTCTTATTATCCTTTTGTATAATTTACACTTTGCCTCTCTATTTTCCAATTGTTTCGATATTTGTCCCTCATGTCTCCAAATCACACTTGTACCCCCAATGATAAATTTATTTTGATATAAATTTGTATTTACTTATAAATAATAGTGGAAGCAAAGACATTCCACCTGTGCTTGGTCTGATCAGAACACATTAAGCCACTTGTTTAATTTATTTAAAATATATGGGAAGTAAATAATATAATAAAGCCATCGAAACGACGACGTAAAGGCGTCGGTAGATTATTATTGGGAGGGGTACAGAACAAGACGACGAGACCTACACTGTAAACCCGTGATTCACGCAGACCGAAAAAGGTCCTGTCCTCATTGACTGACACCTTTCAGTTTGTCTCGGCTTCTGTTCCCTAACTCGTCACCGGATATTACCAGTTTCCGGTTTCCACAGGAAACCCCACTCCTTATTCGTCAAATTACGATCTTACCCTTTGCACAAACATATATCACTTGTGTAGTTTTCTTTTTGACATCTTTCGAAAAGAAACCCAAAATTTTTACGTAATTTTATAAGAAATTTATGGTTTTAAGTATTCTCTTAGTTTGATTTTTGGTTGGTACGAATATTTTATTTTAAATTAGAATCCATATATAAGGTAAAAGAGACATAATATTCTTTTTTTACTCGTCTACACATTTTATATATTTTATTTATCAATCCAAATTATTCGTTTTAAATATCTTTTATTTTGTTTGCCAATAGATATCGCTAAAAATAAGGATTTTTTTTTCTTTAGCAAGTGAAAAGTAGAGGAATTTGAAATATTCCGAGTCATAGATAAAGTAAAATAATATAAGACAACTTTTGTGGGATTCAGAAAATCGTACCTTTTATGGGTGCGTCGTGCACCAAAGGACGTTAAAAGGCAAAATCTTTTTAATAAGATTTTATATTACTATCAAGAAAGAAACCCATACACCAAAATATAACATTTTTAAAGAAACAATATAGATCATGATTTTTATTTTATTCCGGTTTTAAATTTTGATATGATTTATTGCTCAATTCATGAAATTTGGTAATATTTTTATTTTTTAAAAGTATACACATAAAATATAAATTTTAATACGTGAAAATAATTTGGATGAAGAGGAATAAGGCCAATGAATAAACAACATGGGCCGATATTAAAGTTTGGGCCCTGATGGAGTATGCAGACCATGAACGTTTTTTCTTATGATTTATTGGAAATTTTGTGGCTGAACTCAAACATATTAATTAGTATTAGTGTTGTAAAAGTCATTAGACGCTAGTCGGATGGTTCATCAACGCCTATCGACCGTTTTTTAATATTTATAATATATTTCAATTTTAAAATTATAAAATATAATATAATAAATAACAAAACTATTATATATAAAATATAAAGTCATGTGAATTCATTAATCATATCATAAACATAACAAAATATTAATGAAGATTTAAATATCTATTATCCGTTGTGTATTTGAGAAATTTTGATGTCGGTACCAAAATGACCTTACCTTTGAATCACTAATTCTAAGCCACGACTTTGTGGTATTGTTGAGATAGACGAACATACGAATAGATGAAGATGACATACGGACGAATGAACACGAAAATGACAAATAGAAGAACGAAAATGAAGACGAAGATGGCTATGAACCAACAACGAACGATATTTAAAACTAAATGAATGACGAACGAAGACGACCAACGACACTCAAAACTGGAAGAACCGTATAGCAAAGAGAGAAACAACCGAAATGACGTCATTTTGGTTTATTAAAAAAATTAAACGACCAAAATGACGTCTTTTTGGTTCAATTTGTGTTTTAAAAATATAGCCAAAACGATGTCGTTTTGATATCTAAAAAATATGACCGATTTTTTATTAGTCGGGCAATCGGACACCGTCGAGCGCCTAGACGGCAACTAGTCGGCCACCTAGGCCAACTTTTAGAACACTGATATTAATCAATAGCTTTTGCATTATCTAAAGTTCCATAATTTTTTTATAAATATTATTATTTTTTCAAATTTTTGTACGGTAAAATATCAAATATATTTTTAAGGTTTTCATGTATATCTTAAAAAATTTAAAGAAAAAGATTTAGATAAAAGGGATTGGCGTTTCGGGCTATCCAGACCGACTTAACCCGAGAAATCCAACCCGTGAGATAAACGGGTTTTGTAGAAAATCCAAATGGGTTCAAAATGTAAAACCCCAAATGGGTTCGGGTCGGTCCGGGTGGGTTCGGGAGAACCCGAGGAATTTGAGGAACCCGAAAAAAAAAACTTTAACCCTTCTAACCTAATTTTTTGTATGTTAAATCTGGAACCCGGATTACCCGTTTAAACCCGAATTACCCGTTTAAAACCCAAATTAACCGTTTAAACCCGAATTACCCATACTTAAATAACCCAAAAAACCCGAAGAACCCGAGAATCCGAAAGAACCCAAATACAATTTGGGTTTTTTTGGGTTCAATGTTTCACAACCCGAACCCAACCCGAAACCCGAGGAACCCGTCCCGAAAACCAAATGGGTTTTTTTGGGTTCAATTTTTCAGAACACGAGGAACCCGATCCCAACCCGAACCCGAGGAACCCGTCCTGATATTCGAAACTCCCACCCTTAGATAAAAGACAAACATGCCTTTATTTTTTTATGTTTTTCATGTGAAAACGTACATGTTTGATATTTATTCGAAGTGAAAACATATTTCAGAGTTGAGAATAAGGAGTGAGAGGCGATTTCAGAGTTGAGAACAAGGAGGGCGATTTCGAAGTTGAAAGCAAAGAACAAGGAGCGAGAGATGATTTTGGAATTGAAAGCGAGGAGCAACGAACGAGAGACGATTTTGAACGAGAAAAAAGAGTACGGAGCGAGATATGATTTCGAACGAGAGCAAATTTCAAAGTTGAGTCAAAGAGGATCAGAAATCACAAAGGTTAGGAGTTTCACTGAGTCGTTTGAGAGTGTGAAGAATAGCAGACCCAACATCTGTAAAAGAAAAAGAAGAAAGCCATTGATTCCTTTTTCAGTTTCTGTCATGGGTCACAAGGATCGCGAGAAGAAAAAAGTCACAAGGGTCGCATGAGTCGTAAGAAACGTTTGAGTCACAAAAATCGCATGAGTCATAGTTTTTATCACGGATCACAAGAAGAAAAAAGTCACAAGAATCGCATGGATCGTTTGGATCGCAGAAATCGCACGCACAGATCGTATGGATCGCAAAGGTCGCATAAATCGCACGAATTATAAGATTAATTAGAGTTATGAGATAAAATTGAAATTTACAGAAAAAAGTTAATATTGAATATCTAATAGCATATCAAATGTATTTTTTATTTAAATTTAATTTATGCTAGATTATGTGGTATTACATGTTAGTTTTTGGCATTTACATTTATCATATGAAACATTTTAAATATTAAAAAATAATAATTCATTTTAATTCGATTTTTAGTTTTTTATGGTACATAATTTGTGTGCGAAAATTTTAGGAAAAACAGCCTATTCCCCCCTTTATTTTCATGCTTTAGTTCTATTCCCCCCTCGATTTTGACCATCGTCTTATTCCCCCATCGATTTTCAGTTTCAGCCTATTTCCCCCTCGATTATCATTTTTAGTCCTATTCCCCCCTCGATTTTGATCTCATCCTATTTCCCCCTCAATTATCACAAATCTGCCTAAATCCCCCTCCGATTTTGACCCAATTTTGACCACATTTTTATTTTAATTTTGATCCAATTTTGATTTTAATTTTGACCCAATTTTGATTTTAATTTTAATTGTAATAATAATAAATTATTATCTCAATTTTGACTTGATTTAATCCTAATGAATTCGAATTAAGTATAAATTGAAAATCCGATTTAATCCGAATTAAGTTAAATTGAGTCCAAAATTGAGTCAAAACTATGTCAAAATTGATTTTAATTTTGACCAAATTTTAATTTTAGTTTTGATTCAAATATAACTCAATTTTGACCTAGTTTTGACTCAATTTTGACTCGATTTAATCCCTATTTAATCTTAATTTTGACAAAATTAGATTCGATTTTGGGTTTAGGGTTTAGGATTTTGGGTTTAGGGTTTAGGATTTTGCCAATTAGTTATTATTTACTGATAGATCAAAATAAATGATATAATTGAAAATTAAATAATTAGTCGATTAT
>CM071861.1:36366471-36385820 GCA_036759665.1 Gynandropsis gynandra | reverse complement strand
ACATGATAATCGAGGGGGAAATAGGCTGAAACTGAAAATCGAGGGAGGAATAGGATGAGGGTCGAGGGGGGAATAGAACTAAAGCATGAAAATCAAGGGGAGAATAGGCTGTTTTTCCAAAATTTTATCTTTTATTTTTTGTGAGCGTGACATATATATATATATATGTATATATATATATTTCTGTAGATGTGTGACTCCATACATGTCTAAATTTTGTAATGATATCGTGTAACGTAAATCAAATAGCTTCATTTAAATTCTATATGATATTCGTAATTGTAAAAATAATATTTGAGACTTTATGTTTTATTATAAATCAATATAAAAAACATGAAAAATTAATTTTAAATTTAACTTTAATAACTAGTGTTCTAAAAATCCTTCTAGCTGTCCGCCTAGGCCCCGTCTAGGCGTTGGGTGCTCCCTGACCGTCCGCTTAATCTCTAGGTGATTTTTTTTTAAAAAAGTAACGTCAAAACGATATCGTTTTGGTACTTAAAAAAACTAACAATGATATCTATCCATGCGTTTATCTTTATCGACGTTGACATCATCATTTCATTTGTCTTCTTCTATGTATTCCATCGTTTATTGTCTTTATCTAAGTTTTTTGTCCTCGCATTTGTATCTAATCCTCGTCTTTACATTCATCCTTGTTTTCTTATCTTCTATCGTCTCTCGTATGTTGTCATCTTCATCTTTTGTCATCGCTTTCATTTCTCATCTTCATCTTTGTTTCATCTCCACCCTTTGCTTCATCTCTCGCATTCGTCATCGCCTCTCGCCTTTGCCCTTGTCTTGATCTAACATCGTCTTTACACGACGTCTATTTTTTATATTATGTTTGTTTTATATTATTTATCGTCGTATGTTTGATATTATAAATTTAATACTTATAAATATTTTTTTATAAATACTAAACTTTATTTATTTATATATATTTTTATAAAATTAAATATTTTATAATTATATTAAATAAAAATAAAATACATATATCCATATATCCATCTGATCGACCTAAACACCGCCTAAATCCATGCTTTGGACGCTAGGCGTGTGTCCGCCCGCCTAAGTTTGTTGAACCTTCTCCATTTAGTTTCCCCTGAAAAAGACATATTAGGAAGCGAATATATTTTTGTGATATATATTTATTTGGTTATATTTATAACCTCAAATTCCAATGAAAAGGAAAATCTCAAATTCATCCTAAGCAACTCCAATGCCATTCTGCGTTGGGCACAGCTCTCTCGCTATAGATCCCTAAATTCTACCCAAACCCTAAATCCACAATAACCCTCTCGGTTTTCCTTTTCAATTTCTCTTCCCCTGGAAACAATTCATCTGGGTCGTTGTCAGCAATGGGAAAAAACCAAGCTTACAAGGCTATGCAGAGAGCCAGGGTGGGCTCCAGCTCCGCCGCTCCGGAGGAGATCGAAGACGGCATGGTCTGTACTCTTCCACACTACTTCTTTGTTTGTTCCGATGGCTCGAAATTTTTTAATCCTTTTACAATAGTTTGATCGCCGGGTTAATGGCTCCGGAGCTGTGTAATTGCCTTTTGGAGACATACCTAGTTGATTGGATTCGTATACAAATACCTATCACTAGCGAATTCCAGGGGATAAATTTGATTGTGGCAGCTGGACTTCGAGAATAATGTATTCATTTCAATGTCGATGGTATATGTTTCGTCTGAATTGTTTGAGTTCGTGTTTTAGGGTTACTGTCCTAGGGCTTCTTTGTATTAGCAAAAAATAGATCGTTAACATTGGAGAACTTATCTCATTTGCTTTCTTTTATTGAGGGGAATTGAATTTTATTACACTGATATAGATGTAGTGTAATGTTATGTATATGGTATAGAACTGCGGCATGCCTGAAAATTCAAGGGTTTATAATGGTGTTGCAATCTGTGACCATGATAAGGGTTTGATAGCGTGAACATATTCATGGTGGATGTTCCTCTACTCTGTCGAGCTATACTGCTGAGCTGAGACAGGTGGTGCTGACAAAGGATGGATTTTGATGCCATGCATTTGTTCCTTTCTGTTGATATTATTGAGTCATGTGATTTATGTTTGTTTTTGTTCCGGAACATTTCTGATGAGGACTATCGCAGGTGGATGGTTCATTTCATACACCAGAGTGGCATGCTGCTCGTTTGGCTAGCCTTAAGACTTCAAACACCATTACTTGGGAAGAATTTAAGAAGAAACAAAAGGTAAACTGTATTTCTCTTATAAGCTTCAGTACTAGAATATAGGGTCGGCCGTCTTTGCGTTGAATAAATGTTGGTCGTGTTAATGCCTTTTAAAGATATTACAATCACTTAATTCAAATGTTAATAACTTAGAAACATTGTATATGATCGTGAATTAGAGGATCTCATCATTCAGCCACTTTCCTCAATTGCCCGTTTTATTGATCCATTGTTTATCCTCACCCACTGCCATGCAGAGTCTTAGCTCGTCCCTCGTTAATAAGTCCCTTTGCATGATCCCAACCCAAGGATGGTTATTAAGAAATGTTTTGAAACCCTTGGTATCCGGTTTTGTACCTTCTGCAGGATAATCTGCATTGTGTTTATGGTCCGTGGGAAATGTTTCTCATTTTATCAACATTCCATGACATATTAGGAAGAAGAAATGAGAAAGGGAGAACTTGAAGCAGATACTGATAGAATGATGCGTGAATATAGAGCTCAGTTAGATGCTGAAAGGGCACTAAAGCTCTCGAAGGGAAGAAACCATTCTAGTGATAAATCTAAAAAAGGTATATGATTAACTGATTTACATGGAAAACATGCATCTTATTTTGGGGATATTGTTAATCCTCTTTTTGCTCTCCTCTCGCCTGATAATCGCTAGATAAGGACAGAGATTCGAAGAAAAAGAGAAGCAAAAAGAGAAAGGTAACTAATAACACAATCCGATGTTCTGTTGCACTCAGTTGTTGCATGTATTGATTTGCGTGGCATTTTTTTGTGATTTAATTACAGCATTCGAGAAGGAGATCTTCTGATTCCGGCTACTTGAGTTCATCCGCAGAGTCATCAAGTAGTGATGAGGAAGAAAGTAGGAGATCAAGATCGAGTTCGAAAAGATCAAAGAAGGAGAAGAAACATAAGGCTAGAGACAAACACTCCAACAAAAAGAAAGAGGATGCTGATGGACCCGTGCCGCTCTCTATATTCTTTGGCAATCTAAAGAGTTGACAAGCCAAGCCATAAGATAAAACTGTCTTCTTCTTCTTCTTCTTCATCTCAAGTCTCCAAGATTGCAGCAGCTGATGAATGATTCCTGCATACAATTAGGGTTTTATCATTACAACATACATTCTGCAATTTTTGTAGGCATAGTTTGATTTTCTCAGCAATAGGCTTCTCTCCTGTAACTGATTGTTAATTTGTGACATTCAAAGTTACTCAATGCTCACAAAATCACAAGTCTTGTTTAGACTGTTTCCTGATTTGCAAGAATGGTTGAATTTAAAGGTAAAACTATCATATATAACAATAACACATATGATATATGATATAATCAAAATAGAATTTATTGGAGAATCTAAATTGAGACCAACATGAAAAATGTTGAGTGCTGTAACAGGAAAATGGGGGCAGAAAAGGATCCGTCAAGATTCTGCCCCATCCATGATCATGAATACTGCAACTGGTCCCTCAGTCTACTGAGAGGTCCCCTCCATGGATCTTTTAAAAAAGTTTTTCAGAGCAAATTTGATACCCACAAAACAAAACGATGGTCTTCAATCAGAAGTCATCCAAATTGTTGACCCAAACGCCACACACCTATGAAAAAGGAATCTTTTTTGACTATTGTTGATACTCGGGGTTGAACGCGAGTGCTTCGCGGTAGATAAGTTCTTTCATTTGGTCCTCGGTCAGTGCATGTTGCTCAAAGTCGAAGCTGAAAGGAGTTGTACATTCTGGCTCGTCGCTGATGTCATGCAGCGAGTTCAGGTATGGATGAGCAAGAGCATCTTCCACTGCAATCATGTCAGAATGCCAAACAACCTTAGTAACACTTTCTCTTTCTCGGATGAAACAGATTACTAAGACAACGTTGAAAGCTATGAATAAAATTCACCTGTAATCCTCCGTCTCGGATCAAATGTCAACATTTTCTCTACAAGATCTATCGCCAGCGGATGAACATTTGGGAACTTCTCTGAGAAAGATTGGCGAGGATAAGGCGGAAGCTGCCTTATATATCGCTTTGCATTTTCGTTCAAGAAATCAAGCTCATCTTCTGATGGGGTCCCTATGAGCTGCCAAAAGTCCATTATCAATGTAAAAATCATGCTTTGATATGCAAAGATCACGGCATATATATATGTACAAGGGAGGAAAAGGGTTACCTCCATAAGCAAGCGGAGCTGATGAACATGATCTCGGCCAGGGAAGAGTGGCTTCCGGTCCATTAACTCCATAAAAATACAGCCTACTGACCACACATCGATAGCCGCTGTATAGTCAGACGAGTTCAACAACAGCTCTGGAGCGCGATACCACCTTGTAACAACATATTCAGTCATAAAATCACTTTCAGAAGTGACACGAGCAAGCCCAAAATCACAAATCTTTAAGTCACAATTCGCATTGAGGAGCAGATTGCTGGGTTTCAGATCTCGGTGCAGAACATTCGCGGAGTGAATGTATTTCAATCCACGCAGTATCTGATACAAGAAGTACTGCAAATGGGAAATATAGTCTGAGTTAGTCCGGCTTTTCAGATCATATATAAAGATACTATTGGGATGTACAACTAGAAAGACAACTAAAGGGATCAAAATCTGATCGAGAAATTCGAGAACCTCGGAGGCTATTTCATCACGAAAACAATGCAAAATCAAACTAACCTGGCAGTGCTCTTCTGACAATGCTTGATTTGAGCGAATGATTTGATGGAGATCAGTGTCCATCAGCTCATATGCAATGTAAACATCATACAAAGCTTCTCTCAATGGTGGCGGTATGATGTCTCTGATAGCAACAATCTGAGTATCACATGGAAATAGTTTAAGCTTCGGGGAAACACCGTAAACCTCAGAATATAACTTGCCACAAAAGTACAAACAGATTCTTTATATCATTAATAACTAACAATCAGCTCATAGGGTTACGATTAGCTTCAAAGTTCATTCAAGTGCAGGCAAACATGGCATTCACGAAGCTTTACACTTACCCTACAATCCAAAAAAGGACATTCAGAAACATCGACATGCACGTATTGTTTAACCATTCACCGAATAAGGTAAATTCTAAATCGTCTGAATCGATGAACTTCGTATCACTTCCATTCGCACACCAAAGAACAAGTAAAAGATGTATTAAAATCTTGAAAACAAGTGTTCTTACAGTAGAACGGAGCCTGCTAGTCTATTATCATACTTATGGTATCTCAACAATACCCGTTATACCATATTTGCAATGACACAAACGTAGTATGTTACGTAAAACTCTATTACTTTTACGTAAAAATGCAAAAATGGAAGGATCAACCTTTACGGTGTACTCTTAAGTCATGCCATTTTAGAGTAATTAATTGATCTAAAACATCAAACTTTCGATATCTTCATGGCAGGAAAACGGATATCCAACAAAATTCTTCGAAGGTCGAAACCTCCATATCATAGACTTGAGAGAAAAAGTAATGAAATCACTGACGTTTTCATGATCCATATGGCGAAGCAGTTTGATCTCACGGAGAGTCCTCTTTGCATCGATTTTGTTATCAAATGCATTTGCAATTTTCTTTATGGCCACACTCTCATTTGTCTCCGAGTTCATGGCAGAACTGAAAAAGGGCAGAGCGATACAGATTTTAAGAACATGGCAGAATTAGATATACACAAAATCACGATCCAAAAGACACTCATCAATAAAATCAAAGGACAAACCTTAGGGCTTTAACAACAACAACACACACATATACACATATCTCATGCTCATGGCCAAGAGCCTATACAAGTTACAAACAATCATAATTTTATCACGAGAAACATCATTAAAGCTCGGAATGGCTAAAGAATCCACATTTACCCGGAAATTTTTCACATCAAAGGAACACACTTTACCATTCCAATCAAGAGATGACAAAAGTTAGAGGAAACTACGTTTAAATTGAAGACAACAAATTACAAAATTTAGAGAATACTACGTTTAAATTGAAGAAGAAGAAGAAGAAGAAGAATATCATAAGAAATTACCAAACGATGCCATAAGCACCCTTGCCAATAGGCATGATCGGAGGTTTGTACTTAGCTGTGACCTCGAAGATGTTGCCGAATATGTTGTACTGGATGAACCTGCCACCGTGGCTGAGAGTCGCCGGTATATTCTCGATACCCGGCATCGGTGGCGTCGGGGGAACTGCGCCGGCGCCGCCTCCAGCCTCCGTCATCTCAGTGTCCACCGGTTGAGCCCCGCCGCCGTCCATGGAAAGCTCGAATTTCTACGATGTGGGTCGAACACGTCAAAGGAGGGAATCTTGGGGAAACGCCTTTTTCCCCCAAAAATTTCTTTCCTTGGGGTGAAAAATGGGAAATTTGTTTGTCGGGTCAAACAGATCTGAGGGAGCGAATCTGTGTTTATCTGTGTACGGATCTGATATGATTATTACGATCCTGCAGAGGAAGAGCTGGTCCTGTCCTGTCCCTTTGGCCCCTATTATATTAATCTCCAAATTATATAAATTTATAATAATTTCTTTTATTTTTCCTAATTAGCGATGCTTAATTCCCTTTTAGTCGCTAAATATATTGTATTCATCTCTTACACATTAATCTTTCTTCTTATTTCTTTAATGTTGTCGTAATTAGTCACTAATTTCGAATTATGAACCCTTACTTCCCATTAAGCATTTTTGCCCCTAAAACCTTTCTACGTAAATCAACACAAACCTCTCCACCAATCTGACTTAATCATTTGCATGCAGCAACGAATATAAAGTTTACAATCTACAAAAAGATCATGTACCTTTTTATAAATTTTAGAAATAATAATTTGTATTTGCTAAATTGTATGGTTTACAAATTATTACAGAATTTAGAGATTATTCGTTCTTGTATAATTATAAACAAATAAATTTACTCATTGTTGAACCGAAAATTAATAACCAACGAATTCAACCCATTTTATATATATATATATATATATATATATTATCTAAATGCTGAGAAAATAGTCATAATCCATACGTGTAACAATCGTATTATATTCATATGACAAATCGTAACATACATGATATTTCTATTTAATTCAAATTATCTTAAACACATTAAAATGATACAAATAATACTCATATATATTGCAAATTTATTTGACGGAAAACATGATAAATTGTAACCTATATTTATAAGATTCTATTACTCTGTAAATTAATTATGTATTATAAAATGTAAAATATAAGACATCCAATCTATTCTTCGTTATTGTACTACGTGATAAAATATCGTCTATTGTTTTTTTTAGATTATGGTTTTATTCATATTTTATTTATTAGGATGATATTCAGGTGTTGTGCGAGATATATTTGTTTTATAGTTTTATTAGAAAAATATTATAAAGGCCTATAATATATAAATTTAGGACAATAAAATGAAATTATATCGTAAATAAATGACATTTGAAAGGTAAAATAAAATAAATGGGAAAAATATAAAGGCATAGTAAATGAAATGTAATATGAAGGATTTTTAGCGAATGTATCATTTATGTTGATGATGTACTTACTGTACATGATCCAATTGTTGATATAAATTTGTGAGAATATTGATGTCGATATAACGTCGACCTTTAAAATTTAGCAAATATTAGCAAATTAATTACGCATATATGATAAGAGCATCAAATTTAATAATTACTTGCATGTTTCAAATGTTGTCGGATAGATATAGTAGGTCATTAAATATTATATATTCATTCATTATAATAATATATAGTAATTATGTTAAATCTTTAACAATTATTTAATATTTAAAAAAATATTGAAAGAAGAATGTTTGCTGAGATGACGGCCTGAGGACAATATATCATCATTTTACTGTGTTTATATTTTAGTGAGAAATTAACTATGACATGTAAATTTTGTAGCTTTCGTTTATTTATATTATATATATTAGTAATCGAGCACGCTCGTGTACAAATAGTTATGTCATTTTTTACAATATTAGATTAAAATTTTATCAATTTAGATGATATTGTGAATATCATCCTGTATTGAAACAAATAATAGATAATTATTAAAGATATAATACAAAAATGTTGTATGCATAAAAATATAATACAAATGAACGCTTCGATAATCATTTTAAATTTTAGAGATTACATTGGTATTGTTTATAGTAGATTTCAAATATAACAATGGTTAAATAAATATTGTATAGAATGATATTTGATCATATTAAAGATATGTTATGATATATGAGTGATATATGCTCGATTTAATTCCTTTTAACTTTTATATCTAAGTAGTTTCATTAGTTTTCTACGGTGATTTATTTCTTAGTTTAAAATTTTGGATATTATTTTTGTTTAAAAATTTTAGAATTTAGATATATTATATATTGAATTGTGGAATACTTATAAAGATAAAGGTAAGATAAATAATCAATGATGTTTTAATTATATATACTAGGAAACTAATCCACGCGATGCGCGGGATCGATCAAAATCAAAATTAAGTTATAATATTTTATGTAGTTGAGATTGTAATCAAAACATGTTTGGAATAATAGTTATGTGATCTTTTTAATATAAATATGAATAAATAAAAAAATGTTGAGAACAATGTCAGATAATTAAAAGTAAGACTCATATGAATCAGTTCTAAACCATGAGAGAGTTGGCAGAATTCTGAAATTAATAAAAACCAACAGAAAGAATGAATATCATATCGCAATATTGATGCGGTTGTTTTAAGACGAAATAAACCTCGGTTGGTGCTTAAATTAGTTTTGGTTGAAAAACCTGTTTTAAAACCAATGAGTTGTAAATGAATTTATAATTGAGAGATAAATGTATTAAAAGCATGAAATGAAAATTATTCTATCTGTATAGTAATTACCTTTAAAGACAACTGTACGAACACTGATAATGTGTACGATCTATTTTTTATATAAATTTGAAAGATGTTGATTTCAGAGAAACTTGAGACATGGAAACATATATAACGTAGCTATAAAAAATATTTGGAAATTAGAAAATGCCAATTCAAAATAAATGAAATTACTATTTATGTACCTGTCTGATGTATAGGGTAGCCCATTGAATATTTCATCATAAAGAACATTTGTAATGGGGGATTGTTGTATGCATTTTTCAGTGAGATCTAAAATTTGCAATCCATTAGCAGAAATAACGCGTGATACCGCAACATACAATTGCTCGTGGAAAATAGAAAAATACCAATGAGATCTAAAATTCGCAATCTGTTAGCAGAAGTAACTCGTGAGAGCGCAACATACAATTGGTTGTGGCTGAAAACCGGTCTTGGAAGGTAAAGTTCAATTTGTTTAAGACTCTGGCCTTGACTTTTATTTATCATCATTGCATAACATAAACAAATTGGAAATTGTCTCCTTCGTAAAGTAAAAGGTAGCCCTGAATCAGTTGGAGATAAAATGATCCTTTGTTGCCAACATGGGTTCCTGTTATAATCTCTGCTGCCAATATCTTTGATGCTAATTGAGTGACAACTAATCGTGTCCCATTGCAAAAATCTTACTTTTGGTTTAAATTTCTTAGCATCATAATTGGAGCGCTAACCTTGAAAGAAATCTGATGTTTTGGGAATCCAAAAACTCAAAGGAGTTGAGATACTCGATAGTATATAATGATTGCCAATCTGTTGTAGGAGCACTATCAATTTCGATATGGTCTGAGCTCAAATATATTGTAGCTTTCCCGGGAAGATGTGATAAGAGGAAGTCATTGATCTCATCAACATGTTCATTTCGTGGAGTGAGAATTGCCCTTTCAGTAAGATATTCACGATTCATGTAAGAATCCATGAAGTGTGGATATGCTGAGTCTGCAAGTGCTTTCAATGGGTTCATTGTGACTTGGAGCAATAATTTAGAATCGATGAGGATTCGGTCGCCATCACCATACGTACAAGCGTTGATACTCCTTTTAATTGTTGTGCCATTTCTCACTTCCAATAACCATTGCGAATTCAGTCTCACGTCGATCAAGTCGTATATTCTGTGTTAATGTATAGATGTGACATGAATGCCATAGGTGTGATCGACTTAATGATGCTAAAGCCGTGTATGTTCGCCCTCCTCGAGTAACATGTAAGATTTGTCTGAAATCACCGCCAAGAAGAACTGTTTTCCCACCAAATATATTTTCGTCTCCTTCCATAGCAATTAGAGCCATAATATCCTTCAACGTTCGATCCAACGCTTCAAAAGTGTGTCAATGTACCATTGGTGCTTCATCCTATATAATTAAATCTATTAATTTTTCAGTAAATTTGCTAGCGTACTTCCCTATTTGTTATCACACGTTGATCCTCCACTCACACTAAGAGGGATTTTGACGCGAGAATGAGTTGTTTGACCCCTAGGGAGAAGCAACTGCTACGCCCGACGATGCAACCGGTATTACAACTCTTCCTTTCAATTTGAGCTTCGAGATAATAGTCTTATACATATATGTATTTCTCGTTCCTCCTGGACCATACAAAAAAATAGCTTCCCCAGCTTGTGCTCAACTGATTCCATAACTGCGGTAAAAATATTCACTTGTTCCTTGGTAATTGTTTCGAATAATTTCCTATGCTCCCCCTTTTCAAATTGCCAAGGATTTTGCTACAAAATTTGAAATATTACAATATTTTGTAGTTTATATAGTTTTATATAACATATTGATATGATTATTTATCAATATTTTATTTATTTATCTCATTTCATTAGTTTCTAATAGTTTTCAATTATTTTATAACCCAAATTTCATGTAAATATAGTATATATTTTTATTCATATAAATATGTAATTTTTTAATATAATTACATATAAAATCAAATGTTGAAATATTAAAATATTTCATAAATTTCAAGAAGAAAAACCTTACACGTATTTACATAACAGATTTATATGATTATGTCTATATTTAATTTATTTCATGCATAATATTGTTTATAATTTTTTTATAGCCAAACTTTCATGTAAATATACTATATTCTTTTGTCCATATAAGTAAGTAAATTTCTTATATACTTACATTAAATTTAAATTTTGCAATATTAAAATATTTTGTATAGTTCATGAATAAAAACTTTATATGGATTTATATAAAAAAATTTACGATTATTTGGTTTAGCTCTACAAAATATTTTGTATAGTTCATGAATAAAAACTTTATATGGATTTATATAAAAAAATTTACGATTATTTGGCTATAGTTTATTTATTTTTCTCATTTCATTAGTTTCTAATATTTGTTATTTTTTATAACAAATTTTCATGTAAACATATGCTATATTTATTTTTTTATTATTCATATAAATATATAAACGTGTTATAAAATTATGCATGAAATTTAAATTTTGAAATATTTTGTAGAGCTCATGAATAAAAAAAACTTATATAAATTTATATAAAAAATCATATGTTTATTTGTTTATATTATATTTATGTCCTTTTCATTAGTTTCTAACATGTTTTTTATATTTTTATAAATAAACATTCATGTAAATATACTATATATTTTTATTCATATAAATACGTAAATGTTTTATTTAATTGTAGTTTAAATTTTGAAATATTTAATTGTAATTTAATTTATATTCAAACTTTTGTAAACTTTGAACCATTTAATTTTATTTATATTTAAAATCGAATTTATAAATTAATTTATTGAAATATACTAAAATCTTTTTAATTTTCAGAATTTGCACATTAATTGAAAAAAGAGGTTTTAAAAATATCATTAAATATACAAAATAAATATGATTAATTTTTGTAGAAAAAATAATAAAATAACAAAATAATGCTGAGGTGTAATCATGAGAAGCCAATGACTTTGCTACTTTTTATATATAGATTTGAGGTATAAGAATACAATATAACTAAATCACTACAAAAAACATCTCTTTCTAACGGATGGTAACGGATTTCCGTCCGTTGGGAAACGTTCGTTGGAAATCCGGATCCGTTGCCATTCGCAACGAACTTGCAACGGATAATATCTGTTGCAAAATTGTAACGGAACTTCCAACGGAAACATCCGTTGGAAAGTTGTAACAGACGCCCGTTGAAGATATTTGTAACGGATGCCCGTTGCAAGTTTACAACGGACGACCGTTGAAAAAAAGGCAATTGGCGTCCGTTAAACTGTTTCAACGGACGTCCGTTGCCATCCAGGCGGGAAAAATGAGCGGGAATTTAGCTTTCCAATGTGCATCCGTTGGAAACTGGCTGGAAATAGCAACGAACGGCCGTTGCAAATTGGCGGAAAGGGCAAAAGGACGTCCGTTACCATTTGGCGGGAAATAGCATCCAACGGATGCCCGTTAGATATTACAATGGGCATCCGTTGGAAATCTTGTAGAAAAAATAAAATTTTTGAAAAATAATAATATTTTTAAAATAAAAAGTTTTTAATTAAAATATTAAATTGTTTACAAAAAAAATATTAAAACTAAAACTACTCCAATCTATCCTATTACATCTCGTTTAATCGGCTGGGTCGATATCGTCTCTCTGATCGCCACCACCTCTAGATGGCGTTGCATCTGAATCGGGATCCAATTCTTGCTGCGACGTTGATCCCCTCCCTTGCCCCGACATCAACTCGATGACGCTCTCCAAGTGCTGAACTTTGGCTTCGAGCTCCTCGATCCGCCGTTGTTGCGTGAAACTCTCTTGCACTACGGGAGGTACCGTCGTGGCGTCCTCGACGATATCCTTTTGAAGCGCCCCGAGACCGTATAGACGTCCCTTATACGGTTTCACCGACTACAAGACAAACAAAAGTAACGTTAGATTTTTTAAAATTATTTTATTAATAATCGAAAAATAAAATAATGAATTTTTACCTCTAAATAAATTTTGTCCTTTTGTAAAGGACTGAGTTCGTCGGGGCTTGAACCACAAGCTTGAGATTGCTGTGTGATTTTCTCCGTCACAGTTCTCACGTTTTGCTCCGCTCGAGGATCGACGAGTTCGAGTTCATTGACCTCTTCCCCGACAACTGGCTTCTTCTTGGCATGGGTTTCTAATACCAACTCAAGAAGAGTCGGTTCTCTTCATATCCGTTGCATCTATAATATAAAATAAAGTTATTTTGATAAATATTTAAATAAACAAAAAATTTAAATAAACAAAATTTTACCGATTCGTGTCTTCGTTTTGGGAAGGATTTTAATCTCGAAGTATGGCGATGCGGACCATCTTCAGGAACCTTCTCACCGTAGCGACCTTTTTTGGCCTTGAATTCTGCGGACTCCCAATGCTGAATCATTTTACTGAAGACCGCTTATGTTGCCCATTTTGATTTGCGATTGTTGGCGTAGTATTTGCGTTTCGCATTGTTCATCATCAGACGCATCCGCGCCTGTATGTTGTGCATCCATGCTGTGTAGATTTGCTACGTATCCTTTCGTCGCCATCTGTATGAGCGCTGCAAAAAAAGTTATAAAACTTTTAGTTTATAACATATATATAACTAATAAGTTGAAATTCAATTTAATCAAAAGCTTACTATAAAAGTGCGCCACAATCGCTGGCGCACAACTGTGGCGTAACTTGCCAGGAATAATATAACTCGTCCTGTAATGAACCTTGGATAATGGTGTTGTTGGTGTATTTGAGTACATCATCAACATCAAACCTGCAAATCAAAATTACAAAGTTAGATAATATTTATAACATGTAATAATACAAATGAAAATAGTAATTTTTTACCATAACGTCCCAAGAGAACGTTCGGGATCGATAATCGGAAAGGTTGGACGCCCATCGAAATCATCGATCAAGGAATCGATATCTACCATATCGTCCTCTTCATCAAATATCAACGGTGCCAGTTCTGGTGAAGGAGGACGATATGGTAGTGGTGGAGGCGGGGGAGGAGCTCCTGCGAAACCAGCCAATAAACCCCTTGATCCTATAAATCGTATCGGTCTCATCGTTTTTCTAAGGATTTCGAAGTGTTTGTGGGTGAAATGTGAATTTGAGAGGATTTTGAGATTGTGATTTGTGTTGAAATAAGAACTGTTCAACGGGTTTATATATATCGAATTTTCCAACGGGCATCCGTTGGAAAACATGTCATCTCAACGGACACAGTAAATTGACGTGATGTCCTGCATTCCCAACGGGCATCCGTTGGAATTTCCAACGGATGCTCGTTGGGAATGCGTGTTCCCGAGGCAACGAACGGCTAAATGGCGGCTCGTCTCCCTTCGCAACGGGCATCCGTTGCGATTTCCAACGGATGTCTGTTGGAAAATTCTGCAGACTAGGGTAGGCAGACAACGGATGACCTATTCCAACGGGCATCCGTTGCAAGTGCCAACAGATGCCCGTTTCAATGTTCTAACGGTCATCCGTTACAAAATACCAATGGAAGCCCGTTAGAATTGTTTCGACCGTTAAGTTTCCAAAGGATGGCCGTTGGAAAATTGGTAACGGGTGTCCGTTAGAAAATTTGCAACGGATGCCCGTTAGAAATGTGGAAAACTTAGAATTTTTTTCTAAGTGTCGGGGGCGAGTTCGTGTATCAACGGACATCCGTTACCAATTTTCAACGGATGCCCGTTGGTATTTGATAATTCTAAGTTTTAATACATCTAACATCGTTTATATAACCTATTCGATTGTAATAACATTTCAATTGTTCGATTACACATCATATACATTACTACTTAATCATCTTGCACAATATCTCTAACACCGCAATTTTCACCATGAAAAAACCAAATTTCGTAATTTTCAAAGAAACCCACCTTATAAAGATGTTTGTAAACAATTTCTTGACTTCGATACTTCATGTTTTTGCATCTTTTGCATGGACATAACATTGTCCCGCGTTCTTGACACAAAGGCTGCATCGATGCAAAACTCATGAATTGCTCTAATCCGTGTAAGAATTCTTGCGTAATCTCTTCGGTTATAGGATCTTTTCTTCTATACATCCGCTCTCTTGATCTATACATATTTCAATTTGAATAAAACAACATTTTTTTGAAAGTATTTTTGTTATTGATGGTTTGATGCATTCTTTGGTATGATCTAAATAGTGAACATTCCAACGGAAATCCGTTGGAATTGGCAACGGATGTCCATTGAAGGTTGACGTGAATTTATTTAAACCGGTGGCCTCGAAACTAACAAATTCAACGGGCATCCATGGCAAATTCTAACGGGCATCCGTTGCAATTTCCAACGGATGCCCGTTGAAATCATATCCAACAGATTAATGCCCGTTGAAAGTGCTTACAAATCCGTTATTTTAGCATATTACAATAGTTAGATCTTTTGAATTAAGATTTTGTAATTATAATTCATTTCATGTCGATCTCAAGCAGTGAACAAAAACCGAATGACGCGAAATATGTAATCGAACTCAAACGGTGACCAAAACCGAAATAACGCGTAATATGTAATAAAAAGTTCAACTACAATTTCATTAAATTCTTTTTCAATTACACTATTGTGACAATGACCTAAGGAAAAAAACATTTAGGAAATGGCTTCAACTTAGAGGCAAAGTCCGCCGACACCTCCGTCGTCAAAATTAACCAGCATCTTTACGTCCATTATCGAATTCAAAAACAACCCTCATAAACTGCATAACCGTCGGGAATCCTTTTCCCGATCCCGACAGTTAAACAGTTTATGAAAGTTGTTTTGGATTCAACAATAGATATTAAGATGGTTGGTATTGATGATTTGGGGTAACCTTAGGTTCCGATATAATTAGTAAATATTCCAACAGACCTTCGTTGGAAATTGCAACGGATGTCCGTTGCTCCATCACGGTAATTTAGTTCGACCGTTGAACCTCGAAATTTACAAATTTCAATGGGCATCCGTTGCAATTCCTAACGGGCATCCGTTACAAATTGCAACGGACGCCCGTTGTAATTCCTTTCCCGGTTTCTAACGGGTATTCCAACGGATATTGCCAACGGACTAAATCTGTTACAATCCGTTAAAAATTGCGACGGCGGATGTGGCAACGGGAAAAATCCGTTACAACTCTGTTGAAATTTGTAACGGATTGCAACGGATTTAGGCTAGTTAAAAATATCAACAAATCCGTTACAATCTGTTGCTAGTTGTTTCCAACGGACGGATCCGTTACTCCGTCCGTTGAAAATTGCGAGTTTTTTTTGTAGTGAATGAAGAAAAAATCGTTATAAAAATTTAGGTCGCGATTTTTTCTGTTAAATAACTTTCGTAAATTTTTTCTTTAACATTTAGCAATGTGTTTTACTCTACATCTAAATAGTTTAATTTTTTCTGAATATTAATAATTCAATTATATACATATATTAGTTATATATAAAAATATATTAGAATACCTTGTTCTTTTTCTTTATTTCTAATGCACTATATTAGATAACTAAATATAAAATATATAAATTTTTCTTCATTTTTAATAATATATTTTAAGTAAAAGTAAAATAATATATAAATATTAGTATATATTAATGACATCACATAATTCAATACTTTTAAATAAAAATAAGTTTTCATAATGAACTATTGTCTTCATGATTACAAAAAATATGTTTGGCGCATTTCTGAAATTCTAAACCGGACATGTATTTCTCCGGTGAATCTTGAAATCTTCCTTTTATGGGTTGATAGAGCTTTTGTGATGTAAGGAACTTCTGCTCGTGGTCGAGGAAATGGAACTCGTAGGAGACGATAATGCTAGAAAAACCAATTGCATTGGCTCCCGTGATCTCGAAGCTTCTTGTGAATCGATTCATGGGTTTGATGCATCTCCATCGCTGGAACCGACCTCGTCCATTGATGTCTAAGAAAACACATCCATTCCAACATTTCATCGAACACTTTCCATGCAAAAATCAGACATCAATACATCCATCATTCAAGTTAATCAAAGCGTTCTCTTTAGTGGTTGTACATTCAATTTCCTTGTAGCTACACCAGAATCCCGTCGGAAAATATATGACTCCGGCCATTGAAGTAGAAGAACGTGTGGTACAAATTCGTTAGCGAGAATAGAGAAAGATTAAGACAATGGGGAGGTCAAGATGTGAAGGCATAGGTTTGATCGAAGAATCTGAGAATGGGAAGAAAATGGACGAAAGAGAATGATCGTTTTATACTTCGCCAACAAACCGTTTCTCCACCTCCCTATTCATGTAACGTTCAATTGATTTTTTGTTAATGAAATTTTAATGAGCGAGAGAATAATTTTTTAGAAAGAAAACAAAGAAGGGGAAAGGACAAAACAATAGATGAGGAACGGAAAAGAGAAATAATTCGTTTAAATTAATTAGAGTTGGTATACAATTTAAACAATTCAGAAATTAATGATTTTTAATTTATATAAATTGTTTGGATTATTTTTTATTTGAGTAATTGTTATAATTATTATTATTGTATTATATTTCATGTCTTAATGGTATTAATATTACACAATTAAAAATATTTAACAAATTTTAATTCTATTTAATTTGTTTTAATTAATTATAGTTGTTAGACAATTTAATTTCATGTTTAATGGTATTATATATATATATATATAAGATGTTTTGTTGACGCTGTTATCGCAACAAACATATTTATTTCAATTTTTTAAAATATTAAATAAAATTTTAAAATATTTAATATAATTAGTATAAATATTATTATAATTAATGAATATATAATAACAATAACAAAAATGTTAATATCATTAAAACATGAAATTAAATTATATATTTATTAATTATAATGATATTCATTGAAGTGAGAGTATGAGAAATCCAGCAAAACATCGTAGTAATGCCTGATGTATCACTCATACAATATATCTCAAATCTATATATTAAAAATTCAACAATTTGGAGGTTTCTCATGCATTCTCTTCTTTCAAGCTTTTACATTATTAAAATCTTTTTTGTTTTTTTATTTTACATTAATTATCATTCATAAATTACTTTAAATGAATTATATATTAATAATATTAATATTTTAAAGAAAATATTTATATTTATATTAATTTCGAGAATATTTTAGTTATTATATATGTAAATAAATAAAAAAAATTAAAAATTAATAAATAATAAACAACAAAAAATGTTATATATTTATTTGAAATAAAATTTAGTATAAAATATCAATAGTTCCAAACCCTATCATCATACTCTTCCTTCATACAACCTTCAAATTGGCAACCTCAATCCGAACCCATGTATACGAAATCTCCGTTGCGAGCTTCTTCACATTCGCTGTAGCTTCTTCTCATTCGCTCATGACAGTTAATATTATGTTAAAGTTAATATTGTGTTATCAAAATAATTGCATTTTTTTATCATAATACTAAATTTAATAGAATTTTAAGGATATTAAGGTAAAAAATAATAGAAAAATAAAATTTATACATTTATTAGTATAATGATATTAGATTTGTGAATTAAAAAAATAATAATAGAAAAGTATATGATTCGAAAGGATTAGTCTTTCTATTAAATGCTTAAAATTTAAAATTTGAATTTACATACATAAACTTAAAATATTTATATAAAATTATAATTTTATATGAACATACAAGAAGAGATAGAAAAATTTCAACTTCGTCAATGACAAAGAAGAACACAACACAATCCAAGAAAAGGTGTCGATTTTATCCAATTGATTATAATATCAAATCAATACAATTAAAATATAAAGTTGTACAAAAAAACTTATTCTTATGATTTTTTAGATTCATAAAGTGTAAAAAATAAACCGAACATATTTTATGAAAATGTTATATTGTTATTATCGAATGACATCATGCAAATAATGTATGATAGGAATTTTTATAAGGATATGAAAATAACACAATCAATTTCATTAGAATTTGTTGATCGCTAGCATAGTTGTATTTATCAACGACATTGTTAGTTATTATAATACTTTTACTTATACTACATTTAAATTGAATACTAATTATTTAATATATGATATGTTACAAGGAGCAATTATGTAAAGAAATATTTTTAGAAACAAAAATTTATCTTAAAATAACTATATACTAAAATTGTTCATGAATATCATAAATAATTTATAATTAACTAAAAATGTTCTATTTTAAAATATTTGAATTAATTGTAAAATTTTATTTAAATATAAATTATAAAAATATTTAATCTATT
>CM071861.1:36293118-36366465 GCA_036759665.1 Gynandropsis gynandra | reverse complement strand
TATCATTATAATCCAACATATAATATCCAATACTCAAAATGATAAGAAACTATTTGAATAGGTTATGAAATGGGTTGAGAAAAACAGTTAGGGAACGTAGAAATAGTCATTCAAAGAGAAATAATAATTTAAAGAGTTATTCAACGATGTTTATAATGTTTAGATAAAAACTTTTGTAATATAAAGGGTTAACAAAAATAGTTGAAAAATATCTTAAATATTATCATGTTGAGTTTCATGTCTTAATATATATATATATATATATATATCTTTGTTGTTTAGACGAAGAATATTTATCGCAATTTCACGTTAGTATTTGTTAAATACCTTAAAATTTTCTTTTGATAAAGATATATATTGAAATAAAAATTCAAAATTTAAGTTTTTAATTGTATAACAATTATATATTTGTATATATTAAACTTCTAGAAATTATTTGTAATGATTTTATTTATTTAAACTGTTTATATCATATAATTTATATAAAAAAAATTAAAATTAATATATTTTAATATATAGTAAAATATATTTTAAACCTGCACATCGCGTGGGTAATATTCCTAGTTATAAATTAATAGTTATAATATATAGTTTATGGTGACCATGGAGGAGCAACGATCATTTTGACTCTTGACGATCCCTTATACGTGGGGACTCTTGACGATCCCTTATACGTGGGGACTTAACCTCAGGCTCTCACATTTTGTGGAATAACACATCTATTTTATATATGCTTTATCTACAAAAAAAATTATATTTGGAAACAGATAAATATATAATATATAACAAAAGATTCCTATGATAAAAAAGAACATTCATGTAACTAATCATTGGACCCTTCTATATTGATTTTATATTTGTGTTGAAATCCAACGGAGACAGGAAATAAGTTTTAAGTTGTCTCCAACAATACAGATATATACATATATGATATATATACATATATGATATATATATTTAAATATATATATTTAAATATATGTTAAATATTGTATAGCAGTCGTTTTTAAAAAAGTGAACTAGTATGAATCAATCATTGTTAGTTTAAATTTTATAAAAAATTGTATATTATTTGTTTCTTAGTAATTTATCTAATTTCTAAATATAAAAAAATCTACAAACTTCCAATTTAACTCTTTTTTAGTAAATTGTATTAACAAAAGTAATCTAATTAAGTACATACTTTTTTACAAGTTATTGGAATTATTGTTGATTCCAGAGAGGAATTATTTAAAAATCTGTAAATAAACATTTTTTTTGTATTTTTAAATTCGTAATCCAATTTGTTTTGTCTAAAATTATTTATTAACTATTCACTCTTCAAAATTCAGAAAATTTAATTAAATGTATTAAATTTTGTTATTTTTTACTGTTAATATCTCTATTTATAATAAAGAATTCAAATATAGATTTAGTGTTTTTTTAATAAAATATCAGTATTTATTACAAAAGTTATACTATTGCAATTACAAATAAGAAATATACTGAAAAAAAATATTATAAATTCAGTTTTAAAATCTATTTATAATAATATGATTTTTATTATTTGATAAATTTAAATGTGAAACTAAAAAATAATGAGTCTCATATAATTTTTATCTTGTATAAATTTATCCATATTTTTTTTTGAAGGAAGAATATTATAATATTTCAATATTAAAATCAAATTAAAAATAATTGTATGTAAATAAAAAAATGAGATAGCAAACACTAAAATTTAAGAATAGATATTTGTTTTAAAAAAGTTTTTAAATATAATTTTAATATTATTTATTTTATTTTAATGTCAAATTAAATAACTTAACATTAAAACATTTGATTTTATGTCATAATTGTACATCTTATATATGTAAATCAAATATTTTATTTTTAGGGCTCTAATGTTTGTAAAATAATTTTATAAAACAAAAAAACATCATATTATATATATATATATATTTTTAAAATGATATTTTTTATATACAAATATTTATTAAACCAAAGTAAAATTATGTGACAATTTTTAAGTAAATTTTCATATCTAATCATTATTATTTTTGAAATAATATAATATGCTTAATAATATATTAAATAATTATATATTATAAAAATCTTCATTGAATTTGAATCTAATATTTATTTTTTTGTATGAATTTAATAAAACATTATTAAGTTTAATTTGTGTTTTGGTATATAAATGATAAATAAAATTTATAATTGTTTTCAACTAATATCATATTTTTTTAAAATTATTATTGTTATTAATTAAATTAAAACACATTAACATGTTTTTCTAATATATATATATATTATTTTTAAAATATTATTATTTTTATAAATTTAATCATATATTTTAATAAATATATTTTAAAATAATGTACATTCATTTTTAATAATCCATTTCTGATAATTTTATTAGAGAGTTGTATTTTATTATATAATTAGTGTAAAATTTGTTGGGGAATTTACGTTCTGATACTTTTATCAAATTGATTAGATTTTGTCATAAAATTTAAATTTAAGAATAATTTTATTATACATTCATAAATAATTTGTCAAACGTTAAAATTTTATCATTCACTTTTTTAATAACTGAAATAAATCATTTATAATACTCTAATGAAAATGAATGAAAATCTTAGAAGATAACGTGACGATAATTTTTTTTAATTAGCACTATAACATTATAACAATAATTCTTTTGCATTTGAAAAGACAAAATATCAAGATACCCATCTAGGACTTCTTTACTTCATGTATACCCTTCGAAAACTTAAGGATTAAAAAGAACAAAGAAAAAAATGGAGAAAAGACAAATGTGCCCTTATTTTTTGTACGTGAAAACACATACAATTCGACATTTTTTGAAACGAAATCTATTTCAAAGTTGAGAGTAAAGAGCAAGAGGCGATTTCAAAGTTGAAAACAAAGAGTGAGAGGCGATTTCGAAATTGATTGCAACAATCGAGTTCCAAGTAAGGAAGAATGAAATTTCGAAGTTGAGAGCAATGAAATTTTGAAGTGAGAAAGAAAGAAATAAATGACAAGTATTAGTAATGAAGAAGATAGCGTGAATCAATCTTCATTGGCGTATGTGAATCGATAGATTTCTAGGGTTTTACGTTGTAGTTGAAATATGTTAAGGATTAAGTTATTGAAAACGAAATTGTTTGTTGATTTCAAATGAGTGTGAATCATAATAAATCGTTTGAGTCGAGGAGGGTCGTGAGTCTCAGTGAATCGCTTGAATCGAATAAAAAGGTCAGGAATCTCAGTCAGTCGCTTGAGTCGTAAGGATCGTTTGAATCGATAGGATCATTTGAATCGCAAAGATAAAGTATAAGGACAATATGATATATCATAGGATAAAATTAAAATTGATTTTTTTTAAAAGAAGAATAGAATTGAAACCCTAAATCTATTTTTGATTTTGCTAAAATTCTGAATATTGTGAATATATAGAGACTAATCTTATATATTAAAAGTTAGGTTTGTTTTTGGTGCCGCCACGTCGACAGTAACGTGACAGTCCAGTCAGCAAACCTAACATTTCATATAAAATATTTTAAATGTTTTGTTAACATTAAGAATTTATTATACTTAATAAAAAAATTAATATATTACTTATAATAGTTAATAAAATATTATTTATATCATAAATTCTAATATATTTATTTACATAAATCTATTCCATAAATATATTCAAGTAATTTAATATTGGCACCTCATCATCTAGATGACAATCATATCATTATATTTAATTAATATTATTATAAATTACAAAATTTAAAGGTTTTAAAAATTTACCACCTCATCATCTAGATGATAGACATATCATTATTTTTAAAAACTAGGTGAAGGCTCGCACGATGCGCGATCTATGCTATGATTATGTAAATTTTAATTGAAATATTAGATTCAATGTTTAATTATTTATATTTTTAGTGCAAAAATACATTTATGTATAACTTTTTAGATTCTATTTATTAAAAAAGAAGATAAAAAAAGGATCAAAAGCAAATTATATTGGTTGAACATAATTGAAGTAAAATTTTAATAAATCTTGATTAAAATAATATAAGTGATTATTGTTCCTTAAATGTGACAAAATATATTGTAAAAAACCCAATGCTATAGAGCATGGTTTGATGTAGTTTGTTGTTTGTAGCATTGTGACACCAATTCTTCTTGAAAAGTTACGCTTTATGCTCTTTCCGCGAGTTTTCTTTGAAGAGATCCACATATGGAGTTGGAAACTTGATAAATCAATCACAATAAACACCAAAAATTGATAAATAATATGAAATCACAATATAATATCAACTCCATGTCACAAATCATAGATAGAAAACAACAAACATGAACACATCTTGACAACAAAACATAACATATTATTGATTTCTAGCAGATATAATAGCAACATTGTACCATGCACACTGTATATCCTTATAAAATATATCTTTATAAAATAAAATAAAGTCTGAGACATGAGGTTCCAACTTGTCATCACGTAAGATGTTACTTGATTTTATGTCCCGGTGTACTATTTCGGGACTACAGTCATGGTGCAAATACGCTAGCCCCCTCGCTGACCCCAGTGCTATCTCAATCGAGCACTCCAATTCAACAATCGATCTTCTTGGGCTCGTTCTGGAACAAAAAATGATGATATATTAACATTCAGAGCTGTTTGGTGCACACCCGAATATGATACCATCAATGGTGTTTCTTCATGACATTATATGATATCGATGACTTATATTCAGTGAAGCAAAGTACCGTGAAGAAGATCGTCCAACCTGACAACGGTGAGATAGTCGTAGATGAGAAGCCTTGATGAAGGAAGTCGACAATAACCTCGTAAGTGAACTAAATTGATATGTTTGACGCTACCAAGTATTTCCACCTCTCTTTCAAACACTTGGTCAGATCCTTCACGATTTCGATCTATTTTCTTCACTGCAAAGGTTCAAAAATCGTTCATTACCATACGGTACACTGTACCAAATCCGCCTGAACCAACAATGTCTTCCTCGTTAAGGGACTCCAGCTTCTCTATGAGCTCAGCAGAAGAGTATGGCAGATCTCCATGGAAAGTGATAAGCTTTTTACCTTTTAAAACAATGGAAGAGGCGAAATGCAGTAAGAACCAATATAATGAAGCAAGAAACTTAAAAAGAACTAATGCATCTTTCACATGTAAATTTACAAGGGATCTGCTCGAACTAATCCAGTTCAAACCTTCACTCACAGAGCCTCTTTCAACAATATGAATGCATCCATACGCAACACATGCAGATTGAAATGTATATATGGATGCATGTGTTCCTCATATATAGCTTACTCGTTTTAGCATGCTCCTTTTGCTTCTTGACTTCAGTGTAACGCTTTGCAGCTCTTTCCTTCTTTCAAAGCATCCAAATCCAAAGGAATGCTAAGATCATAATAAATGCAAGGCCCAATGTATACATTGCACCAATCACAACTCCTTTAACCAAGTGTGATGAACGTTTCGAAGGACCTAGATGATTTTCAAAATGAGATTATGAATCAGAACACCATGAGAAGCCATTTAAGTCCAAACGGGTATGATCTTGCCTGCTGCTTCGTCGCTTTTAGCATGAGGAAGAACAATTTAGTATATGGTTTCTTACAATATAAAAGAGAAGTAAGATTTCCGATATCTGTTGGAATGCCTCCCTGTAGATAATTAGCCCTTAAATACCTAAAAGCATAGAAAAAAGTTAAGATTTGTGTATTACATACACAAACAACCATGATTTCAGTTTGCTTAAATCACAACTCCTAAAAGCTCTCAGATAATCTAGATTGAAGATACTCATTGAGATAAAAAAAGAATAAAGGCGAATCGAGTTAAGGGTAACATCAGAAAATTACAAACTTGAGGTCATAACTCCATTGTTAATATCTTCGAAGCAATTAAAAAACAAATTACTTCCATGAATGGCCTTACTAACAGAGCTCTTAGCTCAGTGCAATTGGTGATATCATTAGACAAAGCTACAAACTTTATGTCATGACTCCATTGGTAACATCTTCGGAAAAAAAAGAAATTACTTCCTGAATGATCATATTTACAGAGCTCTTAGCTCAGTGCAATTGGTGATCTCATTAGGAATGGTCCCGCGTAAGCTGTTCTGGTGAAGCGCCCTACGTAATTTAAGCTGTTAGTAAGGAATAAATTATCAAATATTAAATTGAGAAAAAGACAAGAAAAAGAAATCCAGAACACAATAAACTCACAGTCGCTGCACTCTACTAAGTTTACCAAGGTTGGGAGATATTATCCCTCCAAATTGCATGTAGGGCAAATATCTGAACGTGCCAGAAAATGGAAAATGTAATCGGAAATAAGAATATCGAGAAATTGGTAAGAAAAGAAAGGACAAGAACATACATAGAGAGAACTCTGTGATCTTGAGGATGACAAGAGATTCCAGTCCATGAGCACATAGATTCATCGGAATCTCTCCAATTTTCTAGAAGGTTCCTACTGTCACTCAATGCGATCTCACTTCAACAATGCTTCCCTTACAACACAAACAATAACTTTAGCCCCATGTTCCAACATTTGTCTGAAATCAGAGATCAAACAGTCACATATAAGTTTGCAATTTCTCCAGGATTTAATGATTCGTCGTACAGAAAAAGACATAACAAATGTGGGAGCAATAGTGTTGTCGATTCCTCCATTTTTTTCAAAAAACGAAAGAGAAACAAGAAAAGAAGACTAACCATCAAGAGTGAGAGCAAACGAGCATGACACAAAAAGGGCAACCGCATAAATCACAAAGAAACCCCATTTCGAAATAACCATTTTCCAATTCATCCGAATTTACTCGATGACTACCGGATTCGCCAGAAGAAAATAAAATGATTCTTTTCCTCAAGTTGTGCCCTAAATAGTTTCTCGCCCTTTTCAAGTCAGACTCATGTATCAGACTTGTACTGATATCTATGGAAGTGGCAATCAAGAAGCAAAATATGGGCACAAGGACCATCTCCAAGCCTTTTAAGAGCTGATATAGCTGACCGAATTTCACCACCTCGTGTGAAGTTTAAAGCCCTTCAAACCATTGTTAGAGCGACGATTTGAGCCACAGGAACCAGAGGCGAAAAATTGGAAAAAAAACCCATTTGCTCATGGATCAGAATAAGGACATTAAGAAGGAGTAGCCTAAGCCGAAGCGAGCGAATCCAAATACCTGTACGGGACAAAATCGAGACGCAGAATAGAAGCAAAGGCAAGAATGCGTAAGGCTGCTCGTGCTCACTACCCGCCGTCTTCATCGCTCGTCTTCACTATCCGCCGCTCACCCGTTTCAATGCCTTGGTCATCCTCATATGTTTACTGATGGATGTGGGAGAGAAGAGAGTCTCGCGGTCTCCCAGCCATTTACTGCTTCTTCACCGAGAGATCGTGGGAGAGAAGGAGACATCGTAGGAGAAAGAAGGTTAACTGAAGCTAAATTAAGTTTTTTTTTAATAAATGGGGTTGCTAGAGGGCTGAGAGGTGAGAAGTTGTCAGAACCACCAAAAATCTTAGACTTTTAATATATAGATTATTTTAGATTATAAAAATTTAAGATTTTTTAAAAATTTTACCAAAAACTAATCAAAACTTTAATTTTAATTTTCGTCCTTGATAAACTGTTTTATGAATGTTATTATCATCTTTTACAATTAATAACAATAATTTTAATTTAAATAAGTGTTTTTTTTCTCTCTTTGTGAAGCTGTGAAGTAGTAACCAAAAGAGCAAAAAATTTTAGTATTTCCAATAAAAGAATTTTTTTGTCTTTTGACGTGGCATAAAAAAAATCCAAATATAATTCTAAAAATTATAAATCCATTCAATATGTTCGTCTTCTTAAAATAAAACCATAAAATATGTGAGTGTTTCTTATCTCCAAGTTTCCATAGATTAAATGATTTCTTAATTGATTATTTAACTCTTTATCATTTTTTTGGAATTCGAATCGACCTTATATTTCCACCATTGTCTCTTAATGTTATGTTTTCTACAACACTCTCATGGTTCCTTCTACACTAAAGCAGTTTTCTCCTCTCTCTTTCTCTTCCCCCGTATTTTCTTCTTTGACGTGTCAGGAGGTGAAATCCCTTTAGTTTGAGCTTTTTTTGGGGTTTGGCAGATTATGATATTTGCCGAGAAGAGCGAAACATCGATCAACAGGATTTATGAGCACGAGATCTCGACAGTGAGTTTGTGTTCATTCGATTTGTGTTTTATTCCCTTATTTCTGTTCTATTATTCAAAATCAATTGAAGTTTGGCCATTTGTGTTTTTGTTCATTTTTTCTTTGCAACTTCATCGTCTTTTGTGATTCCCATCTCTGATTTCCCGCGTTTGGGTTTCATTCGATATCAAAGGTATGATCACATTGACACTATATGTATGCCATTTTCATGAAAAATCTGAGGAATTGTTTGATGGCCAATTGTGTTTTGAGTTTTTTTTTCCCGTTTGTTACATGAGGAAGATGTACTATTGGATTATTGTATTTTTTTTTTTGGCGAATGGATACTAAAGTTGTTCAATTCGGGTTTGGTTTTATCAATGAATGAAATCAATTCAATGATGTTGGTGGAACAATTTTATATTGTTGCTTCATCATCCTCTCTAGAAGCAATTCCTAGGCTAAATTTCGAGTTACAGTGGACTCAATATTTTCCATATTAACGGACCGTCGGGTTTGGTGGGCCACTTTAGGTGAGTTTTGAATTACATATGTTATTTTTAAGGAAGTAATTTGTTTTAAGGTGTGTTTGAGATAGCTTGCAAGGTGTCAATGATCATCGATTGCAGTCTATTAATGGAAGCTTTTGCCTTACATTTTCGTGTGCATAATTGTACAAACATATTAAGACATTGTATGTTTTGAAGAAAAAATGTGGTTTGGTTATCAAAAACAGTGGTTGGTTGAGAAGTTTTAGCTTCATTGTTCTGTTTTCGGACCACTTGAACACAAATTTGTCACCCAGTTGTTGGTATATATTTAACGTACTTTCTTCTTTTTAGTCTTTTTTTATGATCTTCTTATGGTTCTATTATCAAAAAACATGCCCAAAACTTCTTATGTCCTTTGGTTTTAAGACAAAGGAAAACAATTGTCTCCAAACTTTTACTCATAGGAGGTATATTTGTGATCGAATCTTTAGAAGCCATTGCTTCATGTTCAAGTCATACATCTCCACCGTTCATGTATACTTAGAAATCAATTAAAAAGGTGGAAAACTTCCATTTTAGTTGTTATATATGCTATGGTAAATGGATTGTTTGAAAATTTAGAAAGTTTTTCTTCTTCGCTCATGATGAAATAATGATATATGGTTTTTGTGTTTATCTATGTTTTTTTTGTGTCACGGACATGCTAGAGATTTTGGTGAAATTGGGTTAATATTGAGTGAAATTGGGTTAACATTGTTATCAATATCGGATTAAAATTGAGTGAAATCATGTTAAATTTGAGTGGAATATGGTTATGTTAAAATTATATTACTATTAGAGAAATCATATAGAATTTTTTGTAATTGTTAGAATTTAAAGTATTTTTTATTTTAATATTTTTTGATATAAAAAATTAATAATACATTAAAATTAAAGAAAATATGTTAGTTTTAGAGATGTAAGAAGTAAGAAATAAGGTGTTTTGTGTTGTGGGGGGGGGGGGGGAATAGACTATAACTTATATAGTTTTGGAAAATAAACTAGAATTCATATAGTTCAGAGAAAAATAGACTAGAATTCATATAGTTCGAGGGAATAGACTGGAATTCATAGAGTTTAGGGAGAATAAGCTGGAATTCATAGAGTTCGAAAGGAAATAGGTTGGAAATCATATAGTTTGGGGATGGGGAATAGACTGTTTTAAAAGTATTTAACAGAAAAATTAACAGAGAGAAAATACGATGAATTTTTAAAGTTTAGGGAAAATAAAATAAGATGACTAATGATAATTTAAAAGGGAATCGTATGAACAAAAAAGTTCAAGAGAAAATATAATTAAAATGATAAAATTCAGATACAATGGACTGTTTTTTTATAATATTTTTGAATTCAATTTTGAATAACTTTTTATTATTATACGATTTTACACAATATAATATTTATAACATACAACTCAAATTGATAAATATAAGGAATAAGTTATTTTGACAGGTAGTATAACGGGAGTTTAATTTCTAGTTATCCAGTGGTTTTGTTCGTAAATTCCATTTTACTGTGACACGTGTTAAATTATAATTGGCAAACTTCGTTAGATCGAGAAGCAGCCTATTATTCCTCCCTTCTCCGCCTTCGCCATGAATTGGCGCATTTTCGCAATTCGCATCTGGTCGTCTCAGCAACCTCATGCTTCATCTTTCCTTCCAAGGTTCGTTGATCTTTTCATTTGCTGATCCGTTCTCATCTCTTATTTCTAATGGTCTGATGAATCCGTATTGTGAGGATCTAACTGGTAAGATTGATGTCTTTCTTGCCGCAGAATCTTACCTTTTGATCCGAAATTTGCGTATGCTAGATCTTTTTCGCTTATCAAGATCCTTTAATCTGGAATTTTTTTTGCGAAGAAAGTTAGTAGTCAAAATTTTTTGAGTGTAGCTCAGGTTGGCTTGATGGTGGCAGGGACCTTTTTAAAGACGATCGATTTTGAATGTGAATAATTTTATGTGTTGTTTAGTACAAATCAAAATTGCCGGATTTGTATGTTATGCTTGGAATTTCTTGCTTTATTGACTGAATACTATTATGAGAGTTACTGATTGCATTGCTTAAAAATTCTTTTATTAGATTGTTGGAAGCTAGACTTTGAAGTTGTGAGGGCTCCTACTCATCTTGCTCCTGGGTTCGGATGGAATCACCTGGTGAGAACTCTTGCGTTGTTTTCTGTTTTTACTAAGTTTGTGTTTGTATGAGTTTCTTCAGTGTCAGAATGATGCTCGAGTAGACATCAGCCTATGTAAACGAGTCTCCTGGTGTAGAATTGATTCACTGTTCTCTTTCGTTGTACTATTGCGGTGAAGCAACTGAATTTGATAGCTGCTGCTTCTTAAAAATGGATCTATTACTTAGTTCATCTAGGTCTTTTTGAGGCTTGGTGCGCTGATTTCTCTAGCTATTCCTTTATTTTCTTGCAGTGGGTGGTCCAAAAAAGACGTCTATTGTCGTGGTTACCTTAGACACTGCTGAGGTCTACATCGTTGCTAGTTTGTTTTCCAGGCCTGATACTCAGGTTATCTATGTTGATCCCACTACTGGGGCCCTGAGGTACAATGGGAAACCCGGTCATGACAATTTTAAGTCTGAGCGTGAAGCCTTAGATTATATCACAAACGGTTCAAAATGGAGTTGTAGAAGTACAATTTATGCCAGGGCAATACTTGGGTATGCTGCCTTGGGAAGCTTTGGATTGCTTCTTGTTGCGACCAAGATCAATCCGAGTATTCCAGATTTGCCTGCTGGAGGCTGTGTATATACAGTGACTGAGAGTCAATGGATCAAAATACAACTTCAAAATCCACAGCCACAAGGGAAAGGAGAAATAAAAAATATTCAGGACTTGACAGAACTTGAAATTGATGGGAAGCACTACTTCTGTGACACTAGAGACATTACCCGTCCCTTCCCAAGCCATATGCCACTGCAAAAGCCTGATGATGAATTTGTTTGGAATAAATGGTTATCCATGCCATTTAAGAATATTGGGCTACCTGAGCACTGTGTCATTCTTCTGCAGGTTGTTCTTCATGCTTGATTTCTCCATTAACGACAAACTGATGGTTGATCAACCTATGCTAACGTGATTTGACGTCTGTTTAGGCATTGTTTTTAATATTCCAAGATGAAGTGCCAGTACTTCGTATTTTCTAATTTGATGTTAACTATAGGGGTTTGCGGAATATCGACCTTTTGGGAGCTCGGGTCAGATGGAAGGAGTTGTTGCTCTTATGGCTCGTCGTAGCAGACTGCATCCTGGTACACGTTATCTAGCTAGGGGCTTGAATTCGTGTTCCGGTACAGGTGAGATGCTCTCTAAATAACTTTGTCAGTTCTATTTTATTTTGTTGTCAACACCTTGCCTGAGTTATTTCTTTGCTGGCTGGGGAGATCTTTCCTTTGATGTCGGCTTTACCAAACTCTGGGTATTTATATTAATTTGTTAGTTCTGATGGCTCAAGGAAAGGTGACGGCCATCTGGTTTAAAGACATGTTTTATGTTCAAGTGGCTTTAGCACGACTTAGACACTGGTTTAGAATTATATATGTAGTGCAGGTAATGAAGTTGAGTGTGAGCAGCTTGTATGGATCCCTAGGAGATCTGGTCAGAGCATTCCTTTTAACACATACATTTGGCGACGTGGTACCATTCCAATATGGTGGGGTGCTGAATTGAAGATCACTGCTGCAGAAGCCGAAATTTATGTGGCAGATAGTGATCCATATAAAGGAAGTACCGAATATTACCAGAGGTTAAGCAAGCGTTATGATACTAGGAATCTGGATGTTCCTGTTGGGGAAAATCAGAAGAAAAAGGCTTTTGTTCCTATTGTGTGCATTAACTTACTGAGAAATGGAGAAGGAAAGTCAGAATCTATCTTAGTTCAGCATTTTGAGGAATCAATGAACTATATCAGATCAAGTGGAAAGCTTCCTCATACTCGTGTTCATTTAATAAATTATGATTGGCATGCCAGTGTGAAACTGAAAGGAGAACAGCAAACAATTGAAGGATTATGGATGTATCTAAAATCTCCCACTATGGCAATAGGAATTTCAGAAGGGGATTATTTACTGTCGCGGCAGCGACTGAAAGATTGCAGAGGTGAGGTAATCTGTAATGATGACATTGAAGGTGCCTTCTGCTTGCGATCACATCAAAATGGGGTGATACGTTATAACTGTGCTGATTCTTTGGACAGAACAAATGCTGCTAGTTTCTTTGGTGCACTTCAAGTGTTTGTAGAGCAATGTCGGAATTTGGGGATATCTCTTGATACTGATTTGGGATATGGATATAATTCTGCTAATAGCTATGGTGGCTATACAGCTCCATTGCCGTCTGGCTGGGAAAAAAGAACTGATTCAGTCACTGGGAAAACATACTATATAGATCATAATACTAAGACAACAACGTGGAAGCATCCATGTCCAGATAAACCGTGGAAGAGATTCAACATGACTTTTGAGGAGTTCAAGAGATCAACTATCCTATCTCCTGTGTCTGAGCTAGCAGATCTTTTCTTGCAACAAGGAGATATCCATGCAACCCTCTACACTGGCTCGAAAGCTATGCACAGTCAAATTCTTAACATCTTCAGTGAAGAGTCAGGAACTTTTAAACAGTTTTCTGCAGCACAGAAAAACATGAAAATTACGTTACAGAGAAGATATAAAAATGCAATGGTTGATAGTTCAAGGCAAAAGCAGCTGGAGATGTTTCTGGGAATGAGGCTTTTCAAGCATCTTCCATCCATCCCTGTTCAGCCTTTACATGTATGCAAATTGCCTTAAAACATTTTTCCTATCTTAAAGCTTCACCTATTTCCATGTATCACCTGCACTACTTGATAGATTACAATGCATATAAATAGTTAGTAGTTTTGCACATTTAACTGATGTTATCTGTTTGATGTCTTTGTTCTGGATTTCTTATTCTTCTATAACAAATGGCTTCTACTTTGATTCTATAATTTTGTTATTTTCTTAATTTTCAGATTATTTTCTGATTGAAATGGTGTTCACGGCAGGTACTTTCTCGACCAAGTGGTTTCTTTCTGAAACCTGTGCCAAGCATATCTTCAAGTTCCAATGATGCGTCTAGTTTGCTAAGTTTCAAGAGGAAGGACATTACTTGGGTACCTCCATTTGGATATAGTTAATTCCCAGTTAATTATTGCTGGAAAAATTAAGTAAATATCTTTTTCTTCTGTTCATGTATTTTGGCAGGTATGTCCACAAGCTGCAGATGTTGTTGAATTACTTATCTATCTTTGTGAGCCATGTCATGTATGTCAACTGCTGCTAACGGTATCTCACGGTGCGGATGATTTAACATATCCTTACACTGTGGATGTTAGGACTGGACGCCACATAGATGGCCTTAAATTAGTTGTTGAGGTTGAGACTTTCTCCTCCTCCTCCTCCTCCTTTATTTTAGTAGCATATGCATGATTCCATGAGGACTTAGTTGCAAGTTGGTTCAAATAGATTACTGATCACCCTATTTTATGTTGTGTGGACAGGGTGCGTCAATACCTCGCTGTGCAAATGGTACAAATCTTTTGATTCCTTTGCCAGGGCCAATTAGTGCTGAGGATATGGCTGTTACTGGAGCTGGTGCGCGTCTTCATGAAAAGAACACATCAAGTATATCTCTGTTGTACGATTTTGAAGAACTAGAAGGACAAGTGGATTTCTTAACCTGTGTAGTGGCTGTTACTTTCTATCCAACTGATTCTACTAGAAATCCTATGACTCTCGGTCAGGTACTTACCAGTTATCAGTATTATCTATCTATTATTGTCATCGTGCTCTTGTGTAGTCGTAAAGTTAGTTTGTGATTAGCGAACATCATAACTCAGTTCATATCTTTTTTTTACCATGGTGTATCTATATTCTCTTGTGACAGAACAGATGCCTTTCTGCATTGTCCTTTTCTTGTGCAGATAGAAGTCCTAGGAGTTTCTCTTCCCTGGAACGAAGTGTTTACTAATGGAGGCACAGAAGGGAGATTAGCTCAGCTTGCGTGGAAAACAGGTGGAGATAAAAATTCGATTTCATCTTGTTCTGATTCCATTCCATTTGCCGCAACATCTTTACAGACTGAAGCAGTGTCCAGATCAATCCAACAACATAACCCATTTTCCAGTGATTTGGTTGACCTTTTGACTGGAGAGAGCATTTCTTCTGATCCCATATCACAAACAATGGTTGAGGATGTTGCAAGTGGAGGCAGTGATTTGCTTGAGTTCTTAGACCAAGCAGTTGTTGAACATCGTGGCTCTGAAACTGTTCCCAGTAGATCTTCTTCACAAGGTCAAAGGTCAAAGGAAAGAAATGCTCAACTGTACTTACAATGCTTGACGTCCCTTGCAGATCTAAACATGGTATGTTGCTTTTTCTTTATTTTTTTTTTATTAATATCAAGTTGGAAAGAGTAAAAAAAGACTTGGCAGTGCAATTTTCGCCTGTATCAACTCCTCCTCATGTTGAATAGATTGATCTTGTCTCCTGTATCACTAACTTTTGTCTTATATATTACCTAGTTTGAGGGGTAGAAAATTAATTGCCTCGTGCTCTATATACAGGGAAAGAAGCTAGACTTTGTAGAAGCCATGAAACTTGAAATTGAGCGTCTACATTTGGATCTTTCTGCAGCAGAAAGGGATAGGGCTCTGCTGTCTATTGGAACTGATCCAGCCACAATTAATCCAAACACTTTGTGTGATGAGATGTATATTGAAAGACTATGCCGAATTGCAAATGCCCTTGCAGTTCTGGGCCAAGCTTCTCTTGAAGACAAAATTACAGGTTCATTTGGCCTAGGAAAGCCGGATGATAATGTGATCGATTTCTGGAACATTACTGGCATAGGTGAGGCTTGTTCTGGTGGAATGTGTCAAGTGCGAGCTGAGGTCAATAAAAAAATGGCTGGATCTTCTACCAAAAGTTTTGGAGAAGATTCAATATCAGTGTTCTTGTGTCGTCACTGTATGAAGAAAGCCTGCAAGGTTTGTTGTGCCGGAAGAGGAGCTCTTTTGCTTTCTAAATATAACTCTAGGGACCTTGCACATGGAAGCGGTATTGGAGCTCAAGTTGATGTATCTGCTAATTTAGTAGGTTTAGATGATTTTGTTTGTAAAAAGTGCTGCAGCACGATAGTGCTTGAAGCCTTACTTGTAGATTATGTTAGGGTCTTGGTCAGCTTGCGGAGAAGTGGCCGTGTTGATAATGCTGCTTGTGAAGCATTGAGTGAGGTATTTGGTCCTGCCTCTAGAAATGAGCTTTCTGTTAGAAATCAATCCTTTCCTGGTCCGCGTGATTGTAAATCCCTTCGCCAAGTTCTCGGCCAAGAGGAATCACTTGCCGAGTTCCCATATGCAAGCTTTTTACATCCGGTAATTTCTTGGCCTGTTGTGAGGTTCTTTTCCTTGTCCTTATGCTTGGGTTTATGCGTTAGATATTCTATTCTATCCTTTACTTCTCCGTTTATGGTGTCTCACAATTATTTAATTGAGCTACTCAAGAATTTATAAATGTGTAACTGATGGCTCTACCCCAGAACGACATTTCACAATGTGCAATATAGTACTGATGCCTGATAGAATTTAAAAGTTACCCTTTTTCTTCGTGTTCTTTGCTTATGATGAAGCTTGCTTGTTGAATCTACTTGGACCACTAAAGCTGCTGACTTATTAGGGTCATTAGATATGTTGTACTCTTTGGGAATGGAGTACAATCACAAGTGTTGCATAAATATTAAGAACCTCTCAAGTATAATAGGACAGAGCTTGTAGACGTGACATTGGTTATACTGTAGGAGTTTCTCTCTAATCTTCTTTTCATTGTCTGGATGTTTGCATGGTGTAACATAGGTTGAAACTGGGACTGATTCAGCACCGTTATTGTCATTGCTGGCTCCCCTGATTTCTGGTTCATGTAATTCTTACTGGAAATCTCCCTCTGGCGTGAATTCTGTTGAATTTTCTATCGCGCTCAGCAACCTTTCAGATGTCAGCAGTGTGATCTTGCTCGTTAGTCCATGTGGTTACTCAGACGTTGACGCTCCTACAGTAAGTTGATTTATAAGTCATCAGCTAAATTCCAATACATGCCATTGCTTCAAGGCTGATGCTCCCACTAATATCATATAATTTGTGTTCATGTCATTAATGTACGCTCAAATTTTGTGTGATATATAGGTTCAAATCTGGGCCAGTAATAACAAAGGGAAGATGTAGAGTCCCTGATTAAATCTTCGTCTGAGTTTTATGGTCCGGAAAAATCTATCCGGGAGGATAGAGCACCAAGGCATATAAAATTTTCTTTCAGGAATCCCATTCGTTGCCGCATTATATGGATAACCCTACGCCTTCAGCGGCCTGGATCCAACTCGGTTAGTTTGGACAGAGACCTTAACCTCTTGTCTCTAGATGAAAACCCCTTTGCTCAAATCACGCGACGGGCCTCTTTTGGAGGAATTGCTGAGAGTGACCCATGTCTTCATGCGAAACGTATCTTAGTGGTTGGAAGAACTGTGAAACAGCATGTGGTATCCGAATCATCACATAGTGTTGAGAACATGAGCGTGAGAAACTGGTTGGACAGACCCCCACGATTGAATAGGTTCCAGGTACTGTTCCCTAGGAGAACCTATATGTGCTTTGTGTTCATTTGCAATCAAAGATTGATTGACATTGAACATTTTTTTCTTATCTTTTTTAGATACCCCTGGAGGTTGAGAGGCCAATGGAAAATGATCTATCCCTTGAATTGTATATTCAGCCTGCTTCGCCTTTGATTGCTGGATTCCGTTTAGATTCCTTTAACGCCATAAGGCCTCGAATTATCCACTCACCGTCTTCAGATGTAGTAGATATATGGGATCCAACAACTACTATAATTGAAGACAGGCATATCTCTCCCTCTCTGTTGTTTCTTCAAGTATCCGTTCTTCAGGTATCCCCTCACCCGCGCAACTTTTGCTGGCCAACAAACACAAATCAGAGTCTCACTTGGTTCAAATGTTTTCTACAGGAACCGTACAAGATGGTGACAATAGCAGAATATCGGCTACCAGAGGCGAGGCCTGGAACACCAATGTACTTCGACTTCCCTAAGCAGATTCAAGCACGAAGGGTGTCCATCAAACTTCTAGGAGATGTTGCAGCATTCACGGATGATCCAGCGGAAGCCGATGATTTGGGCAGTAGGGCTTCTCCTTTCGCTGCGGGGCTATCCCTTGCAAACAGGATCAAGCTGTATTACTACGCTGATCCTTATGAGCTAGGCAAGTGGGCTAGCCTCTCAGCTGTTTGATCCTTCTGACTTGTTTTTTTTTCTTTCTGGGGTTTAAAACCTGTTAATCTTGTTGTATTGTTGATGTTGGTATGATTGATTGATTGTATCTTCTTGACATTTTGTCATAACTCAGAACACGTTGCTTGTCTTGTAGTGATTTGGGGGTATTTTTTTACCATTATAATACTATAGGTTTATTTTGAAAATACTAAATAGTTTTAGGTCTCTTCTGAAATTCCAAAATTGATCTCCGTAGCTCTCTGTCTGACGCCGTCCGATAATACTAGAGATTGCTTTTGCTAGTTTTCTCTCTCTCGGTCTGTCTCAAGCTTTCTCTCTGGGTTTAGGGTTTCCGTACACTTCCAGCGACGGAGATCGCTTGTTCAACTCTCACCATCGATCTGATTCCGGTACGTAATCTCTTACTACTCTACGAGTTACGAGCAGTCTCGTCCTTTCTCCAGAGTTTTTCTGTGAAATCATGGTAGCTAATCGCCTTGTTTCGACCTTTCTCTGGAGCAATTCGTTGTATTTCATGTAATCTGGAGTGGATCCAGCAACATGTGGTTGTAGTTTAGTCCCCAGGGGTTGTTTTTTTTTTTTTGTCTTTGCTGTCTGTCTGGTTTGACTCACTGGGAAATCTGTAGCAGATTCCGATGCTTTGTGATGAAATAGTTTAAAATTTACTTCACTTTGAGACGATACAAAACTCAGAAAGCTTCCCCGGGTTGTTTTTTTTTCTCTTTATTAAATGGTATACACAGGTTTGGAAAATTTCCCCTGGGATCTCTGTGGTAGATCGTTGATCACGATTTAGGATCTAACGTTATCTCTGATCCTCTGGGCCTCTTGGAGATATCAGGTCTAGCTATTTCTTTATTTTTCCAGTGTTGTTTATGATAATGTGCATGTGTAGATGGTTTTTGAAGAATGTTTTCAAATTATTCTTGATGGCTGAGAAACCATCTTCATAGGTCTGACCTTGGCAGTTGTTTTATATGCATGCATTCTGCTTAATTTTCCTTTAGGTAAAGGTTTCTACTAGCATTTGAGTTATTTCTATCTCGTGCTTAACTTCATTTAGCTGTGAATGATTTATTGCTACACCTTGTTTGCAATTTATAGAATATTATTTTAATCAAAATTAAAGAGCAAAGATTGCTCTGTGTTGCTTGTCTCGGATTCATTCTTTTGGCATGTGTAGATTCCTTGATGTTTTCTCGTTTAGTCTAACTTATTAATTTTCTTTTCCAGAAATATATTCATGTCTGAGATCCAACTATCGTTATGTCACCGCTTTGCATATATTGCCATACAGTTGTGCAAATGCTAATTGCTTTATTTTGGAATCCAGATTTCCTACCGTATACACATCGAATAGGAGGGTAAGATGGAAATTGTCGCGAGAGAGAATGAGTATGCTTTGTCAGGTCCAAAGCCAATGGAGTGGTCTACTGTCCCATACAGTACTCCCCAAGCTCCTGGAAAGCAGCGGACATCGAGTTTGGAAGCTCCGATTATGTTGCTAACTGGACATCAAAGTGCTATATACACCATGAAGTTCAACCCGACTGGAACTGTAATTGCCTCTGGATCTCATGATAGAGAAATCTTCTTCTGGAGAGTTCATGGGGACTGCAAAAACTTTATGGTCTTGAAGGGTCATAAGAACGCTATCCTTGATCTTCACTGGACCACTGATGGCTCCCAGATTGTATCAGCAAGTCCTGATAAAACGGTAAGAGCTTGGGACGTCGAAACTGGGAAACAAATCAAGAAGATGGCTGAACACTCATCCTTTGTGAATTCTTGCTGTCCTTCACGTAGAGGGCCACCTCTTATAGTCAGTGGCTCTGATGATGGAACTGCCAAGCTTTGGGACATGCGTCAGAGAGGTGCAATACAAACATTCCCTGATAAATACCAAATCACTGCAGTCTCTTTCTCTGATGCATCGGACAAGATCTTCACTGGTGGTATAGACAACGACGTTAAAGTTTGGGACTTGCGAAAAGGCGAAGTGTACATGACACTTCAAGGCCATCAAGATACAATAACAGGGATGAGCCTAAGTCCCGACGGGTCCTACCTACTCACCAATGGCATGGACTGCAAGCTCTGCATTTGGGACATGCGGCCATATGCTCCACAAAACCGGTGTGTGAAGATATTGGAAGGGCACCAACACAACTTTGAGAAGAACCTGCTGAAATGCGGATGGTCACCCGACGGAAGCAAAGTCACGGCAGGTAGCGCAGACCGCATGGTTTACATATGGGATACGACCTCAAGGCGCATTCTGTACAAGCTCCCTGGACACACTGGATCTGTCAATGAATCTGTCTTCCATCCACACGAACCCATAATCGGATCTTGCAGCAGCGATAAACAGATTTATCTTGGAGAGATCTGAATTATATGAATCACATGCACACCCTTGAGAGCTTTTGTTGAGGTTTAATTAGAACTTTGAGAGAAGTTGTATTTTCACATGTAGTACAGTAGTTTGTTCTCATTTCTTCACAAAAACTATGTAACTTGCATTGCTTATCTCTTTATTTTCTTCACAAAACAGTAAATATTTGCTGCCATTTATTGATCAAACAAAAATTATTAACATTAATGTCTTACAGCAATCAAGAAGAATAGAATTCTTCTCTTACACTTTGTCTTTGTGTTCTTCATCTTCCACTCTGACCTTGCTTCCACAGCAACTTCTTTTATGATCATCCGCCGGAATCTTCTTCACCGAGCCGCCTCCTTTCTCGGCAAGATCGAATCTTCTCTCCATAAATTCGGAATTCTCCTTCCAAACCTCGCCATTAGTGTAAACCTCTTTTTTCCAAATCGGAACAGAGGCTTTCAACTCGTCGATCAGGAATTTACAAGCATCGAGAGCATCTCCACGATGAACAGCAGAAACTGCAATGAACACACTGGTTTCTCCCACAGGAACTGCGCCTAGGCAATGTGCAACAGCGATCTTGTGGATGTTCCAAGATGATCTAGCCGTTGCACACATAGAGCCGATGCAGCGTATGGCCATTGGGACGTAAGCTTCATACCTTAGCTCCAATACTGTTTTGCCATCAAAGGTGTCCTTTGTGGTGCCTGAAAACGTGGCGATAGCACCAGCAAGAGGCGCACTCACGTAATCCATGTACTTGGCCATGTCAACCTTTTGGTTTTCCTCTAAGATTTCTATAAGATTATTCTCCTCCACCGACATCTTCTGCAAACAGCAAAATCTCTCTGTAAGTAGAGTTTATGAATGAATAACATTCCTTCGTCTTAGAATCTCTAATCAACTCGAATCGATGGTATTCAAACAAATTCATCACCATCCTTATCAATCACAATTCTCAAAAGCAGATGGGCATAAATTTATGAAGAATTCATTCTTCAATTACACTCACGCACCCTATCTCTTGCTTTGCAGACCCCTGAACAGAAAATGACCAAAATTCAAAGCTTTATGAAACAGAAGTTGTGATTGGCAGAACAAATCCACGCACCCAATTCCGCATCTAGTAGATTCCAGAAGGAACTCACCAAAGTTGAAAGCTTTACGAACTGAAACCGAAAAAAGTTGAAAGCTTCTGATAATTAACTCCAAGTTTGAAGATCTGCTTCAGACAACGACCGTCAGAGAAAGGGGCGAAAATACCTTCGACGTGACTAAAGCTTTTTCATTGACCTCGAATCCAATTGAAATCCAATTGTGTGTGTAGAAACGAGGAGAAGGAGATGATAATGATGATGATAGATGACACTTGCGAAACCCAACAAAAAAATCTTTTTTTTTATTGTGGAAAATTATGTAAAAATAAATAAATAAATAAATAAATAAATAAATAAGAAGAATGGAGTAGTAGGTCAAGAAAGATTCGAATGACCCTTGGGAAAAGGTTTGGGATGGAATTAAACACGTTCTCCGCATCGCCTTCTGGTTGGTGAGATGTTCCACACCTACTCCCATTAATTAATCATAATCATTTTACGATAATTACTATTTATTCAAACAAAACGTAAATAAATACGCCATATCCCGATTCTTGACTCATTCATTATCGGTCAAATACGCCAAATCTCCATTCTTGAAATATTTTTATCTCTGATTAATATGTTTCACTTTTTAATACCAACACAATCTTGATTATTCACTTATAATTAAATAATTATTTTAAAATTAATATTAAAACTTCAAGCTATCAAAATATCTGATTGATTATTCATTTGCTTGTGGACCGTTCATTTTCTTTACAAGTAAATAAAACATAGGACGAACCTTATAATACGACATCGTTTTGGCCGCACTCTATTTTGGCTTCTCCCTCTACTCTTGTTATTCTGTGCGTTGTGTACAGTGTCCAAAAAGCGAGTCAGATTCACAGGCCAGAGACCACACATGGCGATGGCGGCTTCATCTTCCAATTCTCTCCTCCTCACTTAAACCTACTCCTGTGATCATTCGTTGCAGGTAAGAGATCTGTTGTTGATAGTTGAAAACCATGTAGTATTCATTCATGTGTAACTTCCCACATAAATTCGGATCAGCGGCTTTGGTGCTAAAGAACCAGAGACAGGGGTGTGTGAATGTCTCTTCCCGTGACCCCTCTGTCGTTTGCAAGGCTGTATCTGTCAAGCCCGAGGCTGGAGTTGAAGGGCTCAACATTGCTGAGGATGTCTCTCAGGTGAGATGCTTTTTCTGTCGGATGATGCGTGTTGCCTCGTTTGTAAATTCTTTTTATTACGAAAGCTGAATTCTTAGTGGGAAATTGGACTGATTCAGACCTTTTGCATTTCGGGGATAATCTGATATAGATTTCGTTGGAAGCACTAGACTTGTTAATTTGATTCCTTCGTAAACGATTATTGTTGTTTAGGGAAGTTGATGAGTGATGAGTCTAGCTTTTAGGTTAAAAGTAAAAGTAAAACGATGAAGCAGAGTAGAATTTGTATCCGTTTTCATCGACTCCTTTTGTGTACGGAAAAATTATACAATTATGGAAAGAACCTGTTGGCTTTTGACTTAGTTTTCGAACAGCTTTCCTGTTCTGTATGTGATTCCTTTGGTTTGAACGACGTCAGATTCTCATATGCCTTGTATTATAGATGCTTCTTATCATAATCCATGAGACTTTACAAAACGTATTACTGTTAGAGCATGGAAGTTTGAGACTTTGCTTGAACTGGGAGCACAGTTTTACTTGTTTGCCGTGTATTCCCTTTTGAGCTAACAGATTGCTTTGTGATCATACTCTTAATAATCGATAATGGGATCAGAATTTGCTCACTTTTTTTCTCAACTTTGATGATTCAGCTTATCGGGAGAACTCCGATGGTGTACCTGAATAACATAGTGAAGGGCTGTGTTGCAAATGTTGCTGTCAAGCTTGAAATCATGGAGCCATGTTGCAGTGTGAAGGATAGGTGTGTAGTTGGTGTTTTTGTGACTTGTTCACGTGATACTAGTTGAACCTATCAAGTCTAACTTTCATTCATTGCACTGATTTCAGGATTGGATACAGTATGATCACCGATGCTGAGCAAAAAGGACTCATAACACCTGGAAAGGTATGAATTGTCGTTCAAATGGACTATTCTAATAGTGCCCAACTTAATGGGACAAATTACATTCCTGATACATACTAGTTTGCATCTCTTTTGTATGTGATTCTTGATCCTGGTTTTGAGGGAAAAGAGATGTTATGAATTTGCTATCAAATATCTTATAACCGCGCTTCTATTTGATGCTTGTGTAAAAGATTCCTCATCTATTAACTGGTTCCTTTTCCTCTTTAATTTCTGTTTGCGTTGAATGAAAGTATTCTTTTACTTCTTCACATGATTGTTTACTTTAGTTTTTCTTCATTGTATGTTATCATGTAGAGTCAGTTGTTTATGGTCATTCTGCAGATATATATGTCATCTCATTAACTTCATTTGCTCATGGTATGTATCTAGAGTGTTCTTGTAGAACCCACAAGTGGAAATACTGGCATCGCCCTTGCGTTTATTGCTGCTGCAAAAGGCTATAAGCTTATCTTGACAATGCCAGCATCCATGAGTATGGAGAGAAGGGTTCTTCTAAAGGCATTTGGTGCTGAGCTTGTATTGACAGATCCTGCTAAAGGCATGACTGGAGCCATTCAGAAAGCTGAACAGATTTTGAAAAGCACCCCCAATTCTTACATGCTTCAACAGTTTGACAATCCTGCTAATCCGAAGGTTTGTGTTTGATTATTTCCCTATTAAGACTTGTCACATGGAAGTTTCGTAAGTTTTAACTCTACTGCACGACAGAGGAGATAATAAAATATTCAAAAACATTCTGTAACTCTTCTGCAATTCTTTCTACAGAGTATACACCTTTGCTTTTAACGTGTAGCATGACTTTGGATGATCCGTCTTTCTGTGAGATTCCCAAGTGCTGTTATCTGTTTGTGTTAAACTTCAAATGATATGCAGATTCATTACGAGACTACTGGTCCTGAGATCTGGGAAGATACTAGAGGCAAGGTGGATATATTTATTGCAGGAATTGGAACTGGTGGAACGATCAGTGGTGTTGGCCGATACATTAAAGAGAAAAATCCTGGAGTGAAGGTAAAGATCAAAAGATTCACGCCTTTGCCGTTGTTTATTTGCAGATGTTAATAGTCTACATATCTAAGCACTTCATATAGAGAGGTAGTAGTTATGGCAGCTGTAAAATTCATGTTCATTACATGCTGTTGGTGTTGCCAGGTTATTGGTGTAGAGCCTACAGAAAGCGACATACTTTCTGGTGGAAAACCTGGTAAGCCAACAAAAAAAAAATAACTGCAGTAATTTTTCCACCCTGCTCACAAATATAAAATCATAGTTTATATAATCTTGTATTCTTTCTTCTCACGTCTGAAATTGCAGGACCTCACAAGATTCAAGGAATCGGAGCAGGATTTGTGCCTAAGAATTTGGATCAAAATATTATGGATGAAGTCATAACGGTATGACCTTTACTGGCTTCTCTTGATGGTTATACAGTCCTCTGTTCCATTCCCGCAAGATATTTGCTATTTACTTGCCATGTATTAGTTCCCTAGGTTGAGGTCTTAGTTTCCATTCTTATAAAGCATTATTAGACAGTAGCAAAAGTAAAAGGATGAAATTCCAACTTTACATGTTTCTGCTTGTTGCTTCTTACCAGATATCCAGTGAAGAAGCTATTGAAACAGCAAAGCAAGTAGCTCTGCAAGAAGGCTTGTTGGTTAGTCATTTCCATCCTGACATAATATCAAGACATCTTTTTTAGAAAAATGAAGATGCAATATGACATTAATTTTAGAACAGAACATCTCTTCGAAGAAAATACAAGCTCCAGTTGGAGTTCAGTCACAAACTAGACTCTAGTTAGGGATAATGTAATATGAATTGTTATATCCTTTAACGGGTAATTGAATGAGCTCTTTTAGCTAACATTTACTTTACAATTTGGTCAGGTTGGTATATCTTCTGGAGCGGCTGCTGCTGCTGCAATCAAGGTCGCAAATAGACCTGAGAATGCCGGGAAACTCATAGTTGTAAGTCCTTCTGACAACCTCATCAACCTTAAAAGCAAACTTGTATGTTGAATTATAAGATGTTGTGAAGGGCAAAGCCTCAGAAAAGAGGAACCCAAGAGTACATTAGGTGGGGGTGGGCAGTGAGGTAAATGAATGTGGTTTTTGGTTATCAGGTGGTATTCCCGAGCTTTGGGGAACGTTACCTCTCGACGCCTCTTTTCCAGTCCATCAGAGAAGAATGCGAGAAAATGCAGGTCGAGCCATGAACTTAGACTACAATTTCTTCACCAACAAAGGAACCTTCCGCAGGTCACATCTTCTAAACTTAAATTTTGGCAGTGTGCTCGTCAGTGATCTTTGCCCTTTTGTATTTCTGTCCGGTTTGTATTTTTATGAAATTCCACTAATAAAAATTTATGGAGGATGATCACTACATGGCTTTATCAAAATTTGTAATTGAATATTGTATTGGGTCCTTTATAACTTTCTCAATCTGAAATTTTTAACACATTTTCTCTTTGAGAGATACTAATTTTTATCGAATCGAATTTTATTTCGGGATTTGGTATAATTAGTTTTATATATTACGATGAAGCTTACAAGTTTATGTGAAAGTGAATTCATTTACATTTTTTGTTATTTTATATTTTATTTATCTAATTATATAAAATATCACTAGAGAGTTCGTGTATCATGTCTTTATCCCACGAACAAATATACTAAACTTCAAAGGGGCAAACCCAAAAAAAAATCTGAAAAATAACTTTTAATAAAATAAAATTTTTAGTTTTTAATTTTATATCAAAACCTTTAAATTATGTCTTTTAAATAAAAAAATCATGGCAAATCTTCTATTAATCTATGAAGACGAAAATCTATGTCATTTTGTTTTTTTTTTTACAATTTGTTTGAAAAGATTTATCTTTTAGTGTTCATTAACAATCTATAAAAAAATCGCGATATCGTTGTACAACTTCATGTAAGAAAAAATAGATGTTCAAAAATTCCAAATTTTTTGGACAAAGAAGCATAAAATCTTCTTCAAACGCTCTAAATGCATGACCCATAAACGAAAAAAATAAGAACCCCAAATGTTTCAAACTTTCATCACTAAACACTCGGGAATATGCTAGATCTAAAAAATTATAAGATAAAAACTTTCAAAAAAAAAGGAGGAATTTTAATTTCATAGAAAGAAAGAAATACTTTACAAATTATACCTTTTACCCTCAAATTGAATCTTACGCAAATGTTTGGGGTCTTTGTTAAAAATCTCCACCTGGATTTTTAGTATATACATATCTCTCTAGCATCTTCGAACTAAAAGAGATAGTTTCCTTCGTTCTCTTATCTTCTAGATTATGATTTTTTCGTTTTTTAAACAAAATTTTCAGATTCTTTTTATTTATACAAATATATGGTAATAAAAAATGGTGACGAGTTCAATTCTCTTTGCCAAATGTATATTAACAAACGTCTGTTTGTCTCCGTTTCTGAGATGGGTTTTTTTGATTAAAAAATATAATTTAGAGATTTAATATAAAATTAAAAGTAGAATATTAATTTTATTAAAAGCTATTTTTTTTAGGTTTTTGTTTGGGTTTGTCCCAAATTGAAATAATGCATTGGACGTGTAACAAAGGAGAGAATTTTCATTTGCGTGGAAAGTCAAAGTACATTTAAATTGATGAATTAAACGTTATTATGCGGCGGATGGATGGAAGGGCAGGGTAGCCAATCCGGGGTTTGCGATTCAGTTTCACGGGTTTGGTCTCAATTTAGATTATTCAGTATACGAAAAAATGAATTTTGAATTGGAATTAATATTCTTTTGTCTGAATTTTTGGTTTCGATTTGAATCGTCAAAATAATCCAGATTACATTTGATTGATTTGGATATTTCGAATAATTCGGATTTTTCAGTTAATTTGGATTATTTAACAGTGGGTAATTTATATTGTTATGAATTTTTTTTGGGTAATGCGAGTTTTTCTCGAATTCCACGGGGTTTTTAGACTCTTCGAATATTTTTGGATAATTCGGATTTGATTGGAATCCTATAGATTTTTCAGATTCTTCGGATATTTTTTGAATAATTCAAATTTTAATATAAAAAATAACGTAACATACAAAAAATCTAAAAAATACCAAATTATTAAATCTAAAATCCATAACAAATATTTTAAAATGAATTATCATATTCCGCCTAACAAAAGATTTATACTACCAAAATAAAAATATTCAGATTTTCCCAAAACCATATCAAACCGAATGAATTCTAGATTTTAAAATAATATAAATTTTTTGGATAATCTAAATAATTTATGGATTAATTTTTTTTTATCCAATCAATTGGGATTTGTTCAAATAAGAATATGGATTAAGGTTGGACCATAAAACTCATGAGTCTCATCAGTAGGACCATTAACTAATCAGAGAAGACTTTGAGAGAAAGAGGCTACTATTTGTTTTCTGAGAGAAGGAACCATAGTTGAGCATCGACTTCATTTCGTGTGGGGTCTCAGGGGATTATCCGCTCGAGTGATCTCTCATCGATACCGCAACAGGATTCATTCGATTTTCTATAGGTTTGTTTTGATTACTTTTTTTGTTTCCTTCGAGAATACATTTTTGCATTTTTCCCATCATCTAATTGCATTTTTGGATTTTCGTGTACCGACCCACCGTTCTAACTTCTCTTGTGTCCCTTGCAACAATCATCGTTCTTTTCTCTCACTGTCAATCACCTTTATCTTCTCTCCTTCACGATAATCACCATTCTTTTCTCTCCTTGTACCTTTCTCTTCTCCCCTCGCAACAATCACCATTCTTGTCTTTCCCTGTAGATCACCTTTATCTTTTCTCCCTCGCGACAATCATCGTTCTTTTATCTCCCTGACGATCACCTTTCTCTTGTCTCCCTCTCGACAATCACCATTTTTTTTATCCCCGTAGATCACATTTCTCTTCTCTCTTTCGCGATAATCACCGTTCTTTTCTCTCCCCGTCGATCACATTTCTCTTATCTCCCTTGTGACAATCATGGTTATTTTCTCTCCATGTCGATCACCTTCCTCTTGTCTCCCTTGCATCAATCATCGTTCTTTTCTTCCCTGTCGATCACCTTTCTCTTGTCTCCCTCATGACAATCACCATTTTTCTCTCCCTGTCGATTACCATTTTGTTCTCTCCCTCGCGACAATCACCTTTCTTTCTCCCTCACTCTCGATCACCTTTCTCTTCTCCCCCTCGCGATAATCATCGTTCTTTTCTCTCCCTATCGATCACATTTCTCTTGTCTCCCTCGCGATAATCACTGTTTTCTCTCTCCATGCCGATCACCTTTCTCTTCTCTCCCTCACGACAATCACTGTTTTTTTTTCTCTCCCTATCGAACACCTTTATCTTCTCTCCCTCTCAATCATTGTTCTCTTATTCCCCTAGCGACGCAGAGTTATTCTCTTGGTGAAGCCGCTTGTCGATCACCGTTCTCTTCTCTCCCTCACGACGACGAGTTCTCATCCTATTGAATCCGCCAGTCGATCACCATTATCTTCTCTCCCCCGCGACGACGAGTTTCCCTCATGTTCCCGCCGCCTATCACTGTCATCATTCTCTTCTATCCCTCGCGACGAGATCTCCTTCTATTTCTATCGCCTGTCACTCGCCTTTTCCTACCGCCTGCCTCCTGTCGCTTGTTCCTTCCGTTCCTGTCACCTCTCCATCGCGACGAGTTCTCCTATCCTTCATCTTAGAATTGCGACGAGTTCTCCTCTCCTTCATCTCAGAATCACGACGAGTTATCTTCTTCGTTGTCGCATCTCTTCATCGTCTCACCCTTTCGTCGTCTTCTCTCTTCGATGTCGTCTTCTCCTGGTAAGATAGATTAGTTTCCTTCATTTTGTAGATCAGTGAAGCAACATGCTAATGTTGATTGGATTGGGGTGTATTCTTGTTTGTAAATTTGGGTTTATTGGTACATAATATTAGGTTTTCATCTTTCCTTTCTTTCCGCTTAGTTTTTTGCTTTCTGTTGATCGATTATTGACTCTAAATTGGGAGGACCCATCTCTGATCTTGCATCATGACTTGTGGTTTTTTATGGTTATAAAATGATAGCTATTGTTTCCATTTATGATTACTGGATAACGATTTTTTTGTTGCTGGGAGTGATTGAGATTCTCTTGTTGCGTATACATATGTGTATACACTCTCATCAGTTTGTATGTTTGGATCCAAACACCCATTATATCTAGATATATATAAAAATATAAAAAGTTATACAAACACCATTATATCTAGATATATATAAAAATATAAAAAAAATAATTAAGCAGATCGAAGTATTAGTTTGCATGCTCATATCTCTGCGTATACATATGTTTACACACTCAGTTTGTACGTTTGTACACACAGGCCATAAAAAAGAGTAATTACATACAGAAAAATGATACAAACATCATTATATCTCGATATATAAAAAATATAAGAAAATAAATTTATTAAACAGATCGAAGTACTAGTTTGCATGCTCATATCTGCGTATACATATTTTTACACTCTCTGCGTTTACATATCTCTACGTATGTTTGTACACACATGTCATACAAGAGAGTCATTACAATTGAATTAAAAATACACATACCCTTGCAGTTAGGGTACTCTTCTTCTACTCAGATTATACAGTCTGCCTCTCTCTCCTCTTTCTCTCTCACGTGGTATACAACAGAACATACAGTTAAGTCGAGTCCTGTTCTCCCTTTACTACCGCACTGCCGGTCATTCCTAAATCATTTAAGCAGAAGAAGCATAATAGGTTTGCGCTAGGAATAAATAGCACAAGGCTGATGATAAACAAGAAAAGGGTATAGAATCCATATTACCAGAGCATGAACTAGTACTGGCGGATCAGTATGCCGCGGTGATATACCTTTTTCTTTCAGAATTTCACCTTTTGTTTTTCTCTGATTCGTCGTTGTTCCTGTCCTCTGTTTGTTTCAACGGAAAAACTAAAGGTTGAAGAACGCCTCTGGAAAAAAAGAAGAAAGAAAGGAAAGAAAGAATAAAGAAAGGAAATTTTATCAAGGTGATATTTAATACGCTTGTAGTAACCTTCTTCTACTCAGATTATACGGTCTGCCTCTCTCTTTCCTCTCTCTCTCACGTGGTATAGAACAGAACATACAATTAAGCCGAGTCCTGTTCTTCTTTTACTACCGCATTGCCGGTCATTCCTAAAACATTTAAGCGAAAGAAGCTTAATAGGTTTGGGTTAGGAATAAATAGAGCAAGGCTGATGACAAACAAGAAGACAGTGTAGAATCCATATTACAAGAGCATGAACTAGTACTGGCGGATCAATATGCCGCGGTGGTATACCTTTTTCTTTCAAAACCTCGCCTTTTATTTTTCTTTGATTCGTCGTTGTTCCTGTCCTCTATTTGCTTCAACGGAAAAACCTTAAGGTTGAAGAAGGCCTCAGGAAAGAAAGAAAGGAAATAAAGAAGAAAGAAAGAAAATTTTATCAAGGTGATGTTTAATACACTTAGGGGTGTCAAACGGGCCGGCCCGAGCCCGTTGCGGCCCGGTTCATTCGGGTTCGTGCCTGGCCCGACCCAAATTAAATGGGCCGAAAATCTTAGGCCCGCTGCCCGACCCGACAGGCTTCGGGCGGGCTTCGGGCAGCCCACAGGCTAATATAAAATTCGCCTCTAAAACGTCTTTTCATAAATTAAAGTCTTCCGAATTACATTAGAAACGTTCGAATCATTAAATTTGTCAAACTAACATAAAAATAAAAGCATTACATAATCAAAAGAAACCTTAAATTTTCAAACCGAAACTTCAACATTCAAACATATGCATTTGCATATCTTCCTCCGTCATCGTAGCTATTGTCGTTGCAACGCTAGAAGAAGTGAAGTTAGTAGTACTAGATTCGGAAAAGAGAAGCCAAGGCGAGCGCGAGAGAGAGAAAGTGTCACGGGAAGAAGAAGGGAAAGAAAGAGGGGAGGGGAGGGTAATGTGTTAGGGTGTTTTTTGGGCCCGAAGCCCGGCTCGAAGCCCGACGGGCCGGGCTGTAAATTTTCGGGCTTTTAAAAAGCCCGAAAGCCCGATTTCATTCGAGCCTTAAAATTCTCGGCCCGAGCCCGATTATATTCGGGCGGGCTTCGGGTAGGCCCGCGGGCCGGGCACATTTTTGACACCTCTAAATACACTTGCAGTAACCTTCTTCTACTCAGATTATACGGTCTACCTCTCTCTCTCCTCTCTCTCTCGCTCACGTGGTATGGAACAGAACATACAGTTAAGCCAAGTCCTTCTTCCTTTGCTACCGCACTGTCGATCATTCCTAAATCATTTAAACGGAAGAAGCATAATAGGTTTGGGTTAGGAATAAATAGCGCAAGGCTGATGACAGACAATAAGAGGGTGTAGAATCCATATTACCAGAGCATTAACTAGTACTGGCGGATCAGTATGCCGCGGTGATATACCTTTTTCTTTCAAAACCTCGCCTTTTTGTTTTTCTCTGATTCGTCGTTGTTCCAATCCTCTATTTGCTTCCACGAAAAAACCTTAAGGTTGAAGAAGGCTTCAGGAAAGAAAGAAAGGAAAGAAAGAAGAAAGAAAGGAAATTTTATCAAGGTGATGTTTAATACGCTTGCAGTGACCTTCTTCTACTCAGATTATACGGTCTGCCTCTCTCTCTCCTCTCTCTCTCGCTCATGTGGTATAGAACAGAACATACAGTTAAGCCGAGTCCTGTTCTTCCTTTGCTACCGCACTGTCGGTCATTCCTAAATCATTTAAGCTGAAGAAGCATAATAGGTTTGGGTTAGGAATAAATAGCGCAAGATTGATGACAGACAAGAAGATGGTGTAGAATCCATATTACCAGAGCATGACTAGTACTGGTGGATTAGTATACTGCGCTGGTATACCTTTTTCTTTCAGAATCTCGCCTTTTGTTTTTCTCTGATTAGCCGTTGTTTCTGTCTTCTGTTTGCTTCAACGGAAAAACCTTAAGTTTGAAGAAGGCCTCAGGAAAGAAAGAAGAAAGAAAGGAAAGAACGAAGAAAGAAAAGAAATTTTATCAAGGTGATGTTTAATACGTTTGCAGTAACCTTCTTCTACTCAGATTATACGGCCTGCCTCTTTCTCTCCTCTCTCTCTCTCACGTGGTATAGAACAGAACATACAATTAAGCCGAGTCTTGTTCTTCCTTTGCTACCGCACTGCCGGTCATTCCTAAATCATTTAAACGGAAGAAGCATAATAGGTTTGGGTTAGGAATAAATAGCGCAAGACTGATGACAGACAAGAAGAGGGTGTCGAATCCATATTACCAGAGCATGAACTAGTACTGGCGGATCAGTATGCTGCGGTGGTATACCTTTTCCTTTCAGAACATCGCCTTTGTTTTTCTCTGATTCGCCGTTGTTCCTGTCCTCTGTTTGCTTCAACGGAAAAACCTTAAGGTTGAAGAAGGCCTCAGGAAAGAAAGAAACGAAAGAAAGAAGAAAGAAAGGAAATTTTATCAAAGTGATGTTTAATACGCTTGCAGTAACCTTCTTCTACTCAAATTATACGGTCTGCCTCTATCTCTCCTCTCTCTCTCGCTCACGTGGTATAGAATAGAACATACAGTTAAGTTGAGTCATGTTCATCCTTTGCTACCGCACTGTCGGTCATTCCTAAAACATTTAAGCGAAAGAAGCATAATAGGTTTGGGTTAGGAATAAATAGGGCAAGGCTGATGACAGAAAATAAGAGGGTGTAGAATCCATATTACCAGAGCATGAACTAGTACTGGCGGATCAGTATGCTGCAGTGGTATACCTTTTACTTTCAGAACCTCGCCTTTGTTTTTCTTTGATTTGCCGTTGTTCATGTCCTCTGTTTGCTTTAACGGAAAAACCTTAAGGTTGAAGAAGGCCTCAAGAAAGAAAGAAAGGAAAGAAAAAAGAAAGAAAGGAAATTTTATCAAGGTGATGTTTAATACGCTTGCAGTAACCTTCTTCTACTCAGATTATACGGTCTGTCTCTCTCTCTCCTCTCTCTCGCTCACGTGGTATAGAACAGAACATACAGTTAAGCCGAGTCCTGTTCTTCCTTTGCTACCGCATTGTCGGTCATTCCTAAATCATTTAAGCTGAAGAAGCATAATGGGTTTGGGTTAGGAATAAATAGCGCAAGATTGATGACAGACAAGAAGATGGTGTAGAATCCATATTACCAGAGCATGACTAGTACTGGCGGATCAGTATACTGCTGGTATACCTTTTTCTTTCAGAATCTCGCCTTTTGTTTTTCTCTGATTAGCCGTTGTTTCTGTCTTCTGTTTGCTTCAACGGAAAAACGTTAAGTTTGAAGAAGGCCTCAGGAAAGAAAGAAGAAAGAAAAGAAAGAACGAAGAAAGAAAAGAAATTTTATCAAGGTGATGTTTAATACGTTTGCAGTAACCTTCTTCTACTCAGATTATACAGTCTGCCTCTTTCTCTCCTCTCTGTCTCTCTCTCACGTGGTATAGAACAGAACATACAATTAAGCCGAGTCTTGTTCTTCCTTTGCTACCGCACTGCCGGTCATTCCTAAATCATTTAAGCGGAAGAAGCATAATAGATTTGGGTTAGGAATAAAAAGCGCAAGACTGATGACAGACAAGAAGAGGGTGTCGAATCCATATTAGCAGAGCATGAACTAGTACTACGGATCAGTATGCTGCGGTGGTATACCTTTTCCTTTCAGAACCTCACCTTTTTTTTTCTCTGATTCGCCGTTGTTCCTATCCACTGTTTGCTTCAACGGAAAAACCTTAAGCTTGTAGAAGGTCTCAAGAAAGAAAGAAGAAAGAAAGGAAAGAAAGGAAATTTTATCTAGGTGATGTTTAATACGCTTGCAGTAACCTTCTTCTACTTAGATTATACGGTCTACCTCTCTCTCTCCTCTCTCTCTCTCACGTGGTATAGAACAGAACATACAGTTAAGTCGAGTCTTTTTCTTCCTTTGCTACCGCACTGCCGCTCATTCCTAAATCATTTAAACGGAAAAAGCATAATATGTTTGGGTTAGGAATAAATAGCGCAAGGCTGATGACAGATAAGAAAAGGGTGTCGAATCCATATTACCAGAGCATGAACTAGTACTGGCGTATCAGTATGCAGCGGTGGTATACCTTTTTCTTTCAGAACCTCGCCTTTTATTTTTCTCTGATTCGCCTTTGTTCCTGTCCTCTGTTTTTCTTCAACGGAAAAACCTTAAGCTTGTAGAAGGCCTTAGGAAAGAAAGAAGAAAGAAAGGAAAGAAAGGAAATTTTAACAAGGTGATGTTTAATACGCTTGCAGTAACCTTCTTCTATTTACATTATACGGTCTGCCTCTCTCTCTCCTCCCTCTCTCTCACGTGGTATAGAACAGAACGTATAGTTAAGCCGAGTCCTGTTCTTCCTTTGCTACCGCACTGCAGGTCATTCCTAAATCATTTAAGCAGAAGAAGCATAATAGGTTTGAATTAGGAATAAATAGCGCAAAGCTAATGACAAACAAGAAGAGGGTCCATATTACCAGAGCATGAACTAGTACTGGCGGATCAGTATGCTGCAGTGGTATACCTTTTACTTTCAGAACCTCGCCTTTGTATTTCTTTGATTAGCCGTTGTTCCTGTCCTCTGTTTGCTTTAACGGAAAAACCTTAAGGTTGAAGAAGGCCTCAAGAAAAAAAGAAAGGAAAGAAAAAAGAAAGAAAGGAAATTTTATCAAGGTGATGTTTAATACGCTTGCAGTAACCTTCTTCTACTCAGATTATACGGTCTGCCTCTCTCTCTCCTCTCTCTCTCACGTGGTATAGAACATAACATACAGTTAAGCCGAGTCCTTTTCTTCCTTTGCTACCGCACTGCCGGTCATTCCTAAATCATTTAAGCGGAAGAAGCATAATAGGTTTGCGTTAGGAATAAATATCGTAAGGCTGATGATAGATAAGAAGAGGGTGTAGAAACCATATTACCAGATCATGAACTAGTACTGGCGGATTAGTGTGCCGCGGTGGTATACCTTTTTCTTTCAGACCCTCGCCTCTAGTTTTTCTCTGATTCACCGTTGTTCCAGTCCTCTGTTTGCTTCATCGGAAAAACCTTAAGCTTGAAAAAGGCCTCAGGAAAGAAAGACGAAAGAAAGGAAAGAAAGAAGAAAGAAAGAAAATTTTATCAAGGTGATGTTTAGTACGCTTGCAGTAACCTTCTTCTACTCAGATTATACGGTATGCCTCTCTCTCTTCTCTCTCTCTCCTCTCTCTCTCTCTCTCTCACGTGGTATAGAACAGAACATATAGTTAATCCGAGTCATGTTCTTCCTTTGCTACCGCACTGCCGGTCATTCCTAAATCACTTAAGCGGAAGAAGCATAACAGGTTTGGGTTAGGAATAAATAGTGCAAGACTGATGACAGACTAAAAGAGGGTGTAGAATCCATATTACCAGAGCGTGAACTAGTACTTGCAGTTCAGCATGCCACGGTGGTATACCTTTTTCTTTCAGAACCTCGCCTTTTGTTTTTCTCTAATTCGTCGTTGTTCCTGTCCTCTGTTTACTTCAACAGAAAAACCGTATGGTTGAAGAAGGCCTCAGGAAAGTTAAAAAGGAAAGAAAGAAGAAAGAAAGGAAATATTATCAAGGTGATGTTTAATACGCTTGCAGTAACCTTCTTCTACTCAGATTATACGGTCTGCCTCTCTCTCTCCTCTCTCTCTCTCACGTGGTATAGAACAGAACATATAGTTAAGCCGAGTCCTTTTCTTCCTTTGCTACCGCACTGCCGCTCATTCCTAAATTATTTAAACGGAAAAAACATAATATGTTTGGCTTAGGAATAAATAGCGCAAGGCTGATGACAGACAAGAAAAGGGTGTCGAATCCATATTACCAGAGCATGAACTAGTACTGGCGGATCAGTATGCAGCGGTGGTATACCTTTTTCTTTCAAAACCTCGCCTTTTATTTTTCTCTGATTCGCCGTTGTTCCTGTCCTCTATTTGCTTCAACGGAAAAACCTTAAGCTTGTAGAAGGCCTCAGGAAAGAAAGAAGAAAGAAAGGAAAGAAAGGAAAATTTATTAAGGTGATGTTTAATACGCTTGCAGTAACCTTCTTCTACTCAGATTATATGGTCTGTCTCTCTCTCTCCTCTCTCTCTCACGTGGTATAGAACAAAACATACATATAAGCCGAGTCTTGTTCTTCATTTGCTACCGCACAACCGGTCATTCCTAAATCATTTAAGCGGAAGAAGCATAATAGGTTTAGGTTAGGAATAAAGAGCGCAAGGCTGAGGACAGACAAGAAAAGGGTGTAGAATCCATATTACCAGAGCATGAACTAGTACTGGTGGTTCAGTATGCTACGGTGGTATACCTTTTTCTTTCAGAACCTCGCCTTTTGTTTTTCTCTGATTCCAGTTGTTCATGTCCTCTGTTTGCTTCAAAGAAAACACCTTAAGGTTGAAGAAGGCCCCAGGAAAGAAACAAGAAAAGAAAGAATAAAGAAAGGAAATTTTATGAAAGTGATGTTTAATACGCTTGCAGTAACCTTTTTCTATTAAGATTATACGGTCTGCCTCTCTCTCCTCTCTCTCTCTCACGTGGTATAGAACAGAACATACAGTTAAGCCGAGTCTTTTTCTTCCTTTGTTACCGCACTGCCAGTCATTCCTAAATCATTTAAAGGGAAAAAGTATAATAGGTTTGGGTTAGGAATAAATAGCGCAAGGCTGATGACTGACAAGAAGAGGGTGTCGAATCCATATTACTAGAGCATGAACTAGTACTGGCGGTTCAGTATGCTGCGGTGGTATACACCTTTGATTTTTCTTTGATTCGCCGTTGTTCATGTCCTCTGTTTGCTTCAACGGAAAAATCTTAAGCTTGTAGAAGGCCTCAGGAAAGAAAGAAGAAAGAAATTAAAGAAAGGAAATTTTATTAAGGTGATGTTTAATACGCTTGCAGTAACCTGCTTCTACTCAGATTATACGGTCTGCCTCTCTCTCTCCTCTCTCTCACGTGGTATAGAACAGAACATACAGTTAAGCCGAGTCTTGTTACCGCACTGCAGGTCATTTCTAAATCGTTTAACCGGAAGAAGCATAATAGGTTTGGGTTAGGAATAAATAGCCAAAGGCTGATGACAGATAAGAAGAGGGTGTAGAATCCATATTACCAGAGCATGAACTAGTAGTGGCGGTTCGGTATGCCATGGTGGTATACCTTTTTCTTTCAGAACCTCGCCTTTTGTTTTTCTTTGATTCGCCATTGTTCATGTCCTTTGTTTGCTTCAACGGAAAAACCTTAAGGTTGAAGAAGGCCCCAGGAAAGAAAGAAGAAAAGAAAGAATAAAGAAAGGAAATTTTATGAAGGTGATGTTTAATACGCTTGTAGTAACCTTCTTCTACTCAGATTATACGGTCTTCCTCTCTCTCTCTCCTTTCTCTCTCTCACGAAAACATAACATATAGTTAAGCCGAGTCCTGTTCTTCCTTTGCTACCGCACTGCCGGTCATTCCTAAATGATTTAAGCGAAAGAATCATAATAGGTTTGGGTTAGGAATAAATAGCGCAAGGCTGATGACAGACAAGAAGAGGGTGTAGAATCAATATTACGAGAGCATTAACTATTACTGGCAGATCAGTATGCCGCGGTCGTATACCTTTTTCTTTCAGAACTTCACCTTTTGTTTTTCTCTGATTCGCCGTTGTTCCTGTCCTCTGTTTGCTTCAACGGAAAAACCTTAAGGTTGAAGAAGGCCTCAGGAAAGAAAGAAGAAAGAAAGGAAAGAAAGAAGAAAGAAAGGAAATTTTATCAAGGTGATATTTAATACGCTTGCGGTAACCTTCTTCTACTCAAATTATACGGTCTGCCTCTCTCTCTCTCCTCTCTTTCTCTCACGTGGTATAGAACAAAACATATAGTTAAACCGAGTCCCGTTCTTCCTTTGCTACCGCACTGCAAGTCATTCCTAAATCATTTAAGCGAAAGAATCATAATAGGTTTGGGTTAGGAATAAATAGCGTAAGGCTGATGACATACAAGAAGAGGGCGTAGAATCCATGTTACCAGAGCATGAACTAGTACTGGCGGATCAGTATGCCGCGGTGGTATACCTTTTTCTTTCAGAACCTCGCCTTTTGTTTTTCTCTGATTCGCCGTTGTTCCTGTCCTCTGTTTGCTTCAACGGAAAAACCTTAAGGTTGATGAAGGCCTCGAGAAAGAAAGAACAAAGAAAGGAAAGAAAGAAGAAAGAAAGGAATTTTTATCATGGTGATGTTTAATACGCTTGCAGTAACCTTCTTCTACTCAGATTATACGGTCTGCCTCTCTCTCTCTCCTCTCTCTCTCTCTTCTCTCTCACGTGATATAGAATAGAATATACAGTTAAGCCGAGTCTTGTTCTTCCTTTGCTACCGCACTGCCGGTCAGTCCTAAATCATTTAAGCGGAAGAAACATAATAGGTTTGGGTTAGGAATAAATAGCGCAAGGCTGATGACAGAGAATAAGAGGGTGTAGAATCCATATTACCAGAGCATGAACTAGTAATGTCGGATGAGTATGCCGCGGTGGTATACCTTTTTCTTTCAAAACCTCGCCTTTTGTTTTTCTCTTATTCGTCGTTGTTCCTGTCCTCTGTTTGCTTCAACGGACAAATCTTAAGGTTGAAGAAGGCCTCAGGAAAGAAAAAAGAAAGAATGGAAAGAAAGAAGAAATAAAGGAAATTTTATCAATGTGGAATTTAATACGCTTGCAGTAACCTTCTTCTACTTAGATTATACAGTCTGCCTCTCTCTCTTCTCTCTCTCTCTTTCACGTGGTATAAAACAGAACATACAGTTAAGTCGAGTCCTGTTCTTCCTTTGCTACCGCACTGCCGGTCATTCCTAAATCATTTAAGCGGAAGAAGCATAATAGTTTTGGGTTAGAAATAAATAGTGCAATGCTGATGACAGACAAGAAGAAGGTGTAGACTCCATATTACCAGAGCATGAACTAGTACTGGCGGATCAGTATGCCGTTGTGATATACCTTTTTCTTTTAGAACCTAGCCTTTATTTTTTCTCTGATTCGCCGTTGTTCCTGTCCTCTGTTTGCTTCAACGGAAAAACCTTAAGGTTGAAGAAGGCCTCAGGAAAGAAAGAAGAAAGAAAGAAGAAAGAAAGGAAATTTTATCAAGGTGATGTTTAATACGCTTGCAGTAACCTTCTTCTACTTAGATTATATGGTATGTCTCTCTCTCTCCTCTCTATCTCTTCTCTCTCACATGGTATAGAACAGAACATACAGTTAACCCGAGTCATGTTATTCCTTTGCTACCGCACTGCCGGTCATTCCTAAATCATTTAAACGAAGAAGCATAATAGGTTTGTGTTACTCTTGTGGATGATCATTTGTCGACTGCTTGACATTTTACTTTTTGGAATGAGTAGCAATCCATGTATGATTCTTGGAATTGTCTCTTTGTATACTACAAATCATATCAATGTTTTTTCTTGAATTCTTTGGTACTTTCACATATTCCTGTTTGCTTAAAGGATAGGGCGTATTTGATTTTATGATTCAAAGTTATTGCCAGAACCATTTTGATGTTTGTTCGTATGTGGTAAAGTGGAGAAAAAACCCCACACCACCTTTTCTGTGCCGAAATCTGTCTCCAATCCGTAAAAAAAATCATTCGAATTCGAATTTAGGTAAATATAATTTCAATACCCACAAGTTTGGCTTATGTACAGACTTTTTATTTTTATAAGCTGATACTTGAAAAAATTACAAAAATACCCTTATTATATTTATTACCTAATACCTTAGGTTAAACCTTGTCTTCTCAACCCCTTTGTGTTTTGTGTTTCTCTTCTGTAGCCTGTTTACTCTTCCCTCTCTTCCTCCTGCGCTACAGATCGACCGGATCGAACGACGGCCGCCCGCCCGATCTCCCTCCTGCTCGACCAACCGCCTCTCTGTTCTTCCTCCAGATCGACCGACCGCCTCTATCTCCCTCCTGCGCGACCGACGGCCACCTGCTCGACCGACCCGCTCCCCCTGCTGTAATGATTTGTAATTTTTGAAGCATACTGAATGTGATTTGTGAGTTTTTATTATGGGGAGATGGGTTGGGGTAATAAAACCAGTTAGCCGTGTGGACGGATTCGAGTACGGGTGCCCATCCCTAGTTGTATCTTCTATATGAGGAAGTCAATTAACATGCTGCAATTTCTCTTTGTTCAATCCGCAGGATAAAGACTTGGAATGATGGCTGGCTTTTTAGGTTTTAACAATCTTGCTCCAAAGACCAAGAATGCGGTTATTGCAGGGGGCTTGTCGGCCTTTGTCTTTGGGGTTTACTTCTACACCATGAGAGCTGTTGGGGGCACAGACGAGCTTCAGGTGGCCATTGACAAGTTTGAAGGGCAAAAGCAACCTGAGACTGATTCCAAGTTACCATCTAAGGCTTGACTAATGAATTGTAGGAGGCGCCTGACAAAAGGCTTTTGTTGTTTCATATGGAATGGAGAATTTTCTTTTCTGTTGGATTCCCATAGAGAGGCGACCGTGTTGCTTAGAACGGGACATATTTCTTTCTATTTCTGAATTGTACCTCAACTGGTCTTTGATAGCTCTTTACAGATAAGCTTAAATAAAAGTCATGATGATTCCTCAGATCTTGGACAAGCTTTGTAGTTCTGATATACAAATCATTGAGGTTCATACATTTATCTACTAAGAAGAAGAAAAACAACGAATGTCAGGCTGAGCTTCAACTTCTCAATGTCTCAAATCCAAAACTTTGCTTTCAATGAAATGATAAGAGTCAGAGGCGAGTTCAATCTTTGATCAATAGCACATTCTTCAATTTCGTAACGAGATGAGGCAGCATCTTCACACTATCATCAACAGTTTGGTTCACACAACGCTCTAAACCATTTACGGCTTCGTTTCTGCCCTTCTCTAACTTAGCAGCCTCGAATTTGTCTTGACAAACCACGAGAGATCTATTCAACCTTTCCTGCATGGATCAAGTGGGAAAAATACTCAAGGGCGGCTCGAAAGTTTACAGATTGGAACTGAGAAAGGTCAGAATCTCATCATACACAATGTTAGTTATGTACTCATAAATATGGTCTTGGACATTCAACTCTTAGACCTAGTTTTTGGATTTAGATAAGCCCAATTTCATATTTGACAGTAACTAAAGAATGGGACCAAACTACCCGAGACCTGAGAACTCTACCACCAAAAAGGATTTCATATCCCGACCATCATCTTGTATCATATCCCTACCAAACTACTCTGAGATGAACATAGTCAGGGCCAGTTAAAGATATCCAAACATACTGTATCATATCCCTACCATCATCTAGCACTGCATGGCATCAGATTTTCAACCAAATATGCATAAATTAATTGCAAAGGGGACAACAACACATAATAGCAGAGCAATTCAAAGCTGACGAGACTCTGCAAGAGTGGATAAAGGAACTCACTTGAAACAGTGACATCTCATTCTCAAACTGATTCTGAGCATTTGTGACCGGAATACTACAATTCTCGGCGCATCGGCTTATCTCCCCATTAGTTCTTTTCCTGTCGAAACACTCATACGCACATTTGAAGTATGCTCGCTGCGCAATACCCATAATTTCAAAGTTATGTTTTCTTAAAAATGGAAATAACTTCAGATTTAGCAACCCATTATCAAATTCGACACTGAAGAAGGTAAATTTTTTCATTTTCAGCCATATACACCTAAAAAGTTCCATCTTTTAACTGAAAGAGGGACAAGAATCGAACTTGAAGGGTGAAATTGATGTGGTCTTGCACCGGAGAGAGATTAGACTGCGCTGCGGAACTAACTTCGTTAACTTTCCTTCTGATTCTCTCTCTGACCATCTGCTCCGCCGACGCATCCGCTGTGGGATCCATTTTCCGACCTCCGACTTTGCCTTTTGTTTTTTTTTTCTCTTCTTATGTTCTGTTCTGAATTCAGGGTAGACCGCATTCCATGGGGCAACCTCCATATTTTTATTAAGGGCCCGGCCCAATAAAACTGGTTTTGTGAGGTAAGTCTTAATTTACAGATTCAAGAAATTAGGGTTTAGGGATTGTGTGTATATAAATACATGTAAAGGCGTCGACTTTCGTCTTCACTTATGATCTGAAGGTGCGGTAGAATCGTGGGTTTCTAGGGTGTAGAGCTAAGTATGTTGCATAAGAACTGGGTTATGTATTTAGTCTTAAAGTCTTAGTTTTCATCATCATCATCATAGAAAGCCAATTTGCAGAGCTAAAACGTCAAGAAAAAATGGCGTGATTTGCATTGAAGGTTGGCAAAAACAACGTGCAGTTCTCCGTGCCTATCATCTTCTCTCTCGTAATGATCATGGCCTCGAACAAACTGCTACATCTCTCTTCTCCAATTTCTCTTCTTTTCCCTTTTTTCCATCTTTTTATGATTTGCATCGACTTAACGTTAGAGTCTGAACATAAAACATAGCTCGAACAGAACGATGACTGTTATGGAGAGACGGGTCTGTGTAACTCTGAAAGTACATACATCTATGTATATATCATATATCACAGTAGATCTATATGTTTTTTGATTGAAATGGGTTAGACCCAGATTCGAATCTTAAATCTCGAGTGTGTATTTGCAGTAGTTGGAATCAGAACACGAGGTAGAGGTATCCATATATTGAGAGTTGTCTTGTAGTCAGTGGGTTTGTGTATGGACATTGTTCTTGTAGTGTAACCAAAGATTTTGAGAAGGAATCAAAGCTGTTTGTTTGGGCATACTTTAAATGGATATGAACTTAAAATAATTCCTTTATCCATCAAAATTGCCAATGTCATGCTTGCCTACAATGAGACAGAACTACTGAAACAAAACTAGGGCAACCTGGTTAACATCACACGCAAGAACAGAAGACAACTGAATAACTCAAAGAAGAGATTACTTCTTCAGCTGCCTCTCAACTTCATAATCATACCCACTACAACAGAAAACAAACTGTGTCTACACCGATTGCATGAGCAGACACAGCTAAAACCCCGACGCACAGTACCATATTGAACCTTGAAGAGCTTTAAGCGGAACAACTGTGGGGTTTTACTTGTTTGGTTTGGTCTTATAGCTGCACTTCCCTGTCATATATCCAACTGAATGGGATCTTGGATCCTTTCTTGGCTCGTGCTTGAGCCCTTTCTTCCAATCTCCTGATTCTTGGAGGCAATCCACAGACGTAGTCTTGCGCTTTGCGCCCCTCGGCCGAAAGCCCTGTTAGATTCTCAACCTTCCACCTGCCTACCAAGAACTCCAGTATGTCGGCATAGTCTTTGGCCGTGTAGACCTCGAGCCTTTGAGCAACAGCAGAGAAGTGGTCAAAGAGGTTATCATCGCGGCCATCATACATCAGGTGGGCTGGCATTGAGATTTTCTTTTTCATCATGTCTGCAAATGCTGTGACGGTACCATCAGGATCAATCTCAAAGAGTTTCTCAACAATCTTGGTGTAAGCAGTTTCATGACGTTTCTCATCTGCTGCAATGGTGCCACATATTTGTGCCAATTTGAGGTCTCCATGCTCTTTAGCCTGGCGGGCTGTGTTTCCATGGGAGATGAAGGTAGCTCTTTCTTGAAATGAAGTGTAGATGAAGCCAAGGTAGGGGCTGTTTTCTGTCCGAGGATCCTACAAAAGCAACACATCGTGGACAACAAATTGTAAGAAAGATGGAAGTAAACTAAGAACAAAAGTGAGTGATACTAAATGTAAGAAGCGTCCTCACCATTCCAGATCCAATCAGGTACTGAATTGTCTTCTCAATTTGCCTCATGTCAACTCTCCCAGACAAGTAGAGGTACTTATTGAGAAGATCCCCATGCCTGTTCTCTTCAGCAGTCCACGCCCTTGTCCAGATGGCCCAGGGAGTAGGGCTAGCTCCTGTTTCATCCCTTACTCCGTCCAAAGTGTTCAACATAGTTTGATAAGTGGGAAGCGCTTCTTCTGTGATCATGTCTCCAACCAAAACAACAAAGTAGTCGTCTGGTATTTCCTTTGCTCTCTCTCTTAGTTCTCTCACCTCTTCTTCAAACCCTTCAGAGGCAGGGTCTGGCAGAAAATCCTGGGGTTGCCAAGATTTCTCAACCGGCTTAAGGTGAACCAGAAGGTTCTGTTCAGCCCAAGTCTCCATAGATTTAAAGATTTCAATCTTTTGGGGTGGCATGGAGTGGGTGACTTGAACGTGCACTTCCCTTGGTGGCGTAAATGGCTTCTTGATACTCTCAACTTCCCTGCATTAAGCAAACAATCATCGGCATGTACTGATCAGACAACAATGGGACAAAATTGCAAATGTCTTTGAATAAGAGATGAAAATTATATGATATGTAGACACGATCCATGCATGCATGGACAGAAGATGTCTATTCAAGAAAGCCTCTGCGTTAAAGCTCAAAACCAATGGCCATCAAGAAGAAAACGAAAAAGAAAGTAATAGACAGTTCAAGAATCTTTCATGAACAGACAAAAGCATTTAATCATATGATGCTGAAAATGGTGCCACAAACGAATAGGCTTTTGACCATTAAATGTAACCTATGGACTTGACCAAAAATAAATAAATAAAATTTACAACAACAAATTATAAATTTGTAAAAGGCTTAGCAGCTATCAGATCCTCTGTAATGGGTAGAATTGTTATAGAGAATCCCGGAAAGAATGTCAGAAAAGTTGAGATTTTGACGAAGCTAGTTTCATAGCATTTCTTTGATATGAGCATACAAAATAAAGACGATAAGAGGAAAAACAGAGGATGTAATAAATGACAAGTGAACGAACATTGAATTTTTTCTAATTTTCTTTTGTTTTCCTTAAAAAACAGTTCAATCGATCTGAAAACAGTAAAAGTAAAGAACACTTTGAGTGTCAGAACGAAATGGATGAACGTAGAATATTCCGATGAGTGATATTGATAATTAAAAAACACGATAGCTGTCAGTCACATTCAATCAGAACATGAAAAAATAAAGAAGAAAGACACCAAACCACTACGATCACTACAAAACCCAGGAAGCGAATCCATCAGAGTCTCATTCGAGATGCAGGAAATGTAAGTTCAGAAATGGAAACCATACTGAAAACCCAGATCCAAAAATCGAAAAAACAAGAACGACCCGGGACGCAAGATGAGCCAAATCTGTACGAACAGAGGGATGGGACTGACTTGGGGCCGGAGCTGAGAAGCGGAGAAGAGGAAGCAAGGCAGAGGAAGCTGGGAGATCTGAAGCTGGCCATTGGCGGAAGAGCCGAGGAAGGGAATTTGTAGGGTTGAGGGAAGAAAGGGTTAAGCTTCAGAGCCATTTTAGGCGCTTCGTCTTCTTCGTGGTGTTCGGCTTTTTAGAGGTTCAGTTTCCTCCACAGAAAGAGAGTGCCGTCTTTAAATACAGCGGAGAGTGTATGAGAGAGAAACGAAATCGGAATAAAGGGGAAACACCAAATGTCAATTAACGTAACATTTTGGAAAACGTATTTTATTTTTTTTAAATTTGAATACCTTCGAAACCATCGAATTTGCATAATATTTTTGAAAATTTATGAAATTTTATTTTATATCGTTTTTACATCAGTATATTTTACTAAGATTTTCGTCGAATTTATATGATAGTACCACAGAAAATTTGAAATACTTCTTGATATAATAATAATACAAATAATTAAATACATTTGTTTAAAAAATGCACCTCGAGATTCTTCAAACTCGCGGCATTGTCACGATATTGGCTTTTATTTTTTGGGATGATAGGTAATTTGATTATTAGTACTCTAAAAATAATCAATGACTTCGATAATAATCAAAGTGATTATATTTGGCACATTATGAATCATCTATCTTAAAAAAATTAAGTCTACATTTTTAAAGTTGATTCCTGAAATTTAAGAAATAAATATTTATGTGAAAATGTCAAATAATACTGTAAATTGAATTTGCGTGAAAATGTCAAATAAGATAAGAGAACTTTCTTCTAATAAAATATGAAATAATACAAAACATCTTAAAGCTGGTGTACTTCCGATTTGGAAAAGTTCTAAGCTTTGTGTATTGATTTGAAATATGTAATAAGAAGAAATAAAACACGTCCATCCAACATTTGTTAAAATATAAATAATCTATTTATAAATATGATCATACAATTATGAATTATTTAACTTTATTTTAAATTATGTCAAAAATCATACATGATCGATGCTATCACAACAAGAAAAACAGGTTTTAGGAACCGAAAAATCGGTTCCCAATCCGTCCCTAAATCAGTTTAGAGACGGATTAGAGACGACCAATGGTAGTATCCAATCGCGTGATTCCAATTTTTTTCAGTCTCCAATCCGTTCCTAATTAGGGACGGAAATTTTAGTCCCCAATCCGTCCCTAATTAGGGACCGGAAAAGTAGTCCACAATCGGTCCCTGGATTTGGAAACGGACAACAATCCGTTTCCAATTTTTTTTTAAATAAAAAAAATTAAAATTTTTAAATTTAATCGACTGGAACGAAGTGACCGGCGACGACCCCAAGCCAGTTCCACCACCGAAAAATGTATCGTTACCCGCCGTGAGGATCTCCTGGTGATGGTTCGACAAATAAGCCGACGTATCAAGCGTCGGAAGCCCCGATCGGTCAGACGGTAACCGGTTCGCGAGCCTATGAGGCTCTGGCTTCAATCGGAACGAAAATATCGTGAGATGAACCGATGTACTTGGCACCGGTGACCTGCTGCACCATCTGCCGGAAATCCGCCGGATCCGCTGTTATAAACGTCGTTTGAGATTTCCTTGAAGCTCGAGCTCGCCTCTTCGGAGGTTTACCACCGGGATCACTGTTGCGCTTCCTTTTCGTTCCTGGTGTTTTCGGATCAGAACCTCCGAAGAGAGTAATCGTCGGCGCCATAACCGGAGAAGGCGAAGACTCAGAGATCGCGGAGGAATCGGGGAAGGGGGACGGAGAGAGAGGATCGGAGAGGAGAAACGTGTTGTGCTGAGTGGTGGAGATAGATTTGTGAAGTGCTCTGGTGAGTATATCGCTGTCGTGAGAGAAGGCCGACTCCAGAAGCAACCAATTGGAGACGGGCGTATAATTTTCGTCTCCAATTGGAGACGGTCGAATAATTTCCGTCTCCAATTGGAGACGGCAGAAGTCGGTTCCCAATTGGAGACGGCAGAAGTCGGTTCCCAATTGGAGACGGGCGTATAATTTCCGTCTCCAATTGGAAACGGTCGAATAATTTCCGTCTCCAATTGGAGACGGCAGAAGTCGGTTCCCAATTGGAGACGCCAGAAGTCGGTTCCCAATTGGAGACGGCAGAAGTCGGTTCCCAATCGACTTCTCGTATATATGTGGATCGTTATAAAAAAAAAATTAAATCGGGACGATAGATCGAGACGTTTTAACATGAGAAAATAGAAACAATCATTAAAAAGTATATGAAAACAATTCGTAAACGTTTTAACATGATTCATCATCAGAGTCACACAATTGTTCCGTCGAATCTTCTGTATCTGATTCAAATTCTACATCTTCTATATATTCATGAATATCATCTCCATTTCTTTCGAGCTCCTCCATTTCACCATGCGTAAGTTCTTCAACGCGTACATCGTCAATAGCAATAATCTCGGTCATTTGTTGTTGTTTACTCTTGTTCCGCGACCGAGGAGTTTGGAGACGGATGGTCTGCCGTGTCTAATCGGTTCCCATTTAGAAACGGATTAGACACGACTCTTCGGTACCCAAATTTGGGGACGGATTAGTGACGGATTTCATCTTTCGTCCCTAATCCGTGTCTAATCCGTTTCTAAATTTAGGGACGGAAATGTCGGTTCCTAAATTCCGTCCCTAATTTCCAATTTTCTAGTAGTGTATCTGAATATTATGATAATAGATTTTTAATTGTGATATGATTGTTATAAAATTGAATTTGTGTGTGAGATGAATGATATATTAAATTTCACATCGTTTAAAACATAAATAATGAAATTATATACAAGTTGGTAAATCTGAATTTAGTTATATATAAACTCACATGAAAAAGCGAAAGAAAAAATATAATAACATTTCTACGGTCTACATAGTCTGAACATGTTGCGAGCTTGATTAGATATCTCGGTCACATCTAAAATATGTGAGTTGCAGCCAAAATGATCAAATACGAATGGTATTTGTTTGTACTTTTAGTTCAACTTGTTTTCACCAATTTGGTTATGCTAGATATACATTATGAAATTAATATATATGATATATGAGTAATTTGAAAAGTATACGATACATCTCAATGAAAAATGTAGGTATAACATGTCTCAATAGAAACCATTTTAGTTTAATGTATAGGAAAGTTTATCAAAAGCATTTAAATTGTGTTGTTTAAAAAAGGATTGTTTAATCATTATAAATACCAATTGCTCTTCATTTCGCTTGCAATGACGAGGGAAAAATTCTAGAGAATGACCAAAGACCACATTAGAAATATTTATGGAATTTTGAAGTGTATATCGAAGGTGTTCATCTATGCACAAAAGAAATACCAAGAAAAATATTTAAAAGGGTGTGTTGATTGGTTGTTTATCGGTGATTATTGATGAGGGCGAGAAAATTGAGAGTCTAAGTTACTAAGAGAATATGGATTTTGGAAAACACAAGTGAGATTAAGAAAATGGGTTTGAAAATCACAGCTAAGTATTCCAATTGTATTTGGATACTTGTGAGGTGCATTTGCAAAGAATCTAACTATTAATCTTGTAAGTTTTATATTTGTTATAGTGGATTTCTAAATTCCAATATCGACAAGACGTAGAATTGTTACATAAATGATCTAAACCCATTAATGTTTTTGTATTGACTTTACTTATAATCATTGGTTGTTTATTTTTTTTATCAAACTATTTCTTATTTGAAATCGAGCGGTTTGTCGACAGACAATGATTCAATCATTGACACACCAATAGGTTCATTATATTATTTTTTCAATGTGTAGTCTTAATTTTATTTAACATTCCAAATTTTCAAATTTAGACTATTATTTCTCCATGAGATTGTTCTTTAAATGACATCACCTTAAATAATCCATGTCATTGTTGGATCAATTTTTTACCTTAATAAGTTAAAATATCCTCACAAAGAGACAACTCCGACTAAAAAACCTTAACTTGTGTTGGAGGTAAATGAATTATGTTAAAAATTAACTTAGTGAAACCGTGGTGTAAGGTGTAAGGTTCTCTTTACGAGGACGAGACCACAAATGCTATACAAAACCTAAAATAATTGATCATGAGAGTAAAAGCGAAAAACTTTAATTTTTTTTCACTCAAATAAATTAAGAGCTTAAACATCGAACATTATCTCAACCCGGATAAACCTTTTTGTTCTCCACTTATCAACCAAACATATGCTAGAAATACCCGCGTATGTGTTTAAACATACATCGAACGCGATACAAATAACAATCGAACATCAGAGAGAAATGAAAAAATCCAAGATTTTGTGATGCCATTTACACTCATGTAATTGGGGTGTGTTTCAAACTCTGAGACAACCTTGAACAGAAAACAAATTAGAAGAGCAATAACTACCTACCCAGAAGGGAACAGAAAGACATGCAAATCATTTGCAATAACACAATGAATTACTATAAGAAGATTATGTTAGAAAATAGATTTACGAAACCAAGTTGCATCGTAGAGAACCACTGCCTTAAAAGCCATGCATTTTTACCTTGGTTCTATAAGTACTTCAAAAAAAACTCAAATTTACTTTAATATAAGAGGATCCACCTTCACACTCATTTTACAATAACTTCATCATCAAGTTTGTCATAATTACAACCACTCAACAATAAAGTTATGAAGTTATTAAACCTTTTAGACTTTTATATCATCATCCATGAAATCCTTAAAAAAAACTGCTAAACTTCTAGTCTACAAAATAAGTCTTTCGGACTTACTCCTCAAACATTCATTAAGTCTTTTATAAAACCACTTAACAACTACAGTTATAGAATAAATTTTTCCGACTTACATGTAAATCATCCATCAAATCTCTTATGGAATTACCAAACAACTAGAATTATAGATTTAAACCCACAAAATAGGAATGGATTGATATACTCAACACAATTTAAATTAGAGGTTTAAGTCACATTCCTTTAAAAGATTCTTGAATCATTCTTCTCGATAATCTTTTGTTAAAACATTTGCCAATTTTTTTTCGAATCTCACAAGCTGAAAAACAGATCATTAAATCTTTTCAAGAAACAAGAGATTTTTAACTTTCTTCTTTTATCGTTATTAACATAATTCTTTGCAATTTCATTCAATAACAGTTAAGACTAGACACGGGTCGGATACTCGAAAATTAACTCGAACTGTGAACACGGTACCAGAAGCTCGGATACCCGAAAATTAAATGATACCCACGGGTACCCGAACCCGAATTTGACTGGATTTACATCATCACCGTCCTATACTGGAAAACTCCCTCCACTCCTCACACCGATGGCTCTGCTCAATCCCTCCGCTCCTCACGCTGATTTCTTCGCTCAATCCCTCATCGCCGCTGAGCCATGCATCCATCTCTATGCCTTGCCCGAAGTCCATGACCCTCCGCCCCATCAGAGCTCTACACTCGAGCTCTTGAGGCTTACATCGAGCAGTTTGTTCACAAAACCGTGTTCCTCTCCAGCATCATAGAGTCGCATCGCAGATTGGATTCGGTACTCGATTTCTTCTGCAACCCCTTGATCGATGTGATTAACGACAGCAGGGAAGGTGACTACAGGAATGGAAACGGTGGTAGCGACGGTAGGAGCGACGACGACGGTGACGACATAAAGGAAGAGGTCAGAAAACTTGGGAGAGAGAGAGACAGGGGCGTGAGAAGAGAAAAGGAGGCTGTTGGAAAATAAGGAAGAAATAAAATTGTTAACATAATGGTATTTTTGTAAATTTTATAAATATATAAGGATATTTTGGTAATTTTACATATAATCTCAGGTTTTTAGAATGAAAAATCCAAATTTGAATCCACGAATAATGAGATTTTATTATCCGGACTCAAATCCGTAAGTTGGAGTAATTTTTTCGCGGATTCGGAACGAATTTCCCGGGTAATTTGTCGAGTTTTAACGATATCTTATAAGTCACAATGCAATAAGACAGCATGAACAATAGACCCCAACAATAGAATATGGGTTTTCAACCATTCAGCTTCTTGACCAGTCAATTCAAGAGCGATAAACTCACATTCCATAATAGATCAAGCAATACAAGTTTGTTTCGATGATTTTCATAAAACAACTCCTCCACCTAAGATAAACACATATACATTAGTGGAACTCACTTCATCATTATCTGTCACCCAATTTGCATCATAATAAACTTTTAATATTATGAGAAATTTGTTAAAATGTAAGCACAAATTCATAGTCCCTTAAGTTATTTCAATAATCGACGAAGTGTATTCCAATGTTCACTATTTGAATTATGATTATATCTACTTAGTTTACTTACAACATAAATAATGTCTGATCTTGTGCAATTTATGAGATACATAACACTTCTTATAATCTTAGCATATTCTGTTTGTGAAACACTATCACCATTGTTTCTTTCAAGATTCATGCTCGGATCATAAGGAGTTCTTACAGGCAATTCATCAAAGCAATCAAACTTATTAAGAACCTTCTCAACGTAATGTGATTGATACATAGAAAAACTATTTTTTGTTTTATAAATTTTAACACAAAAAATAACATCAGCTTCTCCTAAGTCTTTCATATCAAAATGAGTAATAGAAACATCTTGGTATTAATAATTGCTTCTATGTTTGAACCAAAAATTAACATGTCATCAACATATATGCACATGATCACACAATCAGATCCAAACAATTTTTGAGTGAACACACTACATAGCCATTGTTTACTAAAGTAATATCAAAATTTTTATAGCATTGTTTAGGTATCTGTTTGAGACCATATGGGGTTTTTCAGAGCTTACACACTTTGTTTTCTTGCCCAGCTATGATGAATTCCTCTAGTTGTTCCATGTAAATTTCTTCTTCCATGTCTCCATTGAGAAATATCGTTTTTGCATCCATCTGATGTATTATGAGTCCACGAATAGCTGAAAGTGCAATCAAAGATCTAACGGTAGAGATTTTAGTCACAGAAAAATAAATATCAAAGTAATCGATATCTTTATTTTAATGTATCCTACTACCACCAATCTAGCTTTAAGTTTTTCAATTGACCCATCTGGTCTAGTTTTCCTCTTGAAGATCCATTTACACTTAATGAGTTTACTACTGTCAAATATGGGATGGGCCTAACTAATCCCAAAAGCTAGCTCAAGAGTTTAGGGTTGTCTAACACCATATATACAAGTCCCAAGGTTCATGTCCTAGCCGATGTGGGACAACTTATCATAACACTCCCCCTCACGCCCAGGCTCGATCCTGGAGCGTGGACATCACAATCGGGGGCCCAACATCGGTATATTCAAATCGGGACGAACCGGGCTCTGATACCATGTCAAATATGGGCTGGCCCTAACTAATGACTTGTATATATGGTGTTGGGCAACCCTAAACTCTTGAGCTAGCTTTTGGGATCAGTTAGGCCCAACCCATATTTGACATTGTATCAGAGCCCGGTTCGTCCCGATTTGAATATACCGATGTTGGGCCCCCGATTGTGATGTCCACGCTCCAGGATCGAGCCTGGACGTGAGGGGGAGTGTTATGATAAGTTGTCCCACATCGGCTAGGACATGAACCTTGGGACTTGTATATATGGTGTTGGGCAACCCTAAACTCTTGAGCTAGCTTTTGGGATTAGTTAGGCCCAGCCCATATTTGACAACTACCCTTAGGCAAATCAACCAAATCCCAAGTATGATTCATTATGATTGAATCTAACTCACTTTTAATTGTTTCTTTCCAAAAACTAGAGTCGATAGACTTTAGAGCCTCTTTGTAGGTTTTAGGATCTTCATAAATTAAAAACATCAATACAAATTGTTCATCAATTTTCTGTGAATTATCAACTAGAAACGCATTGACAAAATCAGGACCAAATGTATTTTCAATTATTTTTCTTTTACTCTTTCTAGGTTTGTTCTCATGCATTACCGTAGATGATTTCTTATCCAAACCACTAATTGAAGAAGTAGCTATATCATCCTTATTAAGAGGAAAAATATGTTAAGAAATCCAAAATTTCTAGATTCACATATTGAGTTATCATTCAAACACATGAATCTATATGCATTACTATTTTGAGCATACCCAATAAATGCACAATCAAAAGTCTTATGTCCTATATTTGATTTTCTGAATTCAGGAAATGCAAACAATCACATACTCTCAAATAATTCAGATTCGATTTAAAACCTTTCCATAATTCATAGGGAGTTTTATCTAGTTTGTTGTGAGAAACTTTGTTAAGAATAGCCTTCTCCCACATATTGTCACACATACCAGAACTTAATAACATATCATTCATTATTTCTTTTAATGTGGTTTTTTCGTTCAGCTATGTCATTTTGTTGATGTGTATATGGTGTCGTAGTTTCGTGAATGATACCATTTTTGTTACAAAATTATTCAAGAAATTTCGTACAATATTCATTATCTCTATCACACGTGAGTTTTTTAATCTTTTTTATCTAATTGATTTTCTAGTTCAACTTTATATTTTAAAAACATTTGAGTTGTCTCATCTTTAGACCCTAATAGATAAATTTTCGTACATCTATAAAAGTTATCAATAAATAAAATCAGTTATTTATTCAACGTATTTCTAAAATCAGTTAAGTCAGAATTAATTAATTCAAATATTTCTGTGCTTCTTGAAGTAACTTGTTCAAAACCTTTTTTGACATATTTTGCTTCAACACAAATGACACATTTTGAATATTCATTTTTGTTTGATTTCTATATGAGATGCATATTTTGTAGTCTTTTAATAGAACCATAATTCATGCATCCTAATCTATCATGCCACAAATTAACAGATTCATCAAAATAAGCATAAAAAGAAACAAAAGGAGAAACATTGTTAATGATGCAATTACATCGGTGTTCAGCGTCCGCTCGATATGAAAGATTCAGAGAAAGTCATGTCAGCTGTGGAACTCCGTAAAGACACCACACCAGATGCTCTTCCTCCTTCTGATTCTGCAGTTTTGATGATATAGAGCAGATTCTCTGGAAGCTTCGATGAACCATCCAAGACCCGCTTTACAGTTGACATAGCAGGTCTTACTGCTGCAACTGGATGAGAACACATCACTCCAAGCTTCAGAACCATCTCAAGTTGTTCTCTTTTGTGTTCTTGCGCAGGTCTTTCTTCAACCACCTCTAGGATATCTCCTTTCTCCCAACAACGCTGTATCCAATCCACAAGAACGACCTTCTCAGGCTCTGCTCGTGGTCGTATCAGCCTTCTTCCACAGCTTACTTCAAGCATAAACAACCCAAACGCATACACATCTGTGTATGTCGTGGCTTTTCCTGTTCTCACAAGCTCCGGTGCAATGTACCCGATTGTTCCAGCTACTTTTGATGCCTGAGGATCATATCCCTGATCGTATAACTTTGCCAATCCGAAATCTCCTAGCCTTGCATTCATCTCGTGGTCTATAAGGACATTCCCTGGCTTGATGTCTCGATGAACAATGACATGTACCCATTCGTGGTGTAGGTAGTAGAGAGCGGAGGCGACGTCTTTTATGATCTTGAAACGTTGATCCCAGGTGGGTTGCTCTCGACCCGATCTGTGGTCGAGGAACTTGTCGAGGCTTCCATTGGGCATAAAGTCATAAACTAAGTAGAGTTCACCCTTATGCCGACAATAGCCAAGAAGTGGGACTAAGTTCGGGTGTCTGAGGCGGCCAATGGTTGCAATCTCGGCCAAAAATTCCCTCATTCCTTGACTCGAATCATGAGAAACCCGTTTGACAGCGATTCCTGTGTCATAACCAGGAAGAACACCCTTATAAACTTGACCAAAGCCACCTTTGCCAAGAAGTTGTTTGTCTTTGAAACCCTTTGTGGCTTTACGCAGTTCCTTATAAGCAAACCTATGAGGTCCATACTGCAATTCCCATTCCTCGAGATCCTCTTTGACCTTCTTGTGACTTAAATAGAAGAAGACTCCAACCCCCGAGGCGAGGAGAGCAACAAAAACAGAGAATGATAAGGAAATCACCAAAATGATTCGTGTTCTTTGAGATTCTTTCCTTGGATATGGTGGAAGTACAGGTACCAGGCCAAGATCCAGTGTCGGATACACAACGGATGGATAGAGATAATATCCCAACATGTAGTGAATCGCTCCAACCGATCCAGTAGAAGCAGAGAAGCCAATATACATATCCTCCAACAGATATGGAGAAAGATCCTGGTGCAGAGACAGAAGTGGTTGCTCCGGTTGCGTAGACATCTCTCCAGGGCTTAGCGTCACGTTAAGTTGTTTCTCTTCATGGTTATATGTGATCGAAAGCCGCATTACGTTTTTGCTAATCAAAGAAAGCGGCTTGAAAGTACCATCATGATCATCATAATAACCCGCAGGAGCAGATATGACAGATCTCATACCATTTATGTTGATACCGACATGGTTATCATCTATGTCACCGAATTCATCGTCCTTGTGTATATCGAGCTCCACAGCAATGACATGATTGGAGGTATCCCCGTTGTTGGTATCGTTGAAAATTCCGAGATACTGATCGGGGAAAGCCTCTGGTATGCCTCTCGTGGGAGAAATCACAAAAGCCATACCATGGGAACCACGTTGTTCATATTCAGGAACTATGGCGAAAAAGAAGGTAGCAGAGAAAGAAGAGTTTTTGAAGGAATAAGAATCATTACCGAAAGCTCGACCATAAGCGTGCTTTGTGGTGTTCGTCAATGTAAAGAAGCTGGTTCCGATACCTGCGGATCCTTCGATTATGCTCAAACTATGGGATTTGTCTGCGCACAAAGACAGAACCAGAAGAACAGAAACAGCTGTTTTTAAGAAGGGTTCTTCACGAGACATGATCTTTGCTCGTCTCAGAGATGTCATGGAGCTGTCGTATGATAGCTCGAGAAGAACTCATTTATAAAGTCAACCCATGATATAGAATGTCAACGCATTGACAAATCTCAGTTTGAAAAATAGGACCAGCCTACTTCTTAGACCAAATTCAGACACGAAACAGAAAGTCTTTCAATCATAATGTTTAATCACCGACTGAAGGTGCGATTTATGTAATATGGGCTTAATTTTTAGCCCATATGTACTTTTGTAAATTCATTGAACTCTTGGGGGTAAAATGGGAATTGAATAATAAAGGAGTCACTATGTTTGAAACCCTAGTTCCGTTTCATTTTAACTCGTTGCGGGGGGATAGGGAGAGACGAGTTGCTCCGAGCCGCCGAAACCCTTACCGTAAAGGAGGAGAGAAGACGATAAGAAATGGTAGATTCGTCGGAGACTTTCCTGTGATTTCGTTGTTCTTCGTTCTGTGTTTACGGTTACTATGTAGATACGGGAAGAATCAAAATCAGTAGAATCTGGGATAATTTTTCTGCTACTTGTGGATTCTACCGGTGTAGTTTGTGTGATTTGTACCGACTCAAGCATCAACTATCGTTTCTAATGTTGTTTTGGATTCCGAGAAAAGAGCATATAGGATAAGGCTTGATTGATCTAATTCGATCCCTCCATCCTGCATTGTTTGTCCATATAGTAAAAAATTAGAGATTCATATCGTTAATTGTCCTGGGTTGTTGTAGGTGAACGTTCCGAAGACAAAGAAGACATACTGCAAGAACAAGGAGTGCAAGAAGCACACCTTGCACAAGGTGACACAGTACAAGAAGGGCAAAGACAGTCTTGCTGCTCAGGGAAAACGTCGTTATGACCGTAAGCAATCTGGTTATGGTGGTCAGACCAAGCCCGTCTTCCACAAGAAGGTTAGTTTTTCAACTTCGTTTATCATACATTTTTAGAAATTCATGAATTTATAAGTACTCAATGCTCAGTTCTGTAGTTTAATTTTTTTGTGGCCATTTGGATAGTTCTATGTCAATAATGATTTGGGTAGTTGTATTGAGTTCAGTTTCGTGAGTTATTGTGTTGCATTATCTGTTCTGTGGATGAGCTAACAGGTATAAGTTTAAACATATTGATGAATAGAATATTTATCTTGTTTCTTTCATCTGTGTGCAACTTCTACTGATTGATTCTGTCACTTCTGGATTACCGAATTGATTCCACATTTTATAGTTCTCGGTGCATTATCTCTGTTTATGAAGTTATGATACTCCTTACAAGCCTTGATTGTAAATTCCTCGAAACAGGCCAAGACAACCAAGAAGATTGTGCTAAGGCTTCAATGCCAGAGCTGCAAGCATGTGTCACAGCACCCAATCAAGGTTAGGGCTCGTCCGAGCTGTTTTTTTTCTCAAATCTGATTGGATTTCTTCATCTTCTAACATATGAATCTCATTGAATCTTTTACCAGAGGTGCAAGCACTTTGAGATTGGAGGAGATAAGAAGGGCAAGGGAACATCCCTCTTCTAAGTGTATCATCCTCTGGACAATCTTTGAACTCGCTTCAGGCTTCTAGTTTTGACTTATATTTCCTATCTTCTTATTTCTCATGTTTTGGATCATATCTCAAGTGACATCTTAAGTTGTGAAATTTGATATTTTATATCAAATTTGTCTCGTTTTATCATGCGGTTATATATATCCAAATGAAACAGGTGACACAGAATCGTAAGAGTTCCATTGATAGTTTCAAAGCTGTTAACAAATCAAAGATCATTGTGAAAGGTAAATAGTGTTTCAACGTTCAAACTGGCTTCAACGATGTTCATTCCTTTATTATGTTACATCAGTAGATTTGTGATCCAAATTACCAAAAGCACTCAAATCAATACCACCCCACAATGAAGTTAATTAAAAGTAAAAAAACAGAAAACAAATGAAGGAAAGGAAGATCAAAGAAATCACGCAAATCTGTTAAACGGCAGCCTCCCAACAGTAGCTGGCATCGAAACTGTGGAATCAACGCTCAAGTTTCCTATAGATTTAAGGGTCTTATGCTTCTCCAACGCAACTCCACTAGACGAACTCGAATCCTTGTTGTTGCTCATGAACAGTGACCCTTTGTTCCATTTGAAAGCCCCGATCCCTTGCACCAAAGGAAACGATTGCCTCCTTTTCTCGCTGCCGCTCGGTGTTCCCATCACTCTCTCCCTTGGGTTGCTGCTTGGCCTCACTTTGGCTTTGGCTGACACTGTTGGAGCCATGTAGTTGGGGACTGAGAATGGCGGGCAGCTGGTGAGGCTCTCGTCGTCTTTGAAACGAGAATCAAAGGCTCTTCCTCTCGAGTATTTTGATGGTTGCGGTGTTCGGATGGGTCTTGGTGGCGTGAGAGATTTTGAGGTTGAGGATTTGGACCTCAAGTCCTTCAAGGGCTGGCTTGGACTCTGTCCAGGAGTAGCCAGAGGAACCTGACCGTCCATCCAGTTCCACCGTAGAGGGAACCCACCAGAACGAATGTCGGTCAGTCCAGGATGACCAGACTTGGGACTATTCTTCCACAACTGCCCGAGAACACGACCAGGAGGATTTTGGTAATGACGTAGAGAGTGAAATGGAATCTGAGATGCAGAAGAAGAGAGTACCTGGTGAGAATATGCATAAGCCATGGATCGTTCTCTCTTGATGATGGCGTCAATTTTCCTCTGCAACCTTGCGTCCTTTTCTTCTTTTGTCAACACACTGTCATCCCAGTCCTCGTTCCCAGCTTCACACTGCAAGAACGCTCATAAATCATGAACGATTGTTTCTTGTTGCACCAAAATCAGACTGATCAAAATGCTTACTAGGCTTGTTGCACCAGAATCATTCTTAGCTTGACGCCGAGCTTGATTTTCCAACATATGGATGCGATGTGACTGGATCTGCGTTTGAACACGCACCAATACTTGCATGTACTTCATTGCGTTTGTCGTTTGGCGTTTCACGTTGTTTCCTTTCACCACGCCCTGAAGCCTTACCAGACCTTTAACAGCCCTCAAATTCCTCCTCCCCTGTTTACCCAACAACGTTTTTCTTATCTTAGATATGTATGTAATGCCCATTGAATCTAACAAAGAACCCATACACGTACCATATAACCTCTGAAGACTGCTTGGATCTTTATTGCAGAAGCATGTTGGACCGCGGGAGGTGGTTCTGGTCTACACACAAACTCACGTAGCTGCACAACCCTGGGTGAAGCCACTCGTTGAGAGGGAGGCTTTGGAGAAGGATCATCTCTTGGTGGGGAAGAGACAAATCTTTGAGAAGAAACCCTAGGAGGAGAAGCAGGCCCAACAGGAGGAGGCAAAGAAGCCGATGACAAGTTTGATGGATCAGGGGAGGGTGGAGGCCTAAAAACAAGGTTGTGCTCTCTGTCAGCCTCACCCAAGATCTTCTCGATACTGCTGGGCTCTCTGAAAATGGGAAGAAATGAATTGGTCTCTCCATGCCTTAGCTTCCTTAACCCTTTCTTCTTCTTATCTTTCGTGCTCTTTCTCTCTGCTTCTTGCTGCAACATTCACCAGGAGCCATGTATTTCAGACACGACACAAGTAAAGTTGTTGGGATGTTACAGTAATATTCAAAATTACCGACTTACGTTGTCTAACTTCTCCTTGGAGTGTGGTGTAAAAACCCTTTTGATTGCAGAAAACAAACTTCCTTTCTTCCCCATCTTTCTAACATTACTTCTCTGCCTGCAACACAGCTTTTGCCTTTGATATTTTCAAGTTCACCCCTAAATCACAACTCAAAAAAGAATCTTTATGATCTTTGCATTTTAAACGTTAAGAAAGCTACAATTTTTGACTTACAGAGATTTATACACAGCTTCAGCTACCAACAGAACTCATGTAACATGAATCCAAATGAAACACACAGAGTTTCAGACAGGATCACTTCGAGAGATTACAGATGCAAGCTGCCAGACACAGAAAAAGGTTTGATGATCTTGAGCCATATTTAATTTCTTCTCCGCATGAACAGTTCACAAATTAAGTGAAATGGTTAAATCAATGCTTGTTCTGACAGAATTCATAAAAGATCGCTAAAGCTCTGAATTTATGAAGCAGATGTCAAATATTTATCACAGTGAAGACAAATTCATGGATCATTCTGAGAAACAAAACCATCTCTCTACGTCACAACTCAGATCGATCATGTGTTTCAAATCCCAACAAAACAGAACAAATATCAGATAGGAACAAAAAAAAAAGGAAGCTGAAATTTATCTGAAGATACCAATGAAAATAAAAGATAGATCTTTTCGATAACCCAGAAAAACCCAGAAAGTTAAAACGATTATTATAATCACGTACCTTAACAACGGATTTGTAGCTTTTCTTCTAGGGTTTCTCAAAGAATTCATTCCAGGAACAAGAAAAGTTGTTCTTACGCGACAGAGAAGAGAGAAGACTCCTGTCTGCTAATTTATTTTCTCTCCTTCTTCTTCTTCCTTTCACGCCTTTTCTTACTTACTTTTGTTCCAAAATATAATTCTGGGCATTTTCTTTTCTTATTATCTGCATTTTACTTTCTATTCGTAGAAAAATATACAAATTTAAATCCGGATTTAGCTGGTATATATGAAATGTAACTTTTTCTTTACTTAAAACCCTTTTTAGATTTATTTGTTTTTAGCTGAATCATCTTTTTAAAAAAGAAGTTGAATTGGCCACTTTCTCACTCAATGATCAACTTTACTTCAATACAAAGACAAACTGCAACAGTACCTTCTAACTCCCATCCCAATTCCAATGATATTCAGACAAGACCGTTGATATAATCATTCGTTAAAACATAATCCAAATCTTCATGTTTTAAACAAGTCTCTTAGAATTGTCTGATGATTAATTTCGTGTGTATTTTGGAGGGTAAATCATAATTAGCAACATATTGGAGTTTTTATTTGTTTATTTATCGTACTAATCACGATTACGTCAGCTTCACTGTTGGTCTTGAACATAACAAATGTTTTTTTGTGGGGTCGAAACGAGACAAACCATCCAAGGATTTTTCATAGACGAGGATGATTCCTTTTTTTTTCCCTTTTTCGTTGGGTATTAATAATCACACGCGCTTTTCTATCGCGCGTGATATCACATTCCCACTTGGAATAGTCAAAAGTTTGTCCCTCCTCCCTCCTTTTAATCTTCAATTGTTTGCTAATAATAATCAAGTAGTTAATAGTTATTCGAATGGTTTGCCCAACCAACCACTGGTTTATGTTGAAATTTTTTAGGTTATGCAATATTTTTATAAACTTTTTCATCATATAAAATTGCATTTACAAAATGATTATTCTTGTTATACATATATAATGTTATATTCATGCATTCATTTGTGTATATATACGTACAATTTATAAATAAATGATGAATGTAAATAACAATTAACGTAAAATAATAAATTATGATTGATCAAAGTTTGTACGATGCATTGTTGTAAGATAGAAATTTCCGCATAATTTTATTTCGAGGATTCAAATATAGTGAGAGATTAATCTATTGTCAAGTTTATTTTTTTTGTGTTTTTAGAGGTTAAAAGAAACAAATTACTTTTTCTATAGTTTTTCGAATGATCACATGTAGATAAATTCAAGTGCAAATCATGAAATACAACCTTTTTTTCACACGAAATGTATTGAAAAAGAGCGTTTGAAACGTTTGAACAAATACAACGTTTCATTTTTAACCGACCAAAATAAAAAAATCCAAATAAAATATAAAAAATTAAAATGCACCGGCCAAAACCAATATTTTTATTATATATATAATACCTTTTTACATTTTAAAACTCATTTAAATGCTCATTTAAATGTTTTTCATTTATGAACATTTATTTTAATATTTATTTAGTACTCCATTTCAACAACATCAACACATAATTAATAAATAATAAATGAGCACTCTACAAATAAATAAAAACAATTTGTTCAATTAGGGTTCATAACTCTATTATATTACTAATAAAAATAGGGTATAGGTAACAACAATGTATACAAGTTGGTAATGGATGGTGATATTAATGTTATAAATGAGAGAGAGAGAGAAAAAATGAAAGGATCTTGGAATACAATTCAAGTAATAAAAATAAATTAAATGAAAGTAGGCTGAAAATGGCAACTCTACTAACTCTTCTTCTTAGGCTTCTACTTCCCTCACCTCACCCTTCCTCCCTAAGATTTTATCATTTTTGACACGTGCCCTATATAGTATATCCTATATCTATCTATATAAATCATTGTTTTCCCTTTTTTTCTTAATTTAGATCATTACTATAATTAAATTTGCCAAATTTCTCCATAATTATGTGTCGTTGATCTTATTCTCTATGAATTCAATAAATACAATAAGAAATATATCGAGTATAATAAGCATAAATTATAGAATATGATCATTACAAATATGTAAAAATTAATGAATTTGATGTGGAAAATATTTTATTCATATTTTCCAATATTACACCATCCAAATTGGATTATGTAGATATAATAAGTCAGTTTGCCACGTAATTTGTTTAAAACTCGTTATTCAAGTGTTTTTGTGAAAATATATATCATTTTTCAGATGCATAAATTGAAAATCTAGATTAATTCATTCTAAATATTGCCTCAAAATAATTGATTTTAATATGCTTCATGTATTCGTATAACACACATCTAGATACAATACAATATGATATGACCATATGATTGACACGATATATATGCGTATAAGGTTGACATCCAATTCAATTCATATGTTACTCTATTTTAGTCATAAATTGTACCATCGTAAATTGTTTTTTTTTTCGTTTTTTAACATAACAGTAACAATATGACTTAATGTTATTTTTCACGTCTAGGTTTGATTTTGTAGTGTAGACATTGTAATCGAATGTCAGATATCGATATATTTAAATTAGAACGAACCAAACTTTAACAACATGTTAATAGAAGGAAAGCATATTTACATATTAATTTGCAATTATCCTCTTCTTGATTTATGTCCTCTAATTCTATTCCTTGATTCATTCCCCTTGATTCATGCCTTTTAATTCTACTCTTTGATTCATGTTCTCCGTTTGAATTTTTTTCTTTATCTTGTAATTCAATCTTATATAAATCTTGGAACAAAATCATGAATAAAATAATTCAGACATAAATCTTTTATGGTATCAGAGCGGCAAATTTGTCTTACGACGTAACCCTCTCCTCGACGATATCGCTCGTGCTCATCCATGGTCGCCAACGGAAACTCTTCGAGCAACACCGCTCCTTCCGACACGTGACACCTTTTGATCCAGCAAATCCAATGTCGACATTGATCAATATCAATGTCTACAACGTCACGAAACTCACAACAACCAATTATCTCACGTGGAGTATTCAGATCCGCGCACTTCTTCAAGGGTACAACCTTGAGAACTTCCTCGAACCCACTGCAGCACCTCCGACGACCATGACCATCAACAACGCCGTTGTTCCCAACCCTGCGTACAAACCCATGGTTCTGTCAAGATCGTCTCATCTTTGATGCCTTTCTTGGGTCGATCTCCCTCTCTTGTCAAGCCCTCATAGCATCCACTCCGACGCCTGCATTGGCTTGGACAACACTTGCCTCCACGTATGGCCGATCTAGCCGTGGACATTTGAATCAAATAAATGATCAAATGCGTCGCCACACCAAGGGATCTCAATCCATAGACGACTATATGAACTTTTTCAAAGTGAAGACCAATGAGCTCGCACTTCTCGGCAAACCGATGGATCATGAAGATCTCCTTGAACTCATCCTTGCCGACCTAGGTGATGACTACAAAACCATTAAAGATGTTGTCAACGGCAAAGACTCGCCAATCCTTTTTATTGAACTCCTCAAGAAACTTCTCAACCATGAAGCTGATCTGCTTCAATCTCAACCCCTCCCGTCCGTCCTCCCCATCACCGTAAACAATGCTCAGCAAAAACCTCAGAAACCACGATGACAAGAGCACAAAATAGTCTCAGACCACCGCGGTTCCGGATTCCGCACGTCTTCTGCTCGAGGCTATCAAGGCAAATGCCAACTTTGCGGCATCCATGGACACAACGCCAAAACATGTCGTCTCCTTCATTCGGCTCTATCGCCTGTGATACCTTCTGGTCCTCGGGGACCACCAACATGGCAGACCACTGCTAATCACGTCTCGCATCACCAGTCATCTTCTCCAACGTGGTTTCTCGACTCAGGCGCCTCACACCACATCACCATCGACCTTGCCAATCTATCTCTCCATGCTTCTTACAACGGTCCGGACGAAGTCGTGCTCAGTGATGGTAACGGTCTTGAGATTTCACACACCAGTTCTATGCTTCTTCCATCATCCTCTCGCTCTCCTCGCTCTCTGTCCCTTAAATATGTCCTTTGTGTTCCCCATATGCATAAAAACCTCATTTCGGTACATCAACTTTGTACTCACAACAACGTCTTGGTCAAAATTTTCCCATTTTACTTTCAGGTGAAGGATCTCAACACGGGGCCACTAATAACCAAAGGTGAACTAAACAACGGTGTGTACGAGTGGCCGACAAACCCTCCTTCACAGTTTCCTCTCTCCATCACATCCCCACATGCTTTCTCTACAGTCAAGACCACTTTGTCCAAATGGCATTCTAGGTTAGGACATCCCTCTCTTAAAATTCTAAATAAAGTAGTTTCTACCCATTCTCTCCCGTTATCCCACTCGTCACGTCCACCTTTGTCTTGTGAGTCATCCTCAATCAATAAAATGCATAAACATCCCTTTCATGTTTCATTTATTACCTCTACACGACCTCTTGATGTTTTATTCTTCGACGTATGGACGTCTCCCGTTACCTCTTTCGATGGCTACAAATATTATGTTATCTTTGTAGATCACTTCACATGATACACTTGGCTATACCCTCTCCAACATAAATCCCAAGTTCATGATGTTTTCATCCGTTTCAAAGCTCTCGTCGAAAACAAATTCCAATAAAAAATCGCCACCTTATATTCAGATAACGGTGGTGAATACATGGCTCCAAAAAATTTCCTTTCAACCCATGGAATTTCTCACCTAACATCTCCACCTCACACTCCTGAGCATAATGGCATATCCGAACGCAAACATCGCCATATAGTCGAAATCGGGTTTACTCACTTATCTCATGCCTCCATTCCGCTTGAATACTGGGCGTTTGTAATTGCAACGGCCGTATATCTCATCAATCGACTTCCCACGTTGGTTCTCAACTTCAAATCACCTTTCAAAGTTCTCTTCAAAACAACCCAAACTACTCTAAACTTCGGTCATTTGGATGTTTGTGCTATCCTTGGCTTCGCCCATACAATAACCATAAACTTCAACCGAAATCCACCCTATGCATCTTCGTCGGGTACTCCCTCACACAAAGTGCCTTCCTTTGCCTTCATGTTCCATCGGGTCGAGTTTATGTCTCTCGGCACGTTGACTTTGACGAGTCTCAATTCTCCTTCCCACGTCTTACGTCTATCTCCTCTGTTCCTTCACCTCTATCCTCTGATCCGCCCCCGTCCATCTCTCTTCCACCTTTCACTCTAGTTCCCTACCGCGGCCCTCGTACACATGAAGTATCCTCGGCGCCCCCTCGTTGGATCCTTTGCCTGCATTAACCGCACTACAATCAACCACTATCCACCAACCCGCCACCCCAAACACAACCCCACAATCCCCACCAAACCAAAACTTTCACCAAATGGTCATACGGTCCAAAAACAACATCTCCAAACCAACCACCAAACTCTATCTTACCGTTACACTACCAAAAGGAACCGACATAGAACCGACGTGTGCCTCTCAAGCCCTCAAACTCTCTCATTGGAGACAAGCTATGACGTCGAAATTTGATGCTCTCATTCGCAATGGCACTTGGATTCTAGTGCCCCCACACCCGAACTACAACATTGTTGGATGCAAATGGATATTCCGTACTAAACGTCTTTCTGATGGCTCTGTTGACAGGTACAAAGCTCGTCTCGTGGCCAAGGGGTTTCACCAACGACCGGGATGTTGACTATCATGATACATTCAGTCCGTTCATCAAACTCACCACCATCCGTCTCATCCTAAGTATTGTTGTTACCTCAAGATGGGATCTTCGCCAACTCGACGTCAACAATGACTTTCTACAAGGCACACTCAACGAAGACATGTACATGGTACAACCACCGGGATTTTATTGATCGTGATAGACCCTTCCACGTGTGCAAACTCCGCAAGGCGCTATACGGTCTCAAGCAAGCTCCACGGACGTGGTATCATGAACTTCGATCATTTCTCCTTCACTCCGGGTTTTAGAACTGAGTGTCCGACTCCTCTCTCTTCATCTACCGTATCAAGGACATCACCATCTTTCTCCTTGTCTATGTGGATGACATTGTTATTACGGGGAATCACACAAGTGAAGTTCAACACGTCATCAATCTTCTTGTTGTCCAATTTTCTCTAAAGGATCTCATCCATCTCTCCTACTTCCTCGGTGTTGAGGTCACTCGCAACTCTCGTGGACTGCATCTCACTCAACAAAAGTACATTAATGATATTCTTGCTCGTCACAGTATGCAGCAAGCCAAATTGGTCCCTACACCAATGGTCTCTACCTCGGCCCTCTCTTGTACCTTGGGCGTTCCTCTAGATGATCCAACCGATTATCGTCAAACTCTGGGCAGTCTTCAGTATCTCCTCTTCACACGACCGGACATCGCCTTCGCTGTCAACAAACTTGCTCAATACATGCACTGTCCCCACGTCCGGACGTTGGCAAGCTGTCAAACGAGTCCTCAGGTATCTAAGCGGCACAAAATCATATGGCGTCTTTTACTCTCGAGTTAACAACATCTCCGTTCATGATTTCTCCGATGCTGATTGGGGCGGTGATCGTGATGATTTTAGCTCCACTGGAGCTCACATTGTATATCTCGATCGACATCCTATATCTTGGTCATCAAAGAAACAACGGTTTGCAGCCAAGTCTTCGACGTAAGCTGAATACAAATCTGTCTCGTCAACGGCCTCCGAGGTACAATGGATCAAATCCTTACTTTCTGAGCTTGACATTCTCATCCCGATAATATATTGTGATAATGGGGGAGCGACATACTTATGTGCTAATCCCGTATTTCACTCACGGATGAAACACATTGCCATTGATTATCACTTTATTCGAGGAATGGTCCGATTACACCAAATCCGCGTCTCCCATGTCTCCTCTACGGATCAGCTTGCGGACACACTTACCAAGCCACTTCCACGCACACGGTTCGAGTTATTACGGGTCAAGATTGGTGTCTCCAATGACACACATCTTGCGGGGGCATAATAGAAGGAAAGTATATTTACATATTAATTTGCAATTATCCTCCCCTTGATTCATGCCCTCTAATTCTACTCCTTGATTCATTCCCCTCGATTCATGTCCTCTAATTCTACTCTTGATTCATGTCATCCGTTTGAATTGTTTCCCTAATTTTGTAATTCAATCTTGTATAAATCTTGGAACAAAATCATTAATAAAATAATTCAGTTATGTCAATATGAATTTAGATTTAACTAATATCAAAACTAATTTAAAGGTTTAATGTTGTCCACTAAACACAATATATCATCTCAATAACAGATAAATGAGTCAATAACTATTGAATTAAGATTTTAATTTTAATGTTATAAACAAAACATTTGATTTGTATTAAATTGAATATTCCGATTCCATGCATGTAAAATAGTACAAAGGCTGGGATTTGCCTTTTCTGGTTTGATAAATCCTAACATTGTTGCAATTAAATGAAGATTTGTTGATGATTTATGTTTTCATGGTACAATATTATTCTAATTTACGAGATATTACCCGTGCATAGCACGTATTTTAAAATTATTAAAATTAAAAATAATAAATAGTTTGAATATAATATAATATGTATAATTTTTAAATGATAAAAGGTATATAGTGGTATTGATTAATTATTTAATTTATAGTAATTATATATTAATATTTAAATATATTCAAGGTTAGATGTATATTTTAGATGTATTTTAAAATTATTAAAATTATAATTAATAAATAGTTTGAATATAATATATGATATATAATTTTTAAGTATTAATTATATATTAACATTTAAATATATTTGAAAAGAAATAATAAGTTAGATTGAAATAAAAATTAAAAAGTAATTAGTTCAAGTAATTAAATAATTTTAATAATTTTTTAAGTTATATTTGTTTGTTTTTATAATAATTTTTATGAGAGTGATTTAATACACAAAAACTTTGAAATGTTTATTGTGATATATAATCATGTGTTTTTTATTAATTGATTAAATTAAAATAATAATTAAATTTAAGTAATTAAAACATAACAATTTCATAGATAATATATTCACTATAATCTAATATAAAATTTAAATAAAAAAATTAATAATTGAAGACATATAAATAAAATAAACTTTAACTAGGAATTAAAAAATAAATTATATATAATTAATGGATAATAGAAAGAATTTATAATAAATTTTTGTATCTGAAAAATGAAAAAATACATTTATTTGTTATTAATGATAGTAATAGTAATAACAACAAATAATAGAATTTATAAGCTACAAAAATTAAAATAAAACATATGATTGTTAAGTAAATACAAAAAATTTATGTAGGAGGAAAATTATAATTTTAATTTTGTAAAATTAATGTATGAATTATTTATTACATAATTAATTCGATTCAATATTTTTACAATAAAATATTTTAAAGCTTTTTTAATAATAAAAATAGCACATGAAAAAATAAATAAATAAATAAATTTATATATATATATTTAAATTTCAACCGAATGAATTTTATATAATTTATTTGATTATATGCTTGAATTCACCTATTTTCAAAAAATAACAGATATTGATATTGTATACAGTATACCAATATTTTAAAAACTAAGATATATAAAAATTAAAACAAAAATATGAATTATAATGAAACATGGAAATTAATTTTTTTGAATAATCTTATAATTTAATATTACAAAAAAGGTTAAAATAAAAACAAAGAATAAGTAAATTAATATGCATTGAAGATATATGTAATTTAATTATAATAAACTAAAAACAACAAAGAATGAGTAGATTAATAAAATAGCTAATATGTATATTTGATTTTGAGATTTGATTAACGTCATTGGTTTGATTTTAATTTAGACACTCTAACTGTAGTTATTTAAGATTCTTATTAATAGCTATAAATATGGAAGTTGTTTTTGAAAGCTTTCCATTTTAAAAATTAGAGTCGCGCGATTGGATACTACACTGGTCGTCTCTAATCCGTCTCTAAACTGGTTTAGGGACGGATTGAGAACTGATTTTTCGGTTCCTAAAACCTGTTTTTCTTGTAGTGTTTATTTAAGATTTTGTATTAATTAATACATATAATATAATACAATAAAAATAAATAAATTATATTTTATTATGCACAATAAAAATAATTAAATTATATTTTTATTATTTTTATAAAATCACAATAATATATATGAAATAATCTATATATATTGTTTCTTAAGTTTAACAATAGTAGATTATTATAGTAATTCCGAATTAATATTAACTAAAAATCATAATAATTATATAAAAATAATATCTATTTTTAAAATTTTAATTTTTCAATTTCCAAATTAAATAATTTTGAATAAATTAGAATTCAAAACTTATAATAAAAACAACTTATCTTAATAAATGAGAATAAAGTATTATTATATTTATAATAATTAATTTAACATAATAAAGTCAAATTTTTTATATGACTAGTGTATTTTAAAACAAATTTAATTTTAAATATGATAAATTTATTCAAAAAATATTTTAGTTTTTCTATTTAATCATTATTTTTAAAATTTTAAAATCATAAATAAATTAAAAAAAATTTAATTTTGTAATATATAAAATAGTTGTTATCAATACTTGGAATTTACAAAAAACACACAAAAAAACAAAATTGAATTTATGTTAAATATTAGTAATATTTATTTTAAAAGAAATATTGAAAATTGTTAAAATTCTAACTTTGATTTTACAATTTGTTATGAGTAATCCAATATTTTTTTATAGGTGTCACTTGTTTAAATTATAAAATAAAAAACAATTAGTTAAAAATATAAGAAACAAATATAATTAATAATTATTAAAATACTTACTTTAAATTTACAGAATTTACACACAAAGAATATTGTAAAATTTTTTTATTGTGGGAGTTAATTTATAAGAGTATAGAGATATATAAAAGAATAATGAATAGAAGTTATAGGCTTTTACGGACAAAGCTAATTTTTTAAACTAAAAGTGAAAATTTATTAGTATTCGTGGAAGTTAAACTAAATTAATAATTGAATTAAATATTTATTGTTAGGTTTTAACCTTTATTCAATTTTAAATTTATGTTTTTAAACAATTTATAATAGTAAAATATTTTTAAAAATTAAGTTAAACTAATTAAATTATTTATTTATTTATTATCAGATATGTTAAAAAGTAAAATGATCTAATACTAATTTAAAGAATATTTAAAATAAAATCAAATATTTTAAAATGATAATCTTAAGTATTTTAAATAATAAAAATTAAATTAAACTAAAGCGTAATAATTCTTGTTAACCATAATTACAAATAAATAAAATGATTTTTATTTTAATTTTTTTGTTGTTTAATCAAATAATCAATTGTTTAAAGAAAAATAATATATTTATTATTTAAAAAATAATTAAAACGTTTTAAAAATTGTTTTTTATTTCAATACTTAAATATCGTAATAAGAATAATATCAATTTTACAACATTTTATTAGTAAAAATATTTGCAAACATTTATAATAGATATACCGATACTATTAAAAATATAGTAAAAACACTTACCAACCAGTATATTTTCATCCATGTCTCGTGATTGAATTTGAGAAAATGAAGAGAAACGAAATCCATAAGATGAGTCTGTGATAGAATCACAAGGTCTAACAAAATGTTGTAGAATAGAAATTGATGTTGAATGGATGGTGTGATAACTTATCTAACCAAGACTCGGAGCCAAATCAAAATTAAAAATAATGCAACATTCTCCTTCCTTAATTAGATATTTGAATTTTGGAACATCATAAGATCTTATATATGTTTGAATTATATCACCCTAAAAAAATATTAGTATAATAAAGAACAAAAAATAAAATAAATAAAATTTAAAAGACCAAACAAACTCTTCATCCATAAGAACCATTTCTATGGGTGAAGTAGAAGAACTTTTGAGTTTATTCACATTATTTTACATCCATACTCTTAAAATCCTAACTTTGATTTTACAATTTTATCTGTGTAATTCAACATCTTTGATACGTGACACTTGAAAAACTATTGCTTGAATTCTAATATAAAAAACAATTAGTTAAAAAATATAAATGAAATAAACAAATATATAAAAGAAGAATAAATAGAAGTTGTTTTTTACGGCAAAATTAATTTTCAAAACTAAAAGTGGAAGTTATTGGTATTCTTGGAAGTTATATTAATTTAATAATTAATATTATAAATTTATTGTTAGATTTAAATGGTTTTAAATTTATATTTTTAAATATATTTTACAATAATAAAATAATTTTAAAAATAAAAAATTATTTATAAACACGAGTGTGGAAAGTTATTTTCTATAGTGGGAGTTAAACTAATTAAAAATAAATTATTTATTTAATATTACGAATATGTATTTAAAAGTAAAAAAATCTAATACTGAATATCTGAAATAAAATAAAATGATTTTAAATCTTAAATTTTTACAATAATAAAAATTAAGTTAAAATAAAGCATTAAAAACTAAACATAATTACAAATAAATTAAATAATTTTCATTTTTTTAAGTTTTTTATATAAAAGATTAATAATATTTTATATAAAATATGATTAGTTTGTCAAATATTGGAATAATTGTATATAAAAATGGTTTATAGTTATGAAAATGTAAAAGAGCTTTATGTAAATAAATTTTCAAATAATGCTAAATGATTTTAAAATTATATTCTTAAATTTTTATAATAATAAAAAATTAAAAGTAAAATAAAACCTAGAATAAGATTTTATTATTTAAATTATATTATTATTGGAAAATAAAAATTATATAAAAATTTTAAAATAATTATTCAAAATAAATTAAATGATTAATTATTTTATATTTAGATACAATAAATATCACATTAAAACTTTTATTTGATTTTATTTTAAAATAAATTATTTTAGAAAACATATTAGAAGAATTTTATATACAAATGATTTATAGCTATGAAAATGTAAATGATTTAAATTTTATGTAAATAATTTTTCAAATAAATTAAAATTATATTTTAAATATTTTATAATAATAAAATAAAATTAAAGTAAAACTAAAATATAGAATATGATTTTATTATTTAAGTTAATTATTATTATCGGATAATAAAAGATTATATTAAATTTTAGAAATAATTATTTCAAAATAAATTAAATGATTAATTATTTTATATTTGGATACAACAAATAACATATTAAATTTAATGATTTTAAAATAAACTATTTTTAAA
>CM071861.1:36271250-36291286 GCA_036759665.1 Gynandropsis gynandra | reverse complement strand
AAAAATTGGGTCAATTTCAACAAAACCGAGTCGATTTCAATAAAACCGAGTCAATTTCAACAAAACCGGATCAAAACCGTATCAATTTCAGCAAACTGGATAAAAATTCCATCAAAACCGAGAAAAAATCGGGTCAATTTCAATAAAACCGGGTCAAAACCGGATTAATTTCAGCAAACCGGATAAAAATTCCATCAAAATCGGGAATAAATCGGGTCAATTTCAACAAAACCGAGTCGATTTCAACAAAATCGGGTCAAAACCGGATCAATTTCAGCAAACCGGATAAAAATTCCATCAAAATCGGGAAAAAACCGGGTCAATTTCAACAAAACCGGGTCAAAACCGGATTAATTTCAGCAAACCGGATAAAAATTCCAGCAAAACCGGGAGAAACCGGGTCAATTTCATCAAAACCGGACAATTTCAACAAAACCGGGTCAAAATTCAGTAAACCGGGTCAAAATTATAATAAATTGGGTTGGGTCAAAATTCAGTAAACCGGTCAAAATTATATTAAACCGGACTGGGTAAATAATTGGGTAAACCGGATTTAATTTAATTTTAATTTTGGTCGGGTCGGGTCGGGTCAAAATTGGGTATGAAATCGGGTCAAAATTGATGGGTTTTTAGGGTTTGGGTCAAAATTCTGGATATTTAACAGAATTTTAAACAGCGTGGGGGAATAGACTTAATTAAAAAACTTGAGGGGGGAATAAGATTAGGGGTGATAGATGAGGGAGAAATAGGATGAATGTGATACATAAGGGGGGAATAAATAAAGTACGCAAAGTTTGGGTGGAAATAGGAGTTTTACCCTTAAGAAAATAATATCAAACTAAACAAAACAATAACATACATAAATATATATACACCAATGTATTATATTATAGTTTGAAAACCCAAAATGCTAATATGATTTTTTTTTACAAACCCCCTCAATTTCTCATGAATTTATGAAAATGAGAAATGAAGAAAAAATTAAAAATACAAGAAAAAAAAGAGTGAGTAAAGAAAAGAAGAGAATTATTGTATACTCAATTTTGAAACGTGTGATGCATAGTAATGGTTGAGAGAAAGAAGGATGGAAGAAGAGAGAGGATGCATTGGCGTACCTTTTCTTTAATGTCTTTGAATCTTGCATGAAACCCAACGAGGTGAAGTGTGAGAGAGATAGAGAGAGACTGAGAGAGATAAAGAGTTGGAGAGATCGGTTTGAGAAGAAGAAGTGTTCATCTGTCCAAATGCCACTTTCAGAAGAGAGAGAGAGAGAGATAGATATAAGGGTTTAAACAAATATGTTGCTTTTACTCTTTACTTTCTTCTCATCTCTCATTCTTTAATAGCTCCTCACACACTCTCTCTCTTGCTTTTGATGGCAGTCTGAAGAAATACGAGAGAGAGAGAGAGAGAGATAGGGAGATAGAGAGAGGAGAGAGAGAGAGATTTCAAAGAGGAAAGCGAAGAATCGTTGCTTTTAATGCAATTACACGTAGTCCCCATGAACCACACTTTGAACGAGAAGTCTTAAAGATCTTATCATATTCATTCTTTGCATGTTGATCCATTTCATATATATACACATATTCACAAGATTTTTTATACATTGTTCTATGTAGAATTACCATTGTAATTATGCATAGTGATGCCATTATTATTATTGGATATATATATAAACTATATAAACCCCACCAAAATGACCCACTTCTAATTAATGGATAACGTTAATCTAGAAACCCACCAATGTTCAATATAATGAGGGGTAATTAACAATGGGATTAAATGCTGTATTAATCATGTTACCCATCTCTGTTTTCAAATGATTAAGGGCATGCATCATAGTTAAACACTAAACTTTTTTTTGTGAATATAATAATAATAATTCAAGTTTGTATATGCCATGATCTATATATCTCGCATATCATGGAACATTATTAAGCAAAAACGATAAATAATTGGGGGGCAAATGGATGGTCATCATCATCATGATTCAATTTCATTGTGGGTGGTGTTATTTCAAGAACCTCCAAAGCTGCTACAACATTATGATTGCACTTTCCTCCAATTATTAATCAAATTAATTTTCCATAAATTTATAATCAAACAAGTAGAAAAGCTGAGAATTTGAAGCCTTTATTTATTCATCTTTTAGGGTAACCATCAGAATAAGATTGCAATTCCACTTGAACCACAGTGCTTTTGTATCACCCACCAAGGGCACATGATAGGCCACTCTCTCATCTTTTCCCTATATTATAAAAAAAGCATAATTCCATTAGACGTCAATCCCTAATCATTATTCTTCGTCATATACAATAAACAAATTCCTCATTTTTTTAAAAGTTTTTATTCGTGGTCTTAAAGATAAAAACGCCTAAAATTTATTTTTTTGTTATAATATAACCTAATCATTTTTTGGATTAGAATTTTTATCACGAAAATTATACCACATTGAAGTGATTTTGATGTTATCTATAGTTATAATTTTAAACAATACTGAATGTTGGTTAAATTAAAATCTAATCTATGTATTATCAGTGTAATTTTCGTTCTAAATATTATATTGTATTGTTTTATATTGACCATCAAATGAATCCATACATATATATAATGTGAAATATGAGAATCACAACTATATAGTATCTATTTATAAAATCTATAAATTTACATGAATGCATGTCTTTTATACCTATATCCTTACATTCTATTGTTTCGATCTTGTTTATATAATCCTTACATTCTATTGTTTCAATATTGTTTATAATAGTTATATTTGTCGTTATCATCATCGATTTCATATTAAAAGTAAAGTTTGATTAATAAAAGCATAAAATAAAGGAAGTGATACCAACTCAACTACTACAAGACACTAAATATGTTTGTGAGGTCCATAGTGATGTTAGGAACACTTCTGCCACTTTTGTTACAATCTTGAGTCAAAAAAGGAGATATATATATATATATATATATATATCATTTTCATATGTTCTTGATATTAACTAAAGATAATGGAGATACACTTTAATCTATTTGTTATCACAAAAACCCAATAAGAGGAACCTCCATAGTTTTGTGTGCATGAGACATGAAATGTCATTGTCATGTTACCATGATTTCTCTTAACGATGTTTCAATCAGACAAGCGGTGAGGAAAAGGTTGTAGGGTTGATTTAGATACGGAAACGTGTTTTATCAACCTAATTATAGATCTAATTATGTTTAACGAGAAGTTTTTCGATTATCAACGATAAACAAATACAGAAACAATTTCATAGTATCTGTAGCGTTGAATGTGCAGTTCTCGGATGCGAGGCTTGATGATGCAAGCCCTCTACGCGTATCCACGCCGAGATCGGGACTGCTTTGATGTGAAAATCGGAAGAACGAAAAAACTATTTTTCGTTTTTCCTTCTTTTCTTTTTGACGGCTAGTTTAGGGTTTTGATTTGCTTAATTCTGAATGTGTTAACGAAAACCCGTTTTTCATTTACTTATAAGTATTAACTTTTAATAATCACGAGTTAAACCCATAACTATTGAAATATTTAGGGGTGTAAAAAACAGCGCGAGCCCGCGGGCCCGCCCGAAACCCGCCCGAAATACGCGGGCTCAGGCTGTAAAATTGGAAGCCCGTTTGAAACCGGGCCTACGGGCTCGGGCCGACCACAAAGCCCGTTTGAAACGGGCCCGGCCCGTCGGGCTTCGGGCCGGGCCGGGCGGCCCGAACTTTAACCTAAAACAGAGCTCTTCGTTTTGTTCCCCGATTCTCTCTCTCTCGTTCCTCTCTCTCGTCGTCCCCTTCGTTTAAAACAGCTCGTCGCCGGCGTTCGTTTCCCGTTCGTTTTCCGTTCGCCGGCGTTCGTTTCCCGTTCGTCGCCGGCGTTCGTTTCCCGTTCGTTTCCCCCTAAAACAGCTCATCGCCGGCCGACCTCTCTCTCTCGTTCCCGTTCGTTTGACAATTTAATGATTTCGAACGTTTCTATTGTAATTCAGAAGACTTTTATTTATCAAAAGACAGTTTAGAACGAATTTTTATATTAGCCCGTGGGCTGCCCGAAGCCCGCCCGAAGCCCGTTGGGCCGGGCCGCGGGCCGAAGAATTTAGGCCCGTTTAAAACGGGCAGGGCCGGGCCGGGTCCGAACCCGAATGAACCGGGCCGAAACGGGCTCGGGCCGGGTTCGGGCCGGGCCGGCCCGTTTGACACTCCTAGAAATATTATATAAATGGCATGATACTTTCAAAGGTTGCGGTTCCACCACAAATCACAATACGTGGATTGATTACGAGATTATAACGAAGGAGTTTAGGAATGTCGATACTCAAATTGGAGTGGAAGGATGATCAACGTCTAGACGAGACGTCTAACAAATCGTGAATTCTTTTAAGGTTTTCCATTGATGAACCCAAACATATATACAACGTTCTGTTTTACATACAAGGAAATAGAGAGCTAAAGGCGTGATAGAATGAGAGAGAATGTTAGAGGGGAATAAGTCTTGAGAAGAATCAGAGAGAATAAGGTGTGATAGACGGAGAGAGAATTGGGGAGAGAATGAGATATTCCGTTGACGTCAACTAGCGTTGAGTCAAGATCACAGGATCCAACTACAAATAAGACGCCATTAGGAGCAAGAAACTGTAGGAAATGAAGGCGATTGGTATGAACAAGAAATCATTCGGTCTGAGTGAATTTTCTGGACGAATGTACGCATGACAATGTTGGTCATTCGAATCGGAATGCTCGATCCAAATGAACCTACGAGAATAAGAGGAGCACATTGCATCACTCGACACAAATATCACACCCTTCGATAGAGTACTGAAGGGCTCGACCGAATAAAAGACATTGTTCGGCCAAACATACGTTGGTTTTATGAATTAAAACTTAAAAAATATTCGACCAAATGATTTTACCATTCAACCAAATATTTTTGCCGTTTTTATTTAGTTTTCCGTTATTATTTAATTCTTTACAAAAATAGAAAACTATTGTATTATTTTTTTAACAACTTCGTATCAATATTATGTGTAATATCAACTTTTCTGAAAAAAAGTTAATAATCCTACAATGAAAGACAATTGGGCAAAAGGGTTTCCTCAGAAACAGAAAAGCTGAAGCCTCTTAGACGTAAAGTTACAGACACTCTGTTCGGCTTAGGTCATGGACATGTGGTTTGTATTGCTCGAACCCACATGGCCCTCTCTGTAAAAAAGTAATCTTCTGTATCAAGTCACTGGCTTTCATGGTCATTAGGATGTTTCTTACCCCAAGAGCCGGCCTTGCGTTCCCCTCGAGTCCTTTTGTTTCTGGGTACGACCATTTCAGTGGCTAAACACGATCTAAGAACGGATTCAGCACGGCCTTGATCTCGTTCTGTCTGCACAAGGATTCGTGACGGCATGCTTGTTTCTCCTACTTCCTCTGGTTTCTCCGTTTCATTGACTTGCTCCATGGACACGAAAGTTGGCTTCATTTCTTCAGCCACTCCGTTGTGTATCAAGATGTTATCCAGAATCTGAAACATAATAGAATAAAAGAGAATCTTGATGATAATGGTGATTCGAGCAAACCCCATCTTAAGATCTGTTGAAAAATGCAGACTTACATTTTCACATGAATCTCCGATCTGTGACTCATGGAATGTGACATCTGCAGCAGACAACAGTCCAACAGTGCTCTCGATTATGTCAGGGACATGAAATGTCTCTCTGTAGCTTGAAATGGCACTTTCAGAAAAAACCAGATCTTCCAGAACATAGTCTGCCATATGCTCAGAATTGTATATGGCTCCGACTGACATTACATCGCCCGTTCCAGCTGAGATCGTAGGACTTGGGGCAGAACTCGCTGCAAGAAGGCTCAAATTCTCCGAGGAAGAAAACCTGGCCGCGTTCTTCGACATCAAAACATCAAGCTGGCTTTTCAGTTTGTTCACCTGAGAATGTGCCAACTCAATCTTCCACAGAACCTGCTCTAGGACACTGTCTCCATCTCGGGGCTCGAGAAGTGATTGGTCATCATCCAAATCCATTCGGTTCTTCGACTCAACGCATTGGTCCTTCGCTACTGCCCAGTTAAGGAAAAACGCAAACTTTTAAGATACTCTTCAAGATAATCTACAATCTCTACAATGTCAGATTCCGTCACTGGTTATGGCGTGGCAGGGAATATAGATGAATGGAAGGGAAAATGAAGTGCGTACCACCAAAATCATCGGCCAAAACAATTCCATCCAAACTTAATCTCTTCTTCTCTGCAACAAACAAACCACAACATCACTTTACGCAAGTTCACTGCATTGATGGTTAGGAGTAATGGTAGATAAGAATGACTTACCAATATAAGAAAAAAGGTTATGATTTGTTAGATAAGATGTAACATCATTTGTACTCTCGACCTTCTTACGCTTCCTCCTCTTCACGGCACTTTGTCTGTAGCATGGATTAGAAAATGGCAGGGACTTTATCCCGCACGTTTCAGACATGGACTGAATAACTGTCCCAGGCTTTTCTTGATCATATGCTTCGAGCTGTCCGGAATATTTCAATGCCCGAGATTCTATTTCCTTGATTCTTAATTCAGTCCATTTGCAGCGCCACATCAGAGGCCGGATGAAGCTCTTCCAATGGCTAGTTAGCTTCTTTTTCCTTAAATGGACATGTAATGTGAGTTAGGAACATGATGAAACCATCAATAGACGAACGGAAAAAGCACGAAAGACTGAATTATATACCTAAAATGAAAGATACTGCCAAAGGAATCATAAGCAGGTCCCAGGTCGTCATCACCAAAAAAATGTGACTCGACCTCAGCTTCAGTTAATCCGTTACAAATGTCAGCGTCGGATGTAGAATCAGAAAATGAGCTTGAATATTCAGTGGCATCTGGGTCCTCAACCTTGGTCAATATCGTGTCAATGTCATCATCACTTTCGGCTACATTAAGCTCCAAACTCTTCTGACCAGACATTAAGGACACAGTTTGTGCACACATCAAATTGTATTCCTCATGCTTTACAACTGGATTTTTCTCCTTTTTGGGCGATAATCTTGCCGAGCAACATTGTTTGCTATCTGGATTGAAATCCATACAAGGTTCAGCCACTGTCATCTTGGATCATTCAATTTGTCCCCAAAGGAAATGATCAAGTAGACCCTTCTTACAGTTGGCCTGAACACATGGGAATCACAAACTATTTGTGATAAACATTCTCATCTCCTGCTACAGAATCTGGAGAATTACAGAGGCATATCACAAAGCAATCACAATGATTGAGACCAGACAGTGATTCCACATATAATTTTCTCAAAGCCAATATCAAAAGGAGCAAATTAACAACACACCATCCTCAGAAAATTCAACACTTCCATTTTAACTATCCCTGGATGAAAGCTTCTTATATTTCTCAAGTCAAATTCTCAGAAATACTCACGACAACAGCACAAGGAATGACAAAAGCAAGAACAAAAACGAAAGCTGATGAGCACCAAAAGCTTAAACTTTTCATCATTCTAAACGAAACCCATGAAGAATCAGAACAATTCGACTAAGGAAAAGAAAAAAAAAAGCTGAGAATAGTCAACAGATAAGTTTAAAAAAGAAAACGAACAACCAGAGGTAGCTGAACAAAGAAGCCGAAGCTCACATGCCAACAGCGATAAAAATGTAAGCATATCATCAGGAAGGTATACCCAGAAATATACGTAGCTATACGTACACAAGGAGTAGACAAAAAGGGAGAGATATAGAGAGAGAGAGAGAGAGAGGTGCGATGAGATTACCAAATGTAAGAGAGAGTGTGCGGCGAGAAGGGTGAAGAAGAGAGGAAAGGCAGAAGAGACTGCGAGAGAGAGAGAGTGCGCTCGCTTACAACAACGTTACTAAGAAATATGTATGTCTTTATATATATATATCAATCAAAAACCTAAAAATGTGGTACTTCCCTCTAATGTACTTCCTTCTCCACGTGTCCTGTTATTATTCGTCCACGTTGGATCCTTTAGTGAGCACCCCCTCGTCACCTTACGAAATTAAATTAGATATTTCCGACCGATATTATATAATTTTTTGAATGAAGATTTAATCAAAGTTATAGTTGAGAATTTTGTAATGGATATATTAATAAAAAATGATGAATATAATGTTGACTATATATCATATGGTTTATGTTATCATATAGTTTTCGTGTTACAAAAACGGAGAGAGTGCCTGAGAGTATTATTTCCATTCGGAAAAGTCTACGGTTACTTCCATTTACGTACCATATTTCAGTTTTCTCAAACTACCCCTCCCATCGACTTGAAATCACCTCATTACCCATCGTTCTCAACTCTTTAACAGTTACCAGTTTTAAGGGTATTTTCGTTATTTAATTCTCTGAACAACTAATTTCTTTGTGTTCTCTCTCTCTCTCTCTTTCCCCGATGGTCTTTTTGACTCTCCTTTCCTCCTTTCCAGAAGGCGAATTTTCTCTACGACAATGGTGGTTTTGTTCTCGGTTTTTCTTGTCGACAATAATCTCTAGCGATCTCTGTATGGAAGTTGAGGAGTTTTCCGTCGGGATGGGGCAGGAGACGGCGGCCGAGATGGTGCAGACGGCGCTGGAGTTTCTGTTGCCATCGTTGTGGGAGGTTGAGGTCGCGGTGATCGCTTCGGTGTTCGTTATTACCGCGTATTGGTTCTTCGCTTACAGAGGCGGAGATGACGGTGCCGATAGTGGGGGCTTTGATCGCTTGGATAATTCCAATTCCGGCGACGCTATATTTGACAAAGACAAGGTTTGATTTCTCCTTCTCCAATTCCTCTCTCTCTCTCTCTCTCTTTCGAATGGGTATTCCTCAAATGTTTGTCGGTGCTCAGTGAATTTGGTGAATCGGATAATTTCTGTACACGAGTTTTGATTTGAATTGACAGATAATTACATCTCTGAGAATTTGAACTGTTTGATATTGGGCAGTGTCGATTTACCTTTTTGACCAATAAAGTGTGTCTGACGTCGAGTGTGTAGAACACACTTGCGTCCTAATGCATAGTCCCAAAAGTGCTGTTGGTTTCACGGAGTAATTTCCCATTTCTTGACGTGCAGTTCTGCACTTATTTTGTAGATGGGCCATTTGCGAGGAGACAGTCACACAATTGCTGCATACATAATCAAGGTAGAATTCGATTTTTCAACCATTTATTTGGTCCATATTTGCAGAGTATTTGTTGTAAAATCCTTGAATTTACGTCGCACTGATGCGGATCCTTGTGATCCTTAAACTTTTCCAGGTGGAACTGCTGGCAGCTAAGAATCTTATTGGTGCAAACTTAAATGGAACATCAGACCCTTATGCTATTATAACTTGTGGTTCAGAAAAGCGATTCAGGTTGTTCATCTTTTTCACATAGTTTTAGATTTAAAACTTTTCTAAGGAACATGTGAATGGCTTATAATCTAAAATAGTACTTTATTACATGTCAGCCTCTTTCCAGCTCTTTTACATTGTCCCTATAGCTTCTCAAAGTTTCTTCCCACTCCAACTTTGATCGAGTAATATATCTATGTATTTGTTACAGTTCTATGATCCCTGGTTCAAGAAATCCGATGTGGGGCGAGGAATTCAATTTTCCTGTAGATGAGCTTCCTGTTAAGGTTTTCTCCTTGATCCTTCTTCTTTATGTTTTGGGAGTTGGGACTGTAGTTCAAAGATGGAAACTTGGCTATTTTACATTGATGCAGAATTTCCTTGCTATAGTTATAAAAGTTTTCTTTCAGGGCTTATTGCCTATGGTTGATCATCATCTTGGAACAAGTACTCCTTAGGATGAATTTTTTTTATTGATTTAGGAGTTTAATAGTAAATTTGATACAGAGAATGTTTGTTTCTCATATGAAGCATATACAGTTGATACTTCGGTTTGCTAGGTATGCATGTCTTGAATTCCCTTCTCGTGTGCTAGATACGTGCACTATAAATCTTGCTGTTTTAAGTATAGTACTAAATTGTTTAACTGCTGCTGGAGTTTCTTGATCATTTGGACCTTGTTAGGTGTGTTATGATCAATATGAGAGTAGTCAGCAGTTGGATTCGTCTTGGTCATGCGGATGAAGTAGAATAATCCCTCCTTTATGATATAACACATATACATTTTCAATTGAGTGGATAACGTCTATTATACTTGCTTTACAACAGATCAATGTAACGATTCATGATTGGGATATAATTTGGAAAAGTACTGTCCTCGGTTCTGTAACTATTCCTGTTGAACGTGAGGGGCAGACAGGTCCAGTTTGGCACTCATTGGATAGTGCATCTGGGCAGGTGATCTTTTTCCTAGTTTCATTTTGTCCCCTTGTGCTTGACTTTTCATTTTTTTATTTTTATCTCGTAGTTCCTGTTTCAATTGAGTCTAATCAAACTCAGGGTCTGGTTCTCAGGTTTGCCTTAACATTAATACGATCAAGCTCCCTGTGAATGCTCCTAGGTAATTTTCTAGTTATATTTCATTTCTATCTGTTATGCGTTGGGTTTCATCCCGTTTGGATAGGAATATAAGAAACTATTTCGGATCATACAGTCTGTCCATTCACGCCCTTCTATCTATTGTAGAAATTTTTCCATATTGGTTCCTGTTAGAACATGTGAACTGATTGCTCTCCTCATCATTTGTATGTATGAAGTTGACCTCGTCGTACTGTATCATGTGGTAATTTTACTAAAGATTTTGATCAGTAGGGTTGTGACTGGATTTGCTGGAGCCAATTTTAGAAGAAGGCTTTCTTTGGATAAGCAAGGTCCAACTGTTGTACATCAAAAGCCAGGGCCTCTACAGACAATTTTTAATCTTCTCCCTGATGAGGTGAGTTACCAATAAAACCACTGGTACTCTTATTACAGTTTTGTATAAGAACTTGAAATTTTGTGTTTTATACAATTCATCATTTAATCGGTACTCTTGATTCGGGGTAATTTCTTTAGGTTGTTGAACATAGTTATTCATGTGCTCTTGAGAGGTCGTTCTTATATCATGGCCGGATGTATGTCTCTGCATGGCACATATGTTTCCACTCTAATGTTTTCTCTAAGCAAATGAAGGTTAGTGTTTATCCACTCTGAATCTGCGTCTAATTATCCTTTTTGAGATCCCATGGCTTTACTTTTTCTTCCTTGCATTTCATAGGTAGTTATACCTCTGGGAGATATTGATGAGGTACTCTTTTTTTTCTTTTACTACGAGTTGCCTTCTGATGATTTAAGCCATCACATGATTAGAGGAATTGCATGTTGAACTTCTACTGGCTATACAGATTCGTAGAAGTCAACATGCATTTATAAACCCAGCTGTTACGATCATTTTACGGATGGGCGCTGGTGGACATGGTGTTCCTCCTCTTGGGACTCCTGATGGTTAGTCATGAAAGTCTTTCTTTTTTTTGATGTTTGATATTAGATAGCATTTATAGCTTCTCTCGTTCATGAAACATTTCTCTCTTTGTGAGTTCCTGCTTTACCAGCACAGCATCAAATAGTAAGAATATCTGCCATTTAATTACCGGTTTAGCTCATAATAGGATTTAAGCTTTGGGAATACGATGTTTAGTACCTATGTGCGTTTATGCCTCTCTGGAATTCCTTCTGTATTTCAGGTAGAGTGAGGTATAAGTTTGCGTCATTCTGGAACAGGAACCATGCTTTAAAAGCATTGCAGCGTGCAGTGAAAAACTACCATGCAATGTTAGAAGCAGAAAAGAAGGTCCCTCTCTCACCCAATGTTTGAAAACTTTACATCAATATGCATTATGCTTTACCTCTTCCTGTACTCTATTTATTATTTATATGCGATAAGGATTGGCACAGACTTCTCTAAAATTTCCAGGAGGAACTTTTACTTGCACATTTACTGGCCATTTTATGATGAAAAATTGCGATGTTCACAATTTGTCTGATATTTCGGGGATAGAATTGATGGAGCCTTGAATCTGTTTTTCAAATTATCCTCTTCTATTCCATGCTTGGAGGCTTGATTTATGCACGCTCTGTTATTTGTTCTTTGTCTTCTTGAACTGTGTTTTCACCTTCGGAATGCTTCTTCCGTTTCTGTTTGTAGTTATAAAATTGAGATAAGTTGACTCTGTAGCTTAAAATTGGGCTAAAAATTTGAAAAGAGCTTGTTACTTTACTCAGATCAAGTATGATGCCAATGCTTGAAATCTTAACGTGTAGACATGTAAAGGCTATGTGCTATGTATTTAAGTCATGCATTTCCTTTGGTTTCGTGATGAATGATACTTTTTTTTGCTTGGAAGATGAGAACCTTTTATCCTTCTGTTCTTTTGGACTGTTTCTTACTCTAGGAAAGAGCAGAGTCCGCTTTACGTGCCCATAGCAGCTCTGTGAAAAGTGGTAAAGGAACAGAAAATGTTCCTGAAGATATAGTAGCTATCCCTGAAAAGCATCAGGCTTTCGTCAAGGAGGAAGTTCTCGTCAACATCTATAGTGTAAGCAGTGAGTTCTTTTGTTTATTTATGAATGCTTAGTGTTTAAATATTGCCTGAACTTTTTGTTCCATACTCTTGTATGAAGGATGTTTTCGCTTGCACTGCGGAGCAATTCCTTAACATCCTGTTGGCTGACAATTCCACTTACACTAATGAGTACAGATCTGCAAGAAAGGATAAAAACCTCATTGTACGTGCCTTATCCTTATCTTTTTAGAAATCCACAAACATCCTGATCTGAAACTAACTTCTAATGATCAAGTGTATTGGAAGAATGATATTTGAATTTTTTTAAGAAGTCATAATAATAGTATTTTAAGTCAGATAATTTAAAAACGGTACTGGATTTTCATAGAAGCTTCTAGTTTTTCCATTACCCTATATTTGTGATATGGAATATCAGTCTGTTAAGGAAATGGGTATTTTCTCATTCAGTGATTTTGACCACATGCTGAACTATTAATCGTATTCCATGAATATGATATCTATATCTTCAGCTATGATTTTTCTCAGGACACTTGTCTTTTCCGGTTTGCAATACTTGCAGATAGAACCGTGGCATTCTGCTGAAGAATATGATGGTCAAGTGAGAGAGATTAAGTTCAGATCCATTTGTAATAGTCCTATGTGTCCACCAGACACTGCAGTGACAGAATGGCAGCACGTTGTTCTATCACCAGATAAGAAAACGCTTGTATGATCCATCCTTAGTTCTTTCCTCTTGGAGTTAGTAGGTTCTAAATGAAATATGTCTAGTGCTTTGATACTAGATCCTGAATCATCAACTTTCGTTCTTTTAGGTTTTTGAAACGGTGCAACAGCCGCACGATGTTCCTTTTGGTTCTTATTTTGAGGTGCGTATTTTTTCTTTGCATGCGGCTTAGTATGTTTTTTACTAGCTTGGAGTCTCAGCAGTTCTCAATGTGTTTATTTTCTTGCATCTCACTGGTAAGAGAACCTGATTTGCTCCATTACTCTGTACACAGCATTTGAGCGTTTTTCTTGGTTAAGGGTCATCGCCCATTTTTCATACGGCTCTTAAATCGTGTTTGTATCAGGTTCATTGTCGGTGGCGGCTGGAAACTAGAGATGATAATTCTTCTTCTATAGATATAAGAGTCGGTAAGTCAAACATTCTCGATTTACATAAATTACTAAAGAGCATTTTGTGTGAACAGATAAATCTAACACTGGAACAGAACTTAGTAACAGATCAATGGCTTTAGAGTACTTGATCTCTAAGTGAATTTTCTGCCAGTTTCGAGGGTTTGTTTGTGCAGATGTAGGAGCAACTGTGCCATATATCAGTTACTATATCTGTATCTCATGTTATGCATTCTAGTATATCATCGTCGCCCTCGTCTGCGATTAAACAAGGATGAATTACAGTCACATGTAGGTCGCTAAGCTGTATATTGACTGCAGGTGTACACTTCAAGAAATGGTGCTTGATGCAATCCAAGATCAAATCAGGGGCCATTGATGAGGTTCGTGAACAGCTATTATTTCAATGCAATCCTTCCACCATAAGATCAGTTTGTGCTTAAAGGGTCTAAAATGGTTGTGTTTCTCAGTACAAGAAAGAGGTGGAAGTGATGTTAGAAGTAGCCTCCTCGTATCTTAAGTCACACTCTTCAAACTGCGAAGCTAAGCCATCTTCATCATCTCCTACAAGAACAAGAGACGGCAACAACAGCGATATCAGCACTTAAAGCTTCTCCATTTCTTCCTTTTCTATCCCCTTAAAATCTTATATCATTTGTTTTAGTTATATATCTTCTTTTATTTTTCTTTGGGCGTTGGTGTATATGTACTAACGTTTGTTTACGGTGCAGATCGTGATATTGCTACCTTTGTTAATTTCCGATTACAAATAAGAAAAGCAAAAGAAAATTAAAGAAATTATTCATTTCGTTTGTTGTGAATGCTCTCTCTACGCAATGGTTTAATTCGCATTCTGCAACTACAAGTGAATAAAAGGCCATTCTACAAATAATCCATATGGTTCCATTGAATAATCAGAGTCTGGCATTGAAGAATAAGCCAGTAAAAGAATCACATTGTATATTGTAATGCTTCTAGTTTATTAAACTGCAATCAAAACCTTGATCCTAATCCAAATAAACTATGAAAACAATACAATTTGGACCCAAAAAAGGGATATGGCAGAGTGTATTCGAGTTCTAGCAATACCTCAAATCCGTTCAACTACCAAGAAAAGATGCACCCGAGCGAGCCTCAAAGTTTCATTTCTGTAGTCCAAGTGCCTTGCACGCTCGGGTGCTTGGTCACGTGTCTTGTTCTCAGTTTGACAACCTTCCTTCCCAACGCATTCCTGAGCCTTGTTGCGTTTAAAAGGATCTCTTCCGGATCCATGTTCTTCACACAGACCACCCTTTCGTTATGATTTCCTACGGAATGCACAATCATGTCAGACGCGCAAAGGCTGAGAATCCACTGTTAGTTGTGATTAGATAAGAAGAGAAGCATACTGTATACGCCCTTTAAAAACGGATGTTGACCGCGACCTAGTTCGGTTACCACTTCCAACTGAGGGTTTTTCTCCTTCAACTCAGGAAGATGAGTTTCCATAAAGGCTCTGCAAAACCCATTCACAAATTCCGATGAAGTGAAGAGAGAAAAGCAAACCCAGTATTAAGCTAACTCAATTTATATTAACCATTACGGGGAACTCTGTAATCGTACCTTATCCCTCTACTGCTACCTCCCCAGTTGCAGTAGCTCACAATCAGTTTCTGAAGCTGCCACACTCCTCTAAGCGCCATCTGAATCTCAAACTACAATCAACAAAACCAATCAAAGAATTCAACTTCGAATCGTTTTGGGAGGAACAGACTCGGGTTTTTATGCGGCGTTCGATCTCTAAAGCCACCCTAGGAACCCCACCAAACAAAAAAAACCCTAGAAAATAAAAAGAATGAGCAGAGAAGAAAAGAGAACTCTTAAAGGAAGTACGGTCTCCTATCTCTCCTCCTCTCTCCCGACGCGGACTCGGTCTCTGTTGAGATGCAATCAAATCGCCTGCGCCTAATGGAGCTTAAGACTTGAAAGTTCCATCTTTTGGGCTTTGGGTTCCCAGTCTCTAAAATGACGTCACAGCCCATTCATTGTAAATTGGTTATTGCTAACATATTAAATTTAACTTCACAATTTGATGGCTAATCAATATAATTTTTTTGTTTTGTAAATTGATAATTTTAATCTATAAATAAATATTTTCTTTTTATATTGTACATTGTAAGAATTACAAATTACAAAAAGCAAAATTCTTTCTTAGAAAAAAGTTAAATAAATAATGAGATTTATTTTTCTATCCTTTACATAAATAAAATAAATAACAAAATAAAATATAACGTAAAAAATGGTGGTTCAACCATATTTATAACAATAATAAACAACAGATAAATATTCATAAAATGGTAATATTATTAATTGGTGGTTGAATCCGTAAAATCATATAGTATAATATATTATATCCGAGATTTAGTTTGTGATGTCTTTATAATATGATATATATTTATATTAGTAAAGAGATATATTCTACGAGATTTATATAATTTTTTTTACTTGAAATGAAATCTAAATCGAAATCAAAATCAATTGGAAATCGAGACCGTAAAAAATTGAAATAAAAATAATACATATAACGTATAATATTGTACTTAATTAATTAGATCGATCGTACTGATGACATGTTAAAAATTAAATATAAATAGATGAAAGTTATATTGAATTCTTTCAGCTAAGACTTCGCAATACATATGTGTATATGTATATACATATATCTATTTCTTATATATATAATATTATTAATAATAAAAATAATATATTATGTATATAATATATATATATATATATAATTAAGAAGTAAATAGTATATATATAATTAAGGTACTTATATATTATATACAACTAGTATATATATATATATATGTTTTACGATCTCAATTTTCAATCCATTTTGGTTCCGATTTGGATTCGTTTCAAATAAAAAAATTATATAGATCTCGTGAAATATATATCCTCATAATTGAAATATATATCATATTATAAGACATCGCAGACTAAATACCGGGTATAATATGTTATACTATATAATTCTGCGGGCTCAGCCATCAATAATATTACCATTTTATGGATATTTATATGTTGTTTATTATTGTTATAACAATGGCTTAGCCATCATTTTTACATTATATTTTATTTTGTTACTTATTTTATTTATGTAGAGGATGGAAAAATCCACCATATTATTTATTTAAATCATTTCTTATACTATTTTATTATTGTTATAAGGATGACCGAGTCACTATTTTATTTTTATGTGGAGAATGAAAAATCCATCCCATTATTTATTTAACTTATTTATTTATTTTTTTTATTGTTGTTAAAAGGATGCTAAGCCACTATTTTTTAAGTTATATTTTGTTATTTTATTTATGTGGAGTATGAAAAATTCATCCCACTATTTATTTAACTTATGTTTTATTGTTTAATTATTGTTATAAGGATGACTAAATCACCATTTTTATATTATATTTATTTTGTTATTTATTTTATTTATGTGGATAATGAAATAAAAATTCACCCCATAATTCCTTTAAATTATGTTTTTTATTTAAGTATTAATTGGTTAAATAAATCTAAAAATGAATTATCTTATAAATATAGACGGAGATAACACATGAATTGTTATGTAATAATTTATTTTTAGATTTATTTCAATGTCATTACTTATATTTGTTTATTTTTCTTCAATTAAAACAAATTAAAACAAATCCTCATGTCGAACTTGGTGAATCTCAAAATCACGACACTAGATGCCTCTGAAAAAAACTATATGACATGAGCATTTGATGCTAAAATGCATCCTAAAGGCAAAAAGTCATTGATACAATGATATAGACAATAATTCCTCCGAAGAGGAAAATAAAATCCATGATTTTTCTATGTCAATATTGCCTATTATCTAAAAGATGAATATCTTACAAAAGAATATCCCACTAATTTATGGGACTATCTTAAAGATAAATTCGATCACAAAAATATGTGATGCTCCGAGAGACAAATAGTCATTGGCTAAATATGATATTTCAAGATTATAAATCTGTGGACAAATATGATTATGTGATGTTTAAAATAATCTCAAAAAATGAAGTTATAGGTGATTATGATGAATTGAGGAATATATTATTGACATTACATGCTGATAATGTCATAATATCGAGCGAATGTTTTCAAAATCTGTCGCAAATTATTACAAATTCTTCTTGTTACAGAATAATAAAACGAGCTACTAAATGAAAAATGATCATGGTTGTCCCATTGGGTCTGCACCATTTCGTAAAACGAATGAGCATCGCAGATTTTATTAACAAACTTAAAATGATAAATTATGAAAAAGATGTTGACATGAAGTTTTTTAGATTATTTTTCTAATATTTTTTGTTAAACTGTAATATACAATTTTAATTTCATATTTTTCAGGTGCATCAATATCTTTATCGGATAAAAAAAAACACAAAATATGTTATAATCAAATATCAATGAAAGATAAAAAGTATCTCTCCAAGTTGAGAATACATGAATCCAATGTCAATACGATATCTGAAAGTGCAAAAATTATTGAGGGGTGTGGAGAAGCAAACTTTATAATGTCTAGAGGGATAAAATTTATCATACAAGATACATTGTTCTCTCCATAATCCCAAAGAAATTTCTTGAGTTTCAAAAATATTCCCCAAAACAACTATCATATTAAAACAATAAATGGTGAAAATCGTGAATATCTTTATATCACGACAATGGTTTCTATAACGAAACATATTGTGGAAATATTACCACTTTTATCCTTTGGATTTTATTTCTCAAAAATAAGAATGATGGACATTCAACCCAAAGTATGAAGACATGTTTAAGATTTGGCATGATCGATTGGGTCACCCTGGTTCAATAATGATGCGAAAAATCATTCAAAATTCCAATGGTCATCCATTAAAACATGAGAAGATATGTCAATCTCATGAGATCACATGTAGTGTTTGTTCTCAAGGAAAATTGATAATAAGACCATCATCGGTGAAAGTTGGACATGAATCACCATTGTTTTTAAACGACTACATGTGGATATATGTGGACCTATTCATCCACCAAGTGGACCATTTCAATACTTTATGGTATTGATCGATGCTTCTAGCAGATGGTCGCACGTTTGTCTATTATCAACCCGCAATATTGCATTTGCGAGGTTTATTGCTCAAATAACAAAATTACGAGCTCAATCCCCGATCACCCTATTAAGAAGGTGATGCTTGATAACGCTGGTGAATTCACTTATCAAGCTTTCAGTGACTATTGTACATCGATTGGTATTGAAATTGAACATCCCATACCACATGTTCCTACACAAAATGGTATGACAGAGTCATTAATTAAACGTCTCCAACTTATTGCTCGATCATTGCCAATGAAAACGAAACTCCCAATTTCTGCTTGGGGACATACCAGTTTACATGTTGCAGTACAAATTAAAATAAGGTCAAGTGCTTACCATAAATATTATCTATTGCAATTAGCAATGGTCAAGACCAAATATATCTCATCTACGAGTATTTAATTGTGCAATATATGTTCCGATTGCTCCACCGCAACAGATAAAAATGGCCCACAATAGAATCAGAATATATGTTGGATATAATTGACCATTTATCATTAGATATCTTGAACCACAAACGGGTGATGTGTTCACAGGTCATTATGTTGATTGTCATTTTAATGAGAATGAATGCTCACCGTTAAGAAGAGGAATAAAACAATCCTCACAAGATCTAACATGGAAAATACAATCATTGTTATATCTTGATCCTCCTACAAAACAATGTAATATGGAAGTACAAAAGATAATACATTTGCAAAATATTGTAAATCCAGATGGGTTCAATGATACAGCTCAGATTACAAAATCATATGTACCGGCTGCAAATGCACATGCTCGTATAAAAATACCAAAAGGTCATACAGGTGAAATGATTTCAAATGAGTCTACAACACGCTTGAAGCGTGGATGACCACTTGGTTCTAAAGATAAAAATCATCGAAAGATGAAGAAATTTGATAATAATGATGATTCTCAGATCATAGAGAACATTCAAAAAGAAACAAATGAGGAAAATGATCTTCAGAATGAAAATCATGAAAATAATTATGAACATATAGAGAATAATATGATTTCCATCAACTATATCTATGATGAAAAGATTATAAGAAGAGATGAAATAAATGATAATGATGGAATATTCTCTTTCTCTGTATCTAAAGAAATTGAAAATGATAGTGAAGATCTAGAACCAATATCAATGTTAGAATGTCAAAAGAGACATGATTGGATGAAATGGAAAGAAGCTATGCAAATAGAATTAGACTCATTAAATAAAAGAAAAGTATTTGATTCCATCATTTAAACTCCCAATGGTGTTAAACCAGTTGGATGGAAATGAGTTTTTTGTATGTAAAAGAAAGGATAAAAAAATTCTTC